>OW445490.1:2967685-3416892 GCA_918226075.1 Microctonus brassicae
ATTCCCAAGCTACTCCTTTTTTAACCAACTTCAAAAGTGGAATTTTGTCTTCTGACAATGATGGCAAAAATCTCGCGTACCACCCAGCAGCGCCTAAAAATCTTTGAATACTCTTGACATCCGTAGGGGCGGGATAATCCAAAATAGGGGCTATTCTTTCTCTATCCGGAGATAATCCATGTTGATCGATTTTATAGCCGAGAAATGTAACTTTATCACACAAAAACTCGCTTTTCTCCGCGTTTATTGTCAAATTTGCTTCCGTTAATTTTTCTATCACGCGATTCACCCACGTTACGTGCTCATCCAATGTACGCGTAAAAATTATAAAATCATCAACATATTTCCGTACGTATGGGGACCAATCCGGAGGGATTATTTTATCTGTTAGTCTTTGGAAGGATGCCGGACCATTTCTCAATCCGAATGCCATACGTTTAAATTGATAAAGTCCTTTCCCTGGGACTGCAAAAGCCGTAATTTCTCGACAACTTTCCTCGAGCTCAATGTGGAAGAAGGCGTTTGACAAATCTAACTTTGAAATGTAAACAGCTCCTTGCAACTGGTCTAGTAGCTCATCTAGATTCTGCATAGGGACGGAATCGTGCTTTGTGACTTCGTTGACTTTCCGATAGTCAATGCAAAACCTGTATTTTCCGTTTGGTTTCCTATGCAGAACCGGCCAGCTACACCATGGGCTTTGAGATGGTTCAATAATGCCTTCGGCCAGCATTTTATCAACTTCTTCTTGTGCTATTTTTAAAATATGGGGAGCGTATCTGCGAGTACCTTGCCGTATGGGTGGGTGTCCTTGTACATCAATATTATGTTTAAAATGGGGGGTGATCCGGAGAATTTTGGGCTCCGGAGGGATCAATTTCTTAAAAGTCTCACGCATTCTATCGGCAACATCCGGAGGAATATGAATAATACGGGGTGATTCGTCTTTTGAGAGTAAAATATCCTGACTGGCCTCAACTAACATCAATTTTTCTTCAATCCGGACTGGTCGTGCATAAACTATATTTGATTGTGGCTCTATTTTGACTCTGCCACCTTTCCAAGTACAATTATCTCCCTTAAATTCTATTCCCATTGCAGCGATAAAATCCATTCCTAGCACGACATCATACGATAATACGCTACAAATCCGGACGGGTAGTGTGCATTTTTCCATATGTGCTTCTAATTTTAAAACAACACAACCCAATAATTCCACTTCTGATCCGTCAGCTACTTTCATCATACCGCCTGCGTTTATTGTATATTCTTTTATTATTTTTCCAATTGATGGACCAACAAAAGTTCGCGTAGCTCCTGTATCGATCAATGCTTTAAAATTTTCATTGCCCAACTTTACCGTGGTAAATTTCCTATTTTCACCATAATCTCGTCCGAGCATTTTTAATAATTGCGCTGTTGTAATAATTTCACAGTTATCTGACGGTTCTTCATCATACGCGGCGCCCACACAATTTATTCCGGCATCTATTTTTTTATTTTCTCCCAAAATAATCAAATCTTCAGTATCCGTACCTATTTCTTGAGTAACTTGAATCGTAGCCGCTTTATTTTCCAAATTTGAAATTAGGGGATCAGTCGCGGCGTCTACTGTCCCCGATGCCAGTTTCCCTGGTTATGATTATCCGAAGGGGTTTTATTAGAATTATTTGCATTATCCGAATTGTAATTTTTGTTTCTGTTATAATCGGTATTCGTATTAAAATTTCTATTTGAATTGAAATTAGTGTTGGGATCAAAATATGAATTTGAGCTATAATTTGCAGTATTAGAGTCATAATTTACATTGGGATTAAATTTCATCTGAGTATTGTAATTTCTATTTGGGTAATAATTTCTGTTGGGGTTATAATTTACATTGGGGTTGAAATTTCTATTAGGATTATAATTATTACTGGAATTATAATTTCTGTTGGGGTTATAATTTCTATTGGAACTATAATTTACCGTATTATCAATCATATTGGGCTGTGTTTGAAATTTTCTGGGTAACGGACATAATCGACTAAAATGACCTGGCTGACCACAATTGTAACATACCATATTATTTTCCGGAGGGGTAATTGGGGTAGATTCTGTCTGTGTCGCTAACGTTTTTGCTTGTTTGGGTTTCATTTGGGGATTTTTTGTCATATTATTTTTTACCGAAGCTGGTTCTGTCGCGTTTACTTCTTCTTTGGTTTCAGTAGCGGCCATTCCCCATACTTTACGACCATTATGTCGTGACCACGCTGAGCTAGATAACATGGATTTTTCCGGGGGGGGTGGTGGAGCATATTGTGCCATACAACGTAATTTATTTTCAATCATTTCCCCTTGTTCAGCGAAATCATCATAATCATGTATTGTTCTGGGATCTATATGCATTATGAATTTTGGGTGTAGATTTTTAAATATTATTTCCATTTGTTGGTGCATTGGTACGTCTAAATCAAAATGCATGAACATAGCTTGCATACTAGTTAAATATTCCGGAATAGATTCCCCTGTACCCTGCGTACGCGCTCGAATTTCTTCCCACAATTTTGCCTGATTATCCGAACTTGAAAATCTTCTTCTAAATAATTCAATAAAGTCACTATAATCGCGCATTTTATTTTCTTCTGCTCTAAACCATGCTAATGCAGGCATTTCCAAAATAAATGGGATGATTTGAAATGTTTCTTCTTCCGTAAGTCCGTATTGTTTGATAGCTTCCGTAAACAACCATAAAAATTCTTCTCCACTTCCTTTAATTTGTCCTGAGAATTTAATATTTCGATCTCTCATATTTTTTCCCATTTTTACTACTCTATCTGATACTCTCTGATAGTCAGGAGCTCTAAATGGATCCAACTTTGATGCTGATCTGGCTTGTTGTGAACCAGGAAAATTGAATGTGGTATTTTTAAACCATGATGATCCACCAAAAGCAGAAGGCTGAGGTGGTTGATCCGGATATCTTGGTGGAGTTGGACTATTTCTTTCTCGTCTATTTATAGTCTCAATTATTCTTGTACTGTTGGCTCTATGATTTGATAAAACCGGACTGGAAGATAATCTATAGCCATCAGCGAAAGTTACTTGTGGTGCTCTACGAGCGAGGGGCATATTTCCGGAAGGGGTTGGGTCATAATGGGTTCTGGATTCATATTCGTTGGGTCCGTAGGAAATGGGGTCTTGATATGGTCCTATTGACTGACCCGAAGGTAAAATTGGTCTATTTGGTGGGTTAATTTCACTCGCGCCACCGGTAGGCTGCGTAGTTACATCCCGTCTCGTGTGACCACGCGATAATGGACCCGTCGTCTGATTACGGCTAATATTCAATCTAATTGACTGTATCTCGTCTGTTAACTCATTTACCATTTCATCGACTGATAAATCTTCCCGCCATCCCACCATGGTTTTGGGTGCACCATATCTTTCGTCCACTTCTGGATCCCAATCCGTAGCATCGCCTCCGAAAGCTCGTCTCAATTCTGATCTTACCAACCGATTTGTTAACGTATCGTTAGGTCCAGCACTACTAAGACCCTTTGCATCCAATACTGTGACTATTTCAATCGGATTTAAATCGCGAGCTAGTGCAGCTACTCGTCTTCTCATTCTCTCAACTTCGTCAATGGGGACTGTACCGGAAGCCGTTTCTGTATTAACTGGGGGGGGAGCATCCGGATTATTCTGCTCTTCAGCACGCAATTCAGTCTGTGTTTTCTTTCCCATGGTAATAATCCGAAAATAATCCAAAAATAAGCAAAAAACCGTAAAATAAGTAATAATTTAAAAATATTGAATAAATTTCTCAAATAAACTTTTTTATTAATTTAATGAACAAATAGTTAATATTTATTTTAATAGTAGTAAGAAGAACCTCCAAAATATTTTAATGATTATTGAAATTAATTTTTCTTCATCCGAATTAATTTTATTTTTTATAAATCCTGAGGGAAATGTATCTAATTATTCAAAATCGAACAAATTTAATTAATTAATTTCGGCTAAATAATGAACTCAAATAACGCACAAAAAAAAAACAATTTTCTCTTTCTTAATTTTTTCTTTTTGGATTACGTGGTTCAAGTCTCCAATAAAATAAAAAATTTTTTTTTTTTTTTTTTTTTTTTTTTTTTTAATTAAATTACCCAAATTAAATTTTATTCCATCCAAATTAATTTTTATTTTATCCGAATTAATTTTATTTTTTAATAAATCCTGAGGGAACGAAAACAAAACAAAACTCCCAAAAATTTTTAAATACTTATCAAGAAAAAATTTCTCCTCCAATGAAATCCCAAAAAATAATCTCAATTCAAGTTATTTTTCAGTCCACGATCTTTCAAAATATTTATTTCAATTAATTTTGTTTATTTATCCGGATGGGGAAGAGGGACTGTCCAATTAACCTAAAGAAAAAATAAGCAAAAACACAAAAAAAAATATTCCATACAAGTATTCCAAGGAAAAAAAATTCAAATTATTCCATAAATTGTAATTTTTTAAGTCAAAATATTTCTGTCGTTTCTGTCAATTGTCACATAAATTATTCATACGTTTAATTATTTATTTATCAAAAAAAAAAAAAAATAATTTTTTAGCAGCAACAATCCACAGCGCAACGACCTATTCCGCTTAATCGTACTCAACAATTTTTTTTTTTTTTTTTTTTTTTTTTTTTTTATTTTTCAAATATTCGCTTTCAATTCTTTTTTTTTTTTTTTTTTTTTTTTATTCGCACAAATAATTTTGAAAAAAAAAATTTTTATTTTATTTCAATTTTCTCTTTTCAAAATTATTTCGATTTTATTTCAAATTTATTTCAATTTTTATTTCAACTTTTTATTTTCGCAATTATTTCAAAATTATTTCAATTTTATTTCAATTTTTATTTCAACTTTTATTTCAAATTTTTATTTCAACTTTTATTTCGTAATCGCACTGCTTCCCGTCCCCACAAGGGATGCCATTTGTAACGTCGCTCAAATTTGTCCCTGTAAAAATTATTTTACTGACGTTATCGATGTCCTTGAATGGAAGAGATGCCACCCTGATTGCCTGAAAATGGCTTAAAAGTTATCAGGGAAACCTTTTTCAATTAAGTACAAAATAATTTCTTCTCACAGTGAATAATTTTCAATATAATATAAACGATATTTATTTAATTAATATAATAAAAAATCCGAATGACAAAACAAAAAATATAATTTGGTTTAGGAAAAAAAAAAAATAATAATAATACTTTAAGTAATAATAATAATGACTTGAGAAAGAATACTGTTTCTCTTTTCTTTTTAACTCTTATCAAATAATTAAACAATATTCTTTCTTATTTTCTTTGAACAAAATAATATTCTTTTCTATACTTTTGGCCGTGAATTATGACGGGTCTACGGCAGTGCGATTCGCTAATAATTTTAAACTAAATTATTCAATCAACTTATTATTTTATTTAATAATTTCGTTATTTAATGTTTTAATTACGCAAAGTTAATCTATCCGAATTTTTATTTTCTCGTTGCGCTGTGGAAAAATCGTAACAATATTATGTAAATGACTCACCACGTGCTGTTTCTTACAATCACGCTTCGAGTTTTTTATAAACTTAATTATTACCTGATTTTCAGCCACACTCGCTCAATAACCGCTAACTTTATTCGTACAATACACGAACAATTATTCTTACGCAAAATGTCACGTCGATTCGCCTTTTTTAACAATGATTTTTTTGGATTTCGCACAACTCACACACAACATACATCCGCACACCATGAGGTTCGCCGTGGAAGTGAAGTCCAAAATGGCTCCTTCCGTCTTCTTCTCCTTCCCAGCATTACCGTAGTAGTCAATTTATATCCAAATTCGGTCAAAATAATATCCATAGTAATTTATTAATACTGATTAATCGTCATTGGTCCAATTCAAATAATGAAATAATCGACAATTATTTAATTGGTCGGCAAATTGATTTTTAATATTACCGCCAAAGTCAGCCATCTTAATTCCGGATTTTGCACTCCCATTGGAGAATTTCAAATAGTCAAGATGGTCGCCTCAAGACTCGAGCGCCACCTTTATCATTCTCACCATGTATCGATTGTTGACATTTCGATCATGTGAGGTTAACCCATGCTGGGTGTGTAGAGTGAACGTGTTAATATTGTTCATCATTCAATTTATCCATATTTTGGCTGCTGTGGTTGTATTGGATCCGGATGATTATTTTACTGCTGCTTTTCTCAATGATGATTGCTGGTTGACGACTATAATGATTGACAATTGTTGGATTGACTGGTTGACAAATTTTTATCCTTATGTTGTCTCTGCTTACTCTGGTGAGGCCTCTTTTATTTATTTTACATTCATTCCTATAATTCAGTTTCATTCATACTATTTATTAATTAAACATATTTATTTTTCCCACAGCACAACGAAATTATATATTATATATAATAAAAAAGAATATAAATGATGTGGCAAGCCACCACATCACAATATATATTAATACGCACGATGTATAAAGACGCTATAGCAAACACTTCACAACAAGTGATCAAAAAAATAAAAAATAATATTAAATCAAATTCATAAATTATTATCAATTCACATTTTATCCAAAATAATGTTCCCGATGTAATTATTTATTTAAAAAAAACACTTTTTCATGCGGAATAACCGCCAAAAATTACGTGGAAATGAATATGTATAGATATATATATATATATATATGTATGTATGACGAAATACAAGACACGCAATTAATGGAAAAAATATAATTATCTTCTAAATAAAACAAATTGTAAATAAGGAGATACTCACTTCTCTACAAGATATTAAATGAATGTGTTCGGCTCCAAAAATCGATATTAATCGACACGAAAAGAAATGCTAAGGAAAAAGAAATATAAAAAAAAAAATTGTGAAAAAAAAAATTATAATAAAATGTTCACTATTCACGAATAGTTCACTAAAACTATCCACAACTATTTTAAGTATAAAATTATTCACTAATTTGAGTATTGAAAAATACTGATTTCATACACTTTTAAACACCAAGATGTTCAAAACTTATGCAAATTCTATAATGAATACATGACTGTACACAGCAGCGTTTCAATAAATAATGAGAAAATCATGCATCAAAAAGCGAACGAAATGTAAAACAAATGAGAAGCTACATGCCTTTGTTTTCATTGTAATAGAGTAGTATGACTGTATCGGGTCCAAGTCTCTAAGAGAGCGGGAGAGACACACAATCAAGAGACAAATAATGCAATATACATACATATGCAATTTAATAACAGCATTGGCAACCAAATACATTTCATTGGCGATGATTGTGATGGAATGAATTATGAAAAAACAAACAAATAATTAAATATGAAATTCATAATTATATGCATCAATAATAATTTCGTAATTAACATGTATCAATATTAATTTCTAAATACATCAATTAAGATACATGTGGAAAAAAAAGTAATAAACACATAAGTTTTGGCGCGTGGCAGTCAATTATACGCCGTCTAAACAATTGTGGGAACGCACACTAAACTATTGTAACGCCTCATGCGGCCGATAGTCAAACTACTTATAGTTAAGTTTCGACACTAGGTTGGCAACTCTGCCTTCAGCAGATGTTGGTATGAGACAGCCTACAGTCTATCTCTTCTACGCAAGCTTTCATGCAAGCAACACGTGTATTTCTTTGTGATACTAACGATACGAGTGATAATAAATAAAAATAAAGTATTTAACTATATACGGACACACTTAATCATTTCATATATGTAGACACAACCCCTACATAATTGGTGACCTCCTCTGTGATAGTTAAGTGCAGTAATTGCGTGATTATCAAGTACAGCAAGTGCGTGATTAATCAAGCAAGAAAAAGTCATAAGCGGAAACCGAAACAAAGACTTCTTGTGTCGCCGTACAGACGCATTTCGTATCGCGATAGTTACGCATCAGTATCCTCAGCATGGACCACCACGCAGCGGTTATTACTCGTGGTCAGGAGAGAGACCTTCCACCAGAGCGACAGGGACAACCTGACGCCGCCGAAGCGAGAGCAGCAAATCTTCCTGGTGCAGCAGCAATACCACCGCCAGAAGAAGCGCCGCCGGTAGCACCATTGGACACATTCCAAACAGCGTCATTACCACCACTATGGACAGACAGACCGCAAGCCTGGTTCAAGTCAATCGAGAGCCAATTCGCAGCCCGACGCATCACATCAGACAGTGCGAAATTTCATTTAGTACTAGCAAGGCTCGATCAAGATCAATTCGTCGTCGTAGAACACCTGGCAGATAACCCACCAGCGCAAAATAAATACATAAGCCTGAAAGAAAGTCTGCTCAGTCATTACGCCGATTCCCAGGAAAGACGTCTTAGGAAGCTTTTCTCGGGGCTCGAGCTTGGACAACGACGACCATCAGTCCTACTGGCTGAAATGCGCCGATTGGCAGGCGACAGGCTCGACCAAGCAGTCATCAAAACATTATGGTTAGACCGTCTGCCCAGAGACATCCACGCTATATTAATCGCAGACGAGGACGTGCCACTAGATACTTTAGCGAAATTAGCAGATCGTATTGCCGAGGTCCCGTACAGTGATCCTAGTAGGCCACATATGATGGGAATCGCCGAGGATCGCATAGGTAAGCTCGAAAAAGCGCTTCACGACTTAACTATGTTGGTTACAGAACGGTCCGCGAGCAGAGCTTCGCCTGTTGAGCATACTGACAGCAGGCCAAACACACGTAGCCGCTCGCATGGTCGGTCAGGCAGAAGGCGCGGCCGATCAAGCAGCACACACGATACCAACGCTCCTCCAAACTCAACAGCCGGTAACGCAGGCGATAACTTACCAGCAGCGTCCGGAATTTGCTATTACCATTGGAGGTTTGGAACACGAGCCAACAAATATACACCACCCTGCGCATGGCCAACGGTACAGGGAAACGAGCAGGCCCGCCAATAGACGCGGCGACTACTGGAGGCCTAACCGTTCCTCGCCGACTATTTATATACGATAATACAACTAAAACCAAATTTCTTATTGATACTGGCGCTGACATTTCTGTCATCCCCGCCACTGCCAAAGATAAAAATAATATATCTGATTTTAAATTATTCGCAGCTAACGATACGAATATTTCCACGTACGGAGAACGTACGCTCATACTTAATGTTGGTTTGCGACGACCGATCAGATGGACATTCTGCATCGCCGACGTGCCTTATCCAATCATCGGTGCGGATTTATTGCATCAGTACGGGTTACTCGTGGATTTGAAACGAGGTCGTCTTACTGATTCATCAACCGGCATATTTAACAACGGAATTTATGCACCAGCGACGATTACCGCAGTATCAGCAGTCCAAAACAATACGCGTTTTACCGCAATTCTCAAGAAATACCCTTCAATACTGGGCAGCCCATCAAACCACGCTTCAGCCATGCATGCGACCAAGCACTACATAAACACCACTGGCGCACCATGTGCAGAGAGAGTCCGGCCACTCAGACCCGACCGTCTCAATGCAGCGAAAGAAGAATTCAGGCTCATGGTTGAACGAGGTCACGCCAGACCATCTACGAGTCCCTGGGCCAGTCCACTTCACATGGTCAAGAAGAAGAACGGCGAATGGAGACCTTGTGGTGACTATAGGAAGCTCAACGCGCAAACTATTCCAGACAAGTATCCCATAGCATTGCTACAAGATTTCACATCCAATTTACGAGACAAAACAATATTCAGTACGATTGATTAAAGCAAAGCATTTCACCACATTCCTGTTGCAGATCAAGACGTACCCAAGACCGCTGTCATTACTCCATTTGGTCTGTTTGAATTCACCAGTATGCCTTTCGGACTACGCAATGCAGCTCAGACTTTCCAGCGTTTTATTCATGAAGTCCTGGGAGATCTGAATTTCATTTATGCGTACATTGACGATCTATTAATCGCTTCGTCATCACCGGAAGAGCATGAAAAACATTTACACGCTACATTCCAAAGACTCGCCAAATATGGTTTATGCGTGAATGCAGAAAAGTGTGTACTTGGCGTTGATTCCGTCGACTTTTTGGGTTACAAAATCACCGCTCAGGGCACAGCACCACAATCAGATCGCATAGAGGCGCTGAAACGATACCCCAAGCCTCAGACCATAGTTGAGCTAAGACGATTCATTGGGGCTGTTAACTTTTACCGGAGACACCTCAAGAATGCAGCCAATGTACAAGCACCGCTCAATGGAATGTTAAAAGAATCCAAAAAGAACGACAAGAGGCCAGTGCCATGGACGCCAGTAGCTGAAACGGCATTCGAGACGCTCAAACAACAATTAGCCGAAGCAACCGTTATCGCGCATCCAGATTCAACAGCACAACTTCGGTTGTCAACCGATGCATCAAGCTCCGCAATTGGCGCAGCCCTGGAGCAAAGCAAAAATAATAACTGGGAGCCGTTAGGATTTTTCTCCAAGAAACTAACGCCCGCCCAGGTCAACTACAGCACTTATGATAGAGAGCTGACAGCAATTTACGAAGCCATCAAATTCTTCAGACCCTGGCTAGAGGGTAGAGAGTTTTCCATTGCAACTGATCATAAACCACTGATATACGCATTTCAACAACGAATGGACAAAGCTTCTCCACGTCAAGTCAGACAACTCTCATTCATCAGCGAATTCTCAACTGACATCCAGTATGTCGCTGGTCAACAAAATGAAGTAGCAGACGCTTTCTCTCGAATTGACGCCTTCAGAATGCCAACTACAATCGATTTTGAAGAGCTAGCGCAAGCACAAGAGCAAGATGACGAGATGAAGGATATTCTACGCGACAAGAATACTTCATTGCAATTACGACTCACATATGGACCAGACCACCAAGGTATTTATTGCGATGTATCCACTAACGACATTAGACCTTTTGTTCCAGAACCACTTCGACGCAAAATATACGACACATTCCATAATCTCAATCATCCGAGTGGTCGTATCACAACGAAGGTCATAGCGCAACGATACGTCTGGCCATCAATGAATCGAGACATCACCAAATGGGCCAAGAACTGTCTGTCTTGCCAGAAATCCAAGGTCGGCAGACACGTTCACACACAGCCAGCCACATTTACCAATCCAGACCAACGTTTTGATCACGTACATATTGACTTGGTCGGACCGCTACAAGAATCAGAAGGTTTTAAATACGTAGTAACCATGGTCGACCGCTTCACCAGGTGGCCAGAAGCAATTCCAATCAAAGATCTGTCAGCAGAGACGGTAGCTAATGCTTTCTATGCCAATTGGATCGCTCGATTTGGTTCTCCAAAGATTGTCACGACAGACCAAGGTACACAATTTGAGAGCGCATTATTCACGGCTCTATCACGATTAGTAGGCGGTAAGAGAGTTCGCACAACGGCATATCATCCTCCAGCTAATGGGATGGTTGAACGATGGCATCGTACTTTGAAAACCGCAATCATGTGCCACGCAACGACAAAATGGACGCAAATACTTCCAACAGTGCTTTTGGGTTTGAGATCGTGCTATAAAGAAGAGCTCAAAGCATCACCAGCAGAATTTTTATATGGGTTACCGCTGAGAGTACCAGGAGAATTTTTCACGCACGAAGATCCACCAGCTGATCCGCATTTCTTTCTTGAAGACTTCAGAGTGCATATTAGAAACGTCAAGCCAGTACCAGCGTCACACCACTGCAAGCAAAAGACATTCTGCTACAAAGATCTATATACGTGTACACATGTCTTTTTGCGACAAGACGCCGTTAAAAAACCTCTCGAACAACCATACATGGGTCCATTTGAAATCATCGAGAGAGTAAATGATCGATTATTCACTATACTTGTCAATGGAAGGCAAGTAAACGTGAATATCGAGCGCTTGAAGCCAGCGTACATTCCAACAGACGATTTACACGCTGAAACAACAGTGACAACGCAGCAACAGCAATCGATGGCAGCAACAACTCAACAACAGCAATCGATGACAGCAGCAACTCAACAACAGCAATCGACAGCAGCAGCGACTCAGCAACATGCTGGTCCACGTACTTATACGAACAAAAAGAGAGTCAGATTCAACGTAGACTGATATTCCAAAGAAGAGCAAATTTATATTTATTTTTCTATTCTAAAAGAGAGATAAGACATTTATATTTATATTCATACTTCTAGCATTAACGCGAGCCACATCACCTGCCTCACACTTAGGGGGGAGTGCTGTGGGAACGCACACTAAACTATTGTAACGCCTCATGCGGCCGATAGTCAAACTACTTATAGTTAAGTTTCGACACTAGGTTGGCAACTCTGCCTTCAGCAGATGTTGGTATGAGACAGCCTACAGTCTATCTCTTCTACGCAGTGATGCCAGATAGAAGCCGAAAGACAGATTTCTGGCCAAAAGTGGGGGACTCACTCACACAAGCGTGCGCGTCGTCTGTGTGAGCTCGGCTGTTCGGGTGCGTGAGAGCGACCGACATACTATTGTTGTCTCCCTCTGCAATTAGTCTCTAATGGTATAGATATTTTATATTTCCAAGCGTAGAATATTATTTCAGGCCCCAAAATAAAGCAAACCATTTAAGAGATGAATTTTATTTTTCTACTAATTTTATGAATAAGCTGTACTGTAACAAAATGAAACAAATAATGAAATAGTATTTGAATAGTATCCAAGCTCTAAAATAATACATAAATAAGTATGCGCGATAATTGACTACTTATTTTAAGAAATATTTCTCAGAGCTTCGGTGGCGTAGTGGTATCTTACGTGGTACTCTACGTATAAGTGATTTGAGTTCAAGTCCAGATTCTTTCATTTTTTTTTCTCGAGCTGTTGTACAATATGATTCAGCTTCTATAAAAGTGAATCATATAATGAATATAAAATTTTTTGAAAAATTTTTTTTTGTTGATGCATACTGCAGATACGCTGCACTGAAAAAGTATGTAATTAATAATTGAGTAGTACATGAATAGTATCCAAGCTCTAAAATAACACATAAATAAGTAAGTGCGATAATTGACTATTTATTTTAAAAAATATTTCTCACAGCTTCGGTGGCGTAATGGTATCTTACATGGTACTTTACGTGTAAGTGAATGAGTGCAAATCCAGATTCTTTCATTTTTTTTTTCTTTTTTTTTTTTTCGAGCTGTTGTACAATATGATTCAGCGATTTTTTCGGATGTAATAATCATAACTAGCTTCAATCGATGGGGAGAAAATGAATGAATTGTTCAATTGTAAGTTATACTATTGAGCGTAAAATATGATTTCAAATCCCAATATAAAATGAAATCATATAATGAATGTAAAATTATTTGAAAAATTTTATTTTTGCTAAACCATAAAGATACGCTGCACTGAAAAAGTATGTAAATAATAATTGAGTAGTACTTGAATTGTATCCAAGTATTATAACTAAATATGAATAAATAAGCGCGATGATTAAGTACTAATTTTGAGAATCATTTGTTTGGCATCACTGCTTCTACGCAAGCTTTCATGCAAGCAACACGTGTATTTCTTTGTGATACTAAAGATACGAGTGATAATAAATAGAAATAAAGTATTTAACTATATACGGACACACTTAATCATTTCATATATGTAGACACAACCCCTACACAATGGTGTCTGTCGTGACATCTAGTATGTATATCTTATAATAATGAAATACACGAGATTTTGACGCATTGCACGCCGTGAAATACTGTGGTCCCACAATAGTTATAACTTGTGACAGCACGGAGTGGAATTTCGTGGAGTGCACCAAAGGCTATTGGCCGGGTATATCCGCAAGTTGGCGCATTTGTTATATCCCCAGTATAGGGATATATGTTTAAGCATAGAATAAATAGATTATAAGAAACTACACTTTAAGTAAGCGTAGAAATAAGGCATATACCTATATATAAGTAAGATAAACGAGAACTGCGATCGATATTACAGAATTCCATCAAATAATTAGACGATTGAATTCTAATTAATAATTAAATATCTGTATACATTTAATGAACATTTAACGAACATTACAATTAACGTATGAAATATAAAATAATTTAATTACGCAACTAAAAACTTGAACTGACATATACCGTACGCTATAATAAATAAAAGCAGTATAAAATGAATACCAGGAAATATCGAGAAAAACTAACAGACTCTCACTTGAAATCAGAGCTCAAACAAAATAATAAATATTCAAACACTATCGCTCTTAGAAATAACAGAAATAAACATTAAACCGAAAATGCACTTTTATAAATTCTAAATAATGCACATGCGCTAAACATAAATGTCAAACATTTTAAATAAATATCTTTTTATATATATATATATATCTTAATACAGAAACGAAATCCATAAGTTAAACAGAACACTACTCATGAGAACACTAGCCATCAAATACCAAGAAAAGCAATAAAACTAAGGGTACCATTCGGGAAATAAATAAGAAATAATATACCTCAAAGAAAGTACCAGATGAAATATGGATGACATCCACGAATAAAAATTAGAAGTATATAACTATGATAAATATATATGAAATAAACATAACACTTATAGAATTACTTATATCAAATAAAATCCCTTCCATTTCATCTTGAGAACCAATAGAATCAAATAGAATGAAAATAAAGCAGGAAAGGGAATTGTTTAAATAAAACCAACCAATGATAAAGTTACTTGGACCGTGAGAAACTTTGATTTCTCCTTCCATCTAAACTTCTTCATCTAACATCTAAATTAAAAATAGTAAAGTTAGTTCTCCGACGATCAACGAAAAGAAAAGTTCTCCGATAGACATCAAATCGATTAGTTCTCCAAGTTCACTCGAAGTCTGAATTCTATAATAAATGTAGAAGTAAATAAATCCGCAGTCGATCTATAAAATCAATAAGATATATTATTCAAATTTAAACGGCACATCACGTTTCCAGAGTTAAGTAAAATCGAGCGAAGTTAAAGTTCTCGCTCAGTAACAAAAACCTGAGAGTGATATCGTGCGCGTTTCGTTTCGTTTGAAATTAATTAAATCGAGGATAATAAATAATCAATAAATTAATCGATCGGAGTTCTCATCAGTTAAGCTCTAATATTATATAAACATTATAAATTAGATAAAAGTAGAATTATTTTCAATTAGTTAAATGTTGAGTGACGTTTATTAAAAAGTTTCATTCTTGTGTAATTAAGTGAATAAATAATAACATTAAGTTTAAACCTGTGTCAAATAAACATTCATTTTCCACCTGCTAACGACCATCTTCACAATTTAACTAGTTTCTGAAAAGAACCTATTATTTCTTCCGAAGGACAATAAAATTCCTACAATCCAACAAAACAAACAATAAATATAGTAAGGTTGATTGAAATACTCCGGAACATCGCAGTGATTGGCCCTCAACCAATCTAGGAGCAGAGGCGGCAACTACAAATGAGAATTCAACATCAAGGTAAGCCTCTCTCCACAGTTCGCGTGTTCCAGGACGTAACACATTCATCGACTTTAGTACTAGTGGAATATTTCAAGTAACCATCACCTCCCGAATGGGGGCTCTTCAGTCGAAAAGTGAAAACTAGAGAAGTAGAAAAATGGTATAGCCGATTAAGAAATTAAGTTGAAACCATTTGAACTTAATTTTTTTTGACACAGAAACAAAGTCACATGACAACATTCAATGCTGAGAAGTGAGAAGTGAGAGGGTCTATGAAATTATGAAAATGCACCGTTACGGGTTATTGTAAATTTTTACGTCTCTGTGTAACTGTTTTCTCTCTCACGACAACAAATGCAAATTATGAAATAACCGCGTGATTTGAAAACCTAATGTAATAACCATCGAACGACATAACCTCATTTTTTTATACTGCTTTTGAGAGAAGAGACAAAAAAAATATTCACAATGAAATGGAACATGTTTTTGTACCTCTATATTGGGTTATTTTTTATCGTCAACTGTGAAGAAAATAAAGCAAAATCATGGAAGGAAAAAAATATTATGGATATGACGGATGCAGATATGGAGCGATTATTGGATCAATGGGAGGTAGAAAGGATTAATTTTAGTATATAATTAATATATTTTATATTGAATTTATAGGTAGTTTTTTTTCGTTTTTTAGGAAAGTGATGATCCCTTGGAGCCAGATGAGTTGCCGGAACATCTTCGACCAGTTCCAAAAATCGATATTTCGCAAGTAATAATTACATTTTGCAAATTACAGTTTTTTCGTAGAAATAAAAAATTATATCCTGTTTGTGATGATCTAACAGATTGATTCCTCAAATCCGGACAATCTTTTAAGGGCAACAAAATTGGGAAGAAATGTCATGATGTTTGTAGATGTAAGGGACGATTTATCAGACGATGAGGCTGAAAATATTTTGCGTCTCTGGCAGGGAAGTCTTCAAAATAATCACATAATAGCCGAAAGGTGAATATAAGATTATCTATTTCATTATTCATCAATTTTATGCATCATTTTATTTATCTAGATACCCAATTGAAGCAAAAAGAGCAGTGTTTATGTTCAGAGAAGGTTCTCAAGCTGTTGATGGTAAAAATTTTTTCATCAATCAACCAGAATTAGAGCGTGTGACCCTAGAAGGTCAAACATACTATGGAAAGAATTCAAAAGAGAAAAAAATAGACGATAATAAAAAAAAAATGAGAGCTGATGAGTTATAGGAAGGAGATATCTCTATATGGAATGCGATTAATTGTGTAATTTTTGAAAGAGGTTGGTGTAAACAGCCATTTCAAATTTATAATTCATTTCAATACTAAACACTCAAAATAAAATATTTTTCATTCAAATACTTTATTTACTATTTCCTTTACATAATTCTGAATGCTGAGCATTTTCCAATGTTTTCATTCCTCGTTGTAACTCTTTAACAACAGTTGCTAATGCTTGCGGATTCACTCCATTTTCACATAATCTGACGCAAATGGTTAACGTTGCTGGATCCAAGTTTGTATTTAGCAGTTGTGACATTTCGTAAAGTGTTTGAAATGTTTTACGGGATGCATTCACCTGATGATTCACACGTTCTGGCATTTTTGCTCGATGTTCGTTCCTAACCAGTAAATAAAATGAACAGTTAATTAAATTAATATGAGTTAGAGTAAGAAAAAAATTATTTGGGGGTTATGCACATGATTGATATGATCACACTTTAGACATAGAAGACATAAAGTTAACATGATTATATTTCAATACATCTCTTTTTTTTATTTAAAATTTAGAATAATTTAATCTTGGATAAGTGCCAAAGCAAAAGTTTGTCTAGATCAGTGCGTGCCAATTTCTTGACAGACTATTATTTTAAATAACCAAGCTTTAAGATAGCTTATAAGAGAAAATTATACAAGTACTTTTTCATTATTTTACTGCACGCAATCTAGATACCTGACATCAAACATCATTGAAAAAATAATTCTGAAATCTTTTAGTTATTATTAAATTTATAACCAATAGGTTTTGCGTTACAACTCCTAAGTTATTTGAATTGTTTAATAACTATTTTAAATGCATATCCAACTTTATTGCAATTTAAATAGTACTGCGAAAGAGTATTAATATACTTATGAATATCAGTACGTCATTTAATTTGCTACACTAAACTGGGGTATCTACAATGATATATTAGAGTTATTTAAAGTTGATGTGAATATTTTGGCACAGTCGTATGTACTTACTTGTGTCAGACAGTTTTAATCTTAGAAACGTTGTCTGTAATAACGTTCAATAAAAATTGTGTTGACGTTGAATTAAATTTGTTTTTTTTCATACATAAATATAACCATAAAAAATGTCAAAATCAGCTGAAGAAGGAATAAGACGACCACCATTACATGAAGAATTGTCTTTTTCTCAAGATCGTAAGTTCGATTTCATTCCTCTATAGATAATTAATTTTATTTCTGAAATAAAGAATAATTAATATTTACTATTTGTTTGTGACATCAAAATAATTCGATCAATGCATTTTACATTATATCTGACCTGCATAGTGCATTGTCGTCCAAGCAAAAAAATATCCCACGAATTTCGGGTATGATCAGTTCTGCATCTTCATTACAGTCGAACCTCCAGTAATGTCGCTCTTCAATATTTTTCAGTCAACAATAGCTAAGATTCGATTTGACTCTCGTTTACTCAAATCAATCAGTTCTTTCTGCTGTATTATCTGACTAAGATCAATCACTATTCGAAGGAAAGTTGTTTTGAGTAGATTATTTGTACTTGGAAAAATACTTGAGCGTTGAACAGTAACTTGAGTTTAATCTCTTTCAAATCAGGCGCCACTTTATCAGAATTAGGGATAATAAAGTAGTGTCCTCTTGTGGACAATAAATAAAAAAATACAATAGTATCGAGAATCATCTCTTAATATAACATGTACCACGGTTTTGTATAAAAATTGATGAATAAAATAACTGAAATTATCAAATTTATAATCACGAGGAAAAGGTGTGACCCTAAGTCATCTGACTTTGCGATTTGTTTGCCTCAGATATTAAATTATTATTTTTCTCATTCAGTGAATTAACAATTATTTACTATTCATATTATTGTCAATTTAAATATTATAACTGACAATGGCACTCCATTCTGCAGGAAAAGGGAAACTTTTGGCTGTTATTGGAGATGAGGTTGGCATTATTTTTATTGAATGAAGTGAATAAATATTTATATTAAATGTGGATATTCTCAGGATACTTGTGTGGGATTCCTTTTGGGTGGTGTTGGTGAAATTAACAAAAATCGTCAACCCAACTTCATGGTTGTAGATAAAAGTGAGTTTGTTATTTGATAATAATTGAAAATTAACTAATATTTTGTAACAGTAATATCAATAAACTGAATCTTGTTTCACAGACACAGCAGTTGGTGATATTGAAGAGACATTCAAACGTTTCGTCAAACGAAATGATATCGATATTATCTTGATTAATCAAAATGTATGTAACTTTATGCTTTGAAAGAGGTATTATAAAATGAATAATATGATTGTTCATCTTAGGTTGCAGAGATGATACGTCATGTGATTGACAGTCATACACAACCTGTACCGTCTGTTTTGGAGATTCCTAGTAAGGATCATCCATATGATGCTAGCAAGGATTCTATTCTACGCCGTGCCAAGGTAAATTGTGAATATATATACATATATTTGTTTTTCAAACAATCTCAATTAAAAAATATTATTCATATTCTGATTTATAGGGCATGTTCAATCCAGAAGATATACATTGATATACATAATATCGTACATTTAAAATAGATAGTTGGAAGGCAAAAACTTTTCATTATATAAATATTGGATGTTTTGAATTAATTATATCATTAAATTTGCTTTATCAACTGCGCCGAAATCAAAGTGAACATTCCCCAAACAAGAGTGCTTGATAATTATCTCGATTTATAGAATCCTATAGGATGACAATGGTTTCGACTTCCTTTATAGAATAAAATTTCAATCTATTATAAATAAAAATTTCAACTCCATCCAAAATCCAAAATATTAGTGCATAATCAATTATGTTTTCACAATAAGATGCACTAAGTATCGACAATATCGTTGTAATGTTGAGATAGCACTCATCTAAAAAATTGTTATGTATGCAATATATATATGTATGTATATATGCTGAAAATAAAGGGTAATGATTATAAATAATTTTATTGATTGTATACGAAGTTTATACCCATTCAAATACTTCACAGGACCATAATTATCAAAATAATTGAAAAGAGATGCACAAAATTTTTTTTTGTATTGCTTAAACGCAAATGTAACATGATTCACAAAGATATTTATTGTGTATACGTTTGACTCAAAACAGATAACTTCAATCGCAGGATTTTTTAAAAAAATGATGTGTTGCCATGATGCTAGTATATTTCACTCTTCTTTTTCTTCTCTTGCAGAAATAAACAATTTTTGTACTGTGTGAGTCATTTCAACTGCAAGTAAATTAACCAAAGTATTATAATACATTCCCATTTAGATAAATAATTTTTACAGCTTACTTTGTAGGGAAAGATGGAACGAATTTTGTATGAATGGATTGTAATTCTAACAGTCGACAACTTGTTGTAACTTACTATTGAATTTTTGAAACCATTGAAGCTTGTTCTTCTAAGTCACACCCACGAAATACGTTGGAACACTGGATAACGTGATTAGCGCACCCATACCAGTTTCGTAAGGTCTTACGTAACAGGGAATTACCATCAAAAATGCACAAATCCCAACAAAAGTTATTGGGATCCACAGCGGAACCTAGTACATAAAGAAATACGAAAAATTTGTCCATTACGATGGAATATTAATTGAACATGTGCATTTTTATTCTTTTTTATTTTGTACCTTGATTGGTCTAACCATCGTTGGACGTGAATATTTCAACCAAAGAATCCCAATTACTGATAACATTATGAAAAAGGACTCAACAATGCTGCAGTATGTAATAAGTACAAAAATGTCACTTGTACACAGCATTATCAACGACAATATACACTGAAAAATTAAAAATGTCATCATATCGAATGCCATAACAAAAAATTTTCATGATAATAGTTTTGTGTACCAAAAATACTAAAGCTGGTGTAGGGCTGAATCGACTAATGTTGATGTGACTCAGCATAACAGGAAAATGTCCATTTCTCGCGCCTACAAAGCACATCCTTGACGATGTCATTATGTGAACGCTTAAACCACCAAATGCAGAAATTGCAACGAGTACGGGCATTATCCATGACATTACACCAAGAACTCGATTTCCCAGAGTCTGAAAGTTTCATTTTTATCAATTGGTATGTACAAGAAATTTTATTTACTCGTTTTTCTTTCCATTCAATGTTTAATTTAGCAAATTTTGTGAATACCACAGCAATCGCTCTCGATGCGATCATTGTAGTTGGATCCAAAACGGCTAGAACAGCGACATTGACCAAGCCGTAGATAATGGTGACGAGCGGTAGTGAAATGAAAATTGCACGTGGCAAATTTCTGAAAAAAAGTTCAATAATAATGATAAATGAATTATGAAAAAATTAAAATGTGGTATGGAGATGATACATTGGCATTGGAAAAATTTTAATTAACTATCTGGTTTCAATACATTTTTTTGTTTGAGTGGAAGTGATATTTAAATAATTGCCGGATTATTATTCATATAATTTACTAACGTGGTGAGAAGTGCGATGCGAATCGAGAAATTTAACTGATTAAATGAATGAATTTTCTTTTATATAGTACATTTCTCGCAAAAATTAAAGAAACAAAAAAAATGACCAAATTTTTTGGTCATTTTTGACGGGCTGTCTTTCAGTGAAAAATTGCCGTATCGATAATTAAAAATAAAGATTTTCTAGCTTGAAGATTCTAGTTTTCAGATCTTTCATTGAAAAATTTTTAGAAGCAGCAATTTTCGTGTGATCCTTAGAGAAAGGACAAAAAAATTACATTTTCAAGAAATTACTTTTTAAAAAAAAAGTAATTTTTTCAATTGGCTAAAAATTAAAAAAATATTCGAAAAAAATTTTTTTTTTTTATATTTTCGAAATTTTTCGAAACTAACCTTCACAGTCAAAATCGATCTGTGACAGATATGGGGTAGTCTAAACAGTAAAGAAAAAATGAATTTTTTCATTTTTAAGAAGATTACGTTGAGATTAGGTACGAAAACTTTGTTCCTTTAATTTTTTCCAAATTTTGATCAATCGGTCCAGAAAAATCGTCCAATCGATCGATCTGAAAATTTACAGAGTCATTAGGGATACATTGGGCTGAAAAATTTTTTCCGAACCTCAGCATCCCCTCCAGTATTAGCAAAGGTACAGTCGATTTACCAAAACAAAGGAAAAAGTAACTTTTTTGTACTTTTTTCAACTGAACGTTTGGAATGAAAAAAAAATTTTTTTCAAAACAACATGACAGAACCTTGTAGGAAATTTTCTCCAGATTTCAGAACTGCCTTTTGATTTGCTGTACGATCAGTTGTTGCGTCAATATCGGTAATTGAATAAAAAAGGATCCATTTGCATTCAAAACTCGATATCTCGGAAACAAAAGGTCGTACCGTGGTCTTCAAAAAAGGAAATCAAAGCTGAATAAACAGGCTATCCGACCCATGTATTGGCGTAGCTCGAAAAAATTTCTCCATACCCATGGACTGAAAAATAAAATGTAAAAAATTCGCAAACATTTTTTTTCGTCCTTTCTCTAAGGAGCGCACAAAAACCGCTTATAGAAATTTTTTCAGTGAAAGATCTGAATACTAAAATCTTCAAGTTTGAAAATCTTTTTCTTTAATTGTCGATACGATCTTTTTTCACTGAAATACAGCCCGTCAAAAACGACCAAAAAAATTGGTAATTTTTTTTGTTCCTTCAATTTTTGCGAGAAGTGCAGTATGAGAAAATCACTGATATTTCAAATATCACAATAAGGTTAATTTTTATAATTTGATATACCCCATTAGCCAAGTGCACGCACCGTGCATGCACCTAATGCATTCTCATGTAAATCCCTGTATAGCTTTTAGTAGAGTGCACCAAATGCTATTGGGGTATCAATAATACAACACTTCAAATTTCTCATCATTGGCAGTCAGTAATATATCGGTTAGATCCTTAGTAATCAATAGTCGTTAACAGAAAAAAAATTGTGATATTGGAATTCAAAAAACTCATACACATAAGGATCTCTCAATTCTTCTGTCATAAAATTCAGATAATTCCAACCGGAAAACGAAAAGATTCCTGCATAAAAAGCAACAGCTATTTTTCCAGGATCACTTGTAGTTTGATGAAAAACATTAGAGTAATTTTCCGTGTGTCCTACATAAAACATATAACACTTATAAAATGTTGTAGATTATGAATAATACATTTAAAAAAATGTTTTTTATTTTCCTTTTTGCAATAAAAACTCACCCATAATCAACCAGGACAGCCCTGCAGTAATAATTATGCTTAGTGCAGTAATTTTCGCCAACATAATAACATTCTGCATTTTTGACGTTTCTTTCACGTCATAACAATTAAGAAACGTTAGTAGACCTAAAAAAAATATTACTGTAAATTTTTTAATACTTATTATACATTTTGAAGTATTTATTTTAACTACATATCGACATTGCTGCTATTGTTCGAACGCTGTCATCAGGGATTGCACAATTTGCGAAAAACGGTTGCAGAATATATTCTGCAAAAGTCAAGTCCATAATCGCATTTGTGATAGGACTATGTAAATATAAGAAATGTGAGAAAAGTTATTTACTACATGAAAAAAAAGTAGACCTGCGTTATTGTATACGGATTATTACATGGGTATTGAGAAAAATTGTCAAACAGCTAAATATTCTATTGAATATATTATGAGAATATGAATAATGATTATACAATAATTCCAATGTTATAGTTACTATCATGGAATAGAAGAACATTCTAATTGACGAAAGCAACAGATATGTGACTAATCAAATTTGTGCCGATATCATATTTTCTTCAATTTCTGCCAAATCTTTCAGTTTAGTAAACATTAAAAAGAGACGATAACATTTCGTGTATCACTCAAAGATTTCCTTGACTTTAATTTTGCTTATTCTTGAAAACTTCTTGAATAATATCAGTTTATAGCATGGAAATCTGTTCCATACTGATTCCTCATAATCTAATTCAATTAAGATTAACATTTTTGGCGACTTACACAAAAATAAGATTCGCAGCCCAGAGATACAAAAATGAAGGCAATCGCCAAAGGCCTCATGAATATATGCATAGTCTCCACCATTTTTTGGTATGCTTGTTCCTAATTCTGCATAGCATAAAGCTCCGATTGTAGATAACAACCCAGATAATATCCAAATAATTAAAGATAATCCAACACTTCCTACTTCTTGTATCACACCTTTTGGTAATATAAAAATTCCTACGAGAATTTCAACATATTAAGTGAATATTGAATAAAAAAAATATATAAATCTAAAATAGCAAAGAGTTATTTATAACGTTTACCAGATCCGAATATAATTCCTAAGATTATCGAAACACTTTCTAATAATCCAAGTTGTTTTTTCATCCTCACTTTTTCACAGCCATCATTTATTTTTTCACTGCTCTCAATTTCCGACTTTTTTATATCCATTATTTCTTGGTTAAATAATAGTTCTTAATAGACAAACGCTTATTAAATTATTGAAAACAATACAAATGATTGTTAAGAGATCACAAAAAGTGAATAGTATATTTACATTAGATAAAAATTTCCAATACGAATATTTTGTACTCTGGCCACAGCTGCTCACTAGAATAATAGAAATAAATATATTTTATGAGCTTGAAAAAGTGAAGGAACATAAAATAATGCAAATAACGCAAAGAATCAATTTCATACCGTTTTGAGTATGGCTAATACATTAACAAAGCAGTAAATGAAGTGATTATCTAAAATGTGCTCTTCTTTCAAATACTTGCATTATACTAGAATTTTTTCTAGATAAAAAATCTGGTTGCATAGACCAAATTAATTTTTTAACTACATAAAATTATCTTGTGACTATTTTTACGACAGACCTGAAATGCATACGATATTTCTATATTGAAATCACCGTTCAAAGCATACGTGTAAATTGATGTGAACACACGTGCTTAAAGTAACATATATGGCTATGCTGCCATAATGTGGGGAATGCGGAATCCCCCTGATAACAGAGAAGTCTGTATGAAGCTGATTCAAAGTATTGAAATGTCCCTTGTACTTGGTGATGAAGGGTGCTTTATCTGGCAATTGTCTATCCATGATGTTACGTCCTGAGAACATGAACGTGAATTGTTGGGAGATGACTCACCAAGGAGAAATGGACTATATTCGTGTTTACTTGCCACCTCTGCTCCGGATTGGTTGAGAACCAATGACTAAGACATCCAGGAATTAATGCAACTTACTATATCTGCAGTTGATGGAATGTTTCAGTTTTCTTTGAAAACTATTTTGATTGAATGAGCGTTTTTAGATTTCTTTAAATTTGACAATATGCTATTTAATTATTTGAACACACTAAGAGTGTTGGTAAAAACACTAAAAAAAAAAAAAAAAAGACTTGTGATGAAGCTCTTGATATTCTTACAAATAATTTAAAATTTGAACTCAATACAACCGGAAATATTTAGTCTAAATCTGAGAATTTCTTAATCCAATTCTGAACATGATACTAAAAAATTCTGTGTAAAAGTTCAAAAGTTCACTTTTTATGTTAAAATTTTGTTTACACTAATTCATCCTGAAATTATGTTGAATTTACACATTATTCATGTGTTTTCGTGCGAAATTCAATACTCCTTTTTTTCGTTTTTAGAATTATTTATTTTCTGCTTTTTATTTTCATTTTCAGAAAGTATATTATACTTACTATAGTAATTGCGCTATAAAAAATTTTGTCTAAGATTTCATTTAAAACTTGTGTTGAATATATTTAACGTAATTTTTGTATCAATTTTTAACATAAGATGTGTTAAATTAGAAAGAACATTTTGCATAAGACGAATAATGTTTCATTTGTTTATGTTCATGTTGATTCTCTAATACTAAATTTTTGTCTGTCAAACATCTTGAATCAACATATATTTTTCGAGTCAAAAACGGTGTTCTTCTAGATTTCCGGTGGAAGAAAAGTCTCTTACCCGCATAATCATCTTTTTTATCGGCTATCGTCTAATCAACAAATTTCACTCTTTACTATTTTTGTCTTATTTGATGAGGTTAAGAAAAAGTGGTGGACAATAACAAGAAATTTGCTCCAGTCTGAAACCTATATATCAATTATAAACTGTATATCGATATACATAATGATCATTATGTCGGTTACTGGGAAAAATGGGAAAGAACATGTGGTTCGAGTAATCAATATAAAAATGAATGCGCTGCGTGAATTAAAAAATTGTGTAATATACGAAGTCGAAAGATGTAATTTACATTTGCAAAATTTCTGAGCTCGTCATTGAAAATGTATGCAATCTTCATAACGAAAATCTGAAAAACTGTCTTGTAAACAACATTTTGATAAACACCACCTCTACTTTTTCGTACGAAGTCATGAAGGTGTATATATTCTCAATAATAACGTGCTGAATAATCAACGTAGCCAATTGCAAAGATTTACTTTAAAATTATGTTTAAAATATTAGGTTATTTTCCGAGAAAAAAATAATCTGAAAAAGATGTGTACCAACACACTCAAAGTATACTAGATTAATATTGTTTGAAAATGAGTGATATAGTGGAATTGTGTTTGTATTTCATTGCTTATTAAAACAGCTTTCATAATACATAAAACTATTTATCAAAATAAAAACATGATAATTAGTTTTATGATGTATACAATATTTTGTGCGTATGTAATTTTCACATCAGTCTATTTCCACTCTATCCATCTTACTCTTACGTCGACGGTCGACCGCCTTATTTACTGAACCTGTAGCACTCTTGCCAGTTGTGGCCCGACCGTCTGTATAGTTGTAAAATTCTCATATATAAAGTGTTTAAAATATGGAACACATAAATGATAGTACTTCTATACTGATAAATAAAGCAATTCGTCCGAAATTATTCCCTAACCATTCCAAAATATTAAAAAATGTACAACGTTAATGTTCAAGTTTTCACTTCTGCCGGCACTCCCGGAGTGCCACAGATCATTTGTTTATTTTTAATTTTTTTTTTATTGAATATTATAAATAAGCTATAATATAAATACAAATATACATATAAATAACATTTAACATAAATATTTATGTATATTATATGTTATATGTATATTTGTTTATTTTGTTATGTTTATATGATATAATAATGTAATAATAAAGGAATATAGTAATCTATTGATACATTAATGTATTATTGTTGAGCTGTTAAATTGAATATTCCATGTAAGAGATTATGTAAAATTATAAAATATATAGAATTTCGATGAAATTTGGTATAATCTGGCTCCAGGCGAAGGTCCACTATAAAAAACCTAACGCGCCATTGGTGGAACCTCATATGTGGTGTGGAAGTCCACTTTCGCCTATTTTCCGATTAAACATCTAATTGTGTATTATATTTATGATCATGTATTGAAATTTATACATTCCAGAAAAAGCGCATTGTTAGAAGATGTCAATAAACACATGAGACATGTCGACATGAGAAAAAAAAAGTAATACAAGATTTGAACTTGCACATTTGTGAGAGAGTTGTAAGAAAGTTTCCACTATGCCATTAAAGCGATGACTCAAATTTTTCAAATGTAATATTTAAGCATTGCACGTACTTATTGTTATATTATTATTGAGCTGAGATATTATTTTAATACTATTTTGATACTTGTTAAATATTATTATAGTGTAGCTTATTTATAAAATTTAATAAAAAAAAATGTTATTAAAATAAATTTTGTTTTTATTTACTCTTGCTTACTTAATATTAGGGCTTGAAATCATTCAATATTGAGACATATTGAAATGAGAAAAAAAAAAGAGATAAACCCGACACTTAAACTCGCATACTGGTGACACAATTGCAAGCAAGTTACCACTGCGCCATTGAAGCGATTACTTCAAATGTTCAAATGTAATATTTAAGCATCGATTATCAGACTTGATGGATAAGGTCATTGAACGTTAAATTTCAAAAAAGGATTAAAAGGTGATTTACTGAGTAAAGTTTTGTAAAAATTAAGTTCAAGATCATATCAAAATAAAGATAACAAAAAAGAAAGTAAATATATCCACAAGGGTGGAAGGTAATTCCACAGACGTGAATAGAAATGGTCGTGATAATGATATAGGTAAAAGTGAGGTTAGAAAATATATGAAAGAAAGAAAGAGTGAAGCTTATGCTCAATTACTGAGAAATGATTTACGGAAAATGATAAAAAATAACAAACAGGCAGATAGAGAAAAAAAAGAATTAAAATTAACTGAAAATAAAGGTATAAAGGATAGATATACTATTAAAGAACAAGATTTTGAGAAATTTATGAAAGAAAATCAAACTGAATCTGAAATACTGGTAGAATCAGACATATACAAAATGGGAAAAAAGGCCAATAAAAGATATAGAAATAACGAAGGTAGCGAAAATATGGAAAATAAAATGATTAAAAAAGGAGATGTCAAAGAAAATGAGGAAAAGTTGTTGAGACCGAATAGGGGCCTCGAAGAAAATGAATCAGATAGTGAGAACAGTGATATGATCATCGATGATATCAAGGAAACTGCTGTCAAAAATGGAAAAAACAGGGTACAAAGTACACTTGATCAAATTAAGGAAAAAAATGAAGTAACGAGTAAAGTAATAGACCAATCTCAAAGAATGAATGATAATGAAATAGAACAAAAGAAGGGTATAAAATTGAAAAATACATAAATGTAAGAGAGGACCAAAGTGTGATCAAAAAGCAGAAGGAAAGATTTGCATCCAATCACAGAGGAGAGATAATTGTTACCGCCAAGCTAAACCCGGCTAAATGCTCGACAAAAAGAAAGAGAAATCATTGGCTAATTTTAGACATACTAAAAGAAAGAAATGTCATGCCGATTAAAATGACAGAGACTGGGTTTAATATTATAGACTTATTTTTTGATAATGTAATTAAGGCTAATTTATGTTTAGATATAGATAACAGTTTACCAAAGGAAGACCAAAAAGTGTGGTTCAGCATCATGGAAAGAAATAAGAGTAGGAAAGGAGTTATAAGAGACTGGGACATGTCACTAAAGAAATTCAGTGAAGCACTATATGAAGGGAGCAACATAAAAAGTGTTGAAGTTATGAAAAAAAGGATATATTCTAGCGAAATAAAAAATTATATATGAAAAGACACAAGCAATATTATTATAACTGTTGAAGGAAGTGTTGTACCAAATGAAATTAAAATTTATGAGGGACTCACTACAATAAAGGTAAGACCATTCGTACCGGCAGTTAAGCAATGTTATAACTGTTACAGGTTTGGGCACACTAAAATATACTGTAGGAAACAAAACAAACTATGTGTGATATGTGGAGATATTTCTCATGGACACTGTGACAGAAACTGTAGCTGCATCAACTGTGGTGGAAACCACAAATCCAATAACAAAAGATGTAGTATATACGAATATAACAAAAACATACAAGAAATAAGTGCGATAAGAAACGTCTCGTATTATGAAGCCAAAAAAATCATAGACGATAAACAAGACTCGTATGAGAATCCATGGGTTAAACCCAGTAAATGGCCAGAAATAAACCAAAAAGGGTCATATGACAAGGATAAAGAGCAATATCACAATAAAGTGGAGATAATACCAAGACACAACACAGGCAATTACCGAATGGATAATAGAACTCGAATTGAACGAAGAGGTACAATGATGCAACAAAAAGAGACAAACAATCACACGACTTACCCAATACAAACAACAAGTAAATCTATCCAACAAAGATTAAATAATTCTGAAAGGACAAAAAGTAATAGTGAGGAAAATAAAAGTCCTCAAACTTCTCTTGTCTTGAACAACATAATAAAACAATGGGAAGATATTAAAACAGAAGAATGGTCTGAGGATGAACTGGCTAAATATTTTAATGAAATTGCAGCATATGCAATGAGGAGAACGATGGCAATAAAAAAAAGCCAGTGTATGAGAAGGAAAGATGGAATAGACGATGAAAAAGACTTATAATAATTGACTATGAAGGAAAGAAAAAAAAAATCCAAAATAAATAAATTATAATAATAATAATAATAATAATAATAATAATAAATAATAATAATAATAATATTTTTTAAACGAATTTAAAAAAAAAAACAATATATAAAAAAAAATTACATATATACATATATTATGGTTCTAAAAATTTTAAATTGGAATGTTAGAGGGATAAAAAGTAAAATAAATGAGTTGGGCGAAAAAATAAAAAATTATGATATTATTAGCTTAACAGAGACAAAAACTAACTACAAAGATAAAGTAAAATTCTCGGTTTATAGACATGATGGTTTACAAACTAGAACAAATGGAATAGGTGGAGCCATGCTATTGGTAAAAAGCACGATTTCTCAAACAAGGATACAAAATCTAAAAATGCCATCGGGAAATATAGATTGCACAGGAGCTATAATACGTGGAAAGAAATACAAATTTATGATATTAACAGTCTATAGAAAACCTGGGATGAATGAAACAAAAGGGACATGGAAAAAATTACTTAGTAACTATAAGGGGTACAAGATTATCATGATGGGAGATTTTAATGCTCATAATATTGTGTGGAATTGCAATAAAACTGATAAAAACGGATCAATGTTATTTGAAGAATGTGATGATGAAAGCTTATATATTATAAATAGATCAGATACAATTTCAAGAATAGGAGAAGGAGGATGTCAAGACTCGAATCTTGACTTAATGTTCTGTACAAATACTATTGTCCACAGAATCACATATAAGCAAAAAAAGGATACGTGGGGCTCCGACCACTATCCGATATCATAATATTGATGAAGAACTTGAACCATACAAAAAAAAAGTAACAAAATAACGAACAAGAAAACAGACTGGTTAATGTATGATGAGTTGTTAATGGAAAACCTGGAAGAAATTCAAGAAATATACAGGGAAAATAGTGATCATATTGAACTATATAAGGCAGTATATGGTATAATGATCATCAAAGCTGCATTGATAGCAACAGGTAAAAAAGCTGACAGCATATCAAACGACAACGACAATGAAAAGGATAAGAAGTACATAAGCAAGAGAAAAAATCCAGCTGAATGGTGGGACGAAGAATGTAATAAAGTCATAGAAAATAGAAAAGTAAAGATGATGCAGTTCAAGTTGAGCTTCCAAATGGAAGATTATATAGAATATAAGAAAGCGAGGGCAGAGGCCACAAAAACAATTAATAATAAAAAAAGAAATAACTTTAAAAAGTTCATTGAAAGCATAAACAAGAATACAAATATAACATATGTATGGAATAAAATGAAAATACTGAAGAATGCGTCAAAGCTGACCATCGAGTGGACGAAGTGGCAAAATAAGGATCGAAAACAAGAATGTATAAAAGTAATGTATGATCTGAGGGTGCAAGAAGAGAGGAAAAAAATAGAAGAACAGTCAAACGAAACAGATAGCAATCTCAACTGCGAAATACAAAATGAAGAAACAATAAGAGCAATAGAGTGCTGTAAACTTAAATCCGCTCCTGGTCTAGATCATGTCGAGTATGGAATGATTAAAAGATTGAGCAGCGAGTATATAGAGATACTGACGTTTATATTTAACCAATGTGTGAAAACAGGAATTTACCCGTCCCAGTGGAAAGAGTATCAAGTTATTTTCATCGACAAACCAGGAAAAGAAAAAGTCAGACCCATTGCACTATCCTCATGTATGAGTAAGGTACTGGAAAGAATATTTACAGGAAGGATTAATTGGTGGACGGAAAAAAACGCTATCATAAACAAAAGACAAAATGGATTTAGGAAAGGAAAATCGTGCCTGGACAACCTTGTGCAACTAATCACAGATGTGAGAATTGGTCAACATACAGGAGAAAACACAATGGCGGCTTTTTTGGATGTTTCGTCAGCTTATGACAACGTTCTCTAATCTCCTATGATAGAAAAGCTGGTAAAAGAAAAATGTCCATACTTCATTGTAAAATATGTTGAGGAATGGTTGGCAGGAAGAGTAGTGAAATTTGTAATTGACAATGATAAAACAGCAATTAGAACCACAAATAAAGGATTACCGCAAGGTGGAGTTTTGAGTCCAATCTTGTATGACATTTAGGTACACAAACAACATAACGACTGGCCTACCTAATGAAATTAATCAGATGCATTTTGCGGACGACATAGCAGTTTATACAACAAATTCTTCTTTCACAGAAAGAAGTGAGATCATAAAACATTCTATTGAAATCTTAAGAGAGAATCTGGGGAAAATTGGTCTAGAATTACAACCAATAAAAACAGAAATTATTGATTTGAAAGTAAGAACGTTGGACCGAAAGTTAAATCAGTGCGTATATCTGGAGAAGATATACCGGTCAGAAAAGATGCAAAGTTTTTAGGAATTACATTTGACGATAAGCTAAAATTTGAAAAACAATGTACAATAATGAAAGAAAAAGCCCGAAGAGCAAACTCATTACTAAAATACTGCAATGGCATAAAAAAAGGCATGGAAGTCGACACGGCTTCAATGCTATATAAAAGCTTAGTAAGATCTACAATTGAATATGGGTCATTTATATATTACCCAAGTGATAAGAAAAATGAATTGAAAATAGAAAGGGCACAATACGGTGGTCTGAGAACAGCACTAGGTTATAGAAATAGTACACCAAATAATGTGATAATAGGAGAATCAAAAGTATTAACAATTAAGACAGAGCACGATTACTCGCTAGAAACTATATGACGAAATTAATGGCATACGGAGAACCTGAAATAAAAAGAAAACTGAATCTATTGAGTCGAATGGAGAAAAGAAATAAAAAAAGAATTATAAGCCGGACGAAATCACATATCCTAATAGAGGCGTGGGATAGAGTCCAGAAAGATAGGGAAATGATAAAAGTAGCAGATAAGTATGAATTGGATTTCTGGCATATTACGTTAGATATAAACACGGAAACAAACATAGGAAAGAAGATCAGAGAAGGAGTGAAAATAGAACATATCACAGAAGAACTTGTACACAAATTTGGACTCAATGAAGATGTGACATGTATATATAGTGATGGATCAAAATCAGAAAGGAGTATCTCAACCGGAAGTGCTTATTACATTCCAGAAGAAGAGACGGGTTTCACGATAAGCATTGACAAAAGATGTTCAAATTTCACTGCTGAAGCAGTAGCAATACTAAAATCACTACAACTGATGGAAAATCAAAGAAATACGAAAGATATTATTATATATACCGATGCATTAAGTGTAATACAGACCATAATGAACAATAGAATCAGTGCATACACAAATAAATATGTTTTAGAAATAAGAAAAAAATATTTTGATCTGTCAAAAAAAGAGCACAGGGAAATCAAAAAAATTGTGATTTGTTGGATCCCAGCCCATATAGGTGTGGAGGGCAATGAAATAGCTGATGAACTTGCGAAAGAAGCAACAACCGAGGTAAAAACAAACGAAATAGATGTACCAATTAATAGGAGATTTAATGGCCGTGATATATAAGGAAGAAATGAAGGAAAGCACAATCAAAGAGATAAAAAACCAAGGAAGATGGAAAGGAAAAGAATACTTTAATAATTACTTCAGCGATGACAAGGAAAAACCGTGGTTTGAAGGGTTAGATGATAAGAGACAATTTACAACCTGGGTCAATAAAATGCGGGCAAATCACTATAATTTGAATTTATCACTAGCAAGAGTAGGGTATGTTTTCTCCGCTAGATGTAGCTGCGGATACGAGGAAGAGGATATCGACCATTTTGTGTTCAGATGCAATAAATGAGTGACCAACTTAACAGAGTAAAAGCAAGTAAGCCCGACAGCATATGGAGTTGGCTGAAAAAAGGAGAATTGAAGACACTCAGAATAATACATAAATATATTGAAAAAACGAAAAGAAAAATATAACCATGACATAGTAAACAAAGTGGCCATGTGCGAGATTGCCTAATAAAGGCAGGAAGCACTTAAGGGGACCTTCTGGTCTAGAATTTTCGAAAAATTGATTTTTTTCTTCTATATTCCGAAAGTATAGTGTCTTAAGATTATACTGCGAAAAATTGGTAATGATATTCACAGTATTTCAAGTATTATAGCTCATTAAAGGTCAGCGCCAAAGTAGGTAGAAGGGGCTATTATTAACTTCAAACGCGTTTATCTCGAAACGACTTTTTTTTATCTCGCGGGAATGATTTGAAAAAAACTACTCGACCGATTTGTCTCAAATTTGAACACGTTATCAAGTACACTAGCAGCTATAGTCGGAACTAGAATAAAAATTTTCTGTCAAATATTTCTAATTTTTTTATAAACAAAACGTTGCAAAAATGAAGCTGTTTTCAGACTTTTCATTTCGACAACGTGTCATTTTGTCAATTTTTTTTTTCTTTGTTTCATTCTAGTTCCTGCCATAGATACATTAATAACAATTAAGGATCAATTTTTATTTTTGATTTTAGATGAGTAGAAAAGCCAAAATCATTCCCGTCAGCAAGGTCGGTTTTTTTTACAGGAACAACTTTGGGGCCATTTTTTTTATAATAATAATTTTGTTTTTTATTTTTTTTTTTCAATTTTTGTGAAGATTATAATTGATAAAATATATTTAGAAAGTTTGAATAACATTGTTGATTTTTTTCATAACAAAAAAAAAAGTTGAAAATCTATCGAATTTTCGTCCGCTAGACCAAAAGGTCCCCTTAAATAAAAAAAAAATATTCAAGTACCGCGCATACTTGTTTTCGTATTATTATTGAGCTGGGATATTATTTTAATACTATTTTAATACTTGTTAAATATTATTATAGTATAGCTTATTTATAATATTCAATAAAAAAAAAATAAAGAAAAAATTCTTCATTTACTCAAGCTTACTTTATATTAGGGCCTGAAATCATTTTACGCTCAGAAGCGTGTGCATTCGGAAGAGAGAGAGACAAGAATAGTATGTCTGTCGCTCTATCGTTGCCGAACAGCCGAGCTCACACCGACGAGCGCGCACGCTTGTGAGTTCCCCCCACTTTCGGCAGAAAATCCGGCAAAGTGCTCACATCAGTCACATCTGGCAAGACTGCTCGCCGGTGTAATGCGCAAGTGGTACCAACAAGTTAACATAAAATTTAAAGATTTTTTTTCAATGAGTTGGCATAATATATAAATAATATAATATAATATATAATATACAATGTATAACAAATATGTTATATATAATATAATATCTAATACATAGTAAGTCCATACATAATATATAATATACAATATGTAATATATAATATATAATACATAGTAAGTCTATATATGTGTATATATGTATAACCTTATATTGTGTACTCGGTAAACAAATGACTGATATCAAATCTTTTTGTAAAGTAATTTTTGTAATTCAATTTTTTTGCCACACATGAACTTGGCGCCTTTTTTTTCTTTTTTTTTTTTAAATTTTGATGACCGCAATCTGCGTAAGATGTCACTGATGCATAATTCTAATAGATTGGTGTAAACTTCAATAACTTGACAATTTTTACTTTCAATGGTGACACCAATTGCACCACAAATATTCAGGAACCAATCATAATCAATCACAATTCATTTTTCTTTGTTTTTCGCCCTTTCACAGTTCCACAATTAGTTCTGGGTGGCTAATATATTAAGAATGTATCTTTGTTAGGCCCATGTTATGTTATGAAATTTGTGTTAAGTACTTTTCCAGATATCAAAAATTTTATAAAAGAAAAATTAATTTTGTCAGTGGATTATAGATTAATTTGATTCAATGAAAGGTAGGTTTATATTTCGCTTCAATCCTATCATAAATTTTTTTATTCAAAAAAATTTATCTAACATAACCTCCAAAGTTCAGGGAAGTTGTATATATAGTTTCGGTTCCAATATTTATAAAATTAAAATCATTTTGGTTGACACAAAAGGTGAGGTATTGAATTACTTATTGGTTTGTAATTAAAATGTTTCCATTTTATAGATTAATTCTGTAGAAAAATATTGAATATGCATTGTTGAACCACTTAAGTAATGCTAACCCTTAGTCGATAATGGGTGAAACCAGTGGATACGAAATTATGGCTGAATCAAATGTAACTGATAAAACGGATTCTGATATAAATGAATTTATCATATTAACGAAAGTGGACTCCGATTCAGGAGAAGTAATGGTAATTATTAACTTGTCAAAAATTGATTCTTAATTAAAAAATATACAATGATATTGTGGTTAAATTGTTTGTTTAGGAAGTCGAAACTGTAGAGGCATTAATAAATTCAAGTATTGAACCTAATGAACAGATTAATGTACACATGGACATAAAAGAAAGTGATGTATATTTTGGAGAAAATTTGATCTCATCTGAAAAAATTGTTGATAATCATCATAATGAATGTCTCACACCTGTGTTGGATAATAAGAAAATTAAGCACGAATGGTCAAATGAATACCTTGTACCTCAAGGAGAAGAAGACAAAATTGAAGATGAGCATGGTGAGAAAACGTTTTCAGATTTCGATGACTACGACGGAAGTTCAGATGAAGAGACGATAGCAACGTTCATAACATCAGCGGGACAACAGTTGGCCCTCTATGCTGTTGAAGATTCTGATGAAGTTTTTGCAGTTGCAGTTTACAGTGAGTCAGGAGAACCACCGACGAGTTTTCAATTTCTTATGAAAGCGGATGTGGAACGCTTGATTGGTGAAGGCGCAGTACGTACAGTAAAAAAACCACAACAAATGAAAAAGCAAACATACCAGGGAGAATTGATAACTCCACGTGACAAAGAAATATACCGAAAATCATTAAAAAAATCGTCAAAGTTACTACAAACGGATAACAATACAAAACATCAAATTTCGCAATATGATGTGACTTCAAGTGAAAAATTTACAATGAACAAGAAAGTATTAATGAACGATAGATTACAAAAAGTGGATGTAGCTATTGATGAAGAGGAGGAAGCTGGTATCAATGATGATCTTACTTATCAGGATATATTGAACAGTTCTTATTTTTTACTCGAACAAGAGGCAGTCAAGAGAGTGGACTTGAAATCAACCCATAATGAAACCAATGAAATCCAAAAACAAGTTATTCAAGAAAAAGATGAAGAAATCTCCGAGCACTCTACAGTGCAGTATATTCTAAATGAAGAGGATCAATCCGACTCAGAATTAACATTTGATGAAATTAAGAAATCTTTGCAGCATTTTGACCAGAATAAGAAGATCAAATTGTTGGTGAAGAAGTCGACAAAAGTAGAGTTGAAGAGTCCCAAAAAAGTAGTTTCGAATGGCATAATAAGTCCACAATTGAATGAAGAAGTGATTAAGAGTCCACAGACACCAGTAGAAACAATACCGGAAAAGCCAGTCCGACGTTCACTACAAACATCGGGCGTTAAACAAAAACACGCACCTAATGCACTTTTGGGACGTAAAAGTTCTAATCAAGAAATAAAGCAGACTGTATTCATTCAAGGGTCAACAGCTTTGATTTGTTGTCCAATTTCAGATATAGAAAAATCTATAGAGAAAAGCTGCAAAGAATCACCTGACTCTAGTTTGAAAATAAAACGACCAAGAAAGCAGCAGTTAACTATAGTCAATCGTGCTGACTCTGAAATTATAATTCAACCTGCCTCAATGGTGAGCGATGAAGAAGAAGAACCAGTGCCGAAAAAACGGGGTAGGCGGAAAAAGCGTCATCAAGAAACTTTAAAAAGTACAATGAAATCAAAAGGCAATTTTTCAAAAAGATCATCAAATGAACAACGATCGAGGATCGAAATTATCGAAATTGATGTTGAAAATGATGTTGAAAACGTTGAAGATGTTGAGGATGAGGATGGTGAGCAATATCATCGGAGACGGGATAATATTAAAGAAGTAATTACGATCGAGGACGGAAAGGAAAAAGAATCGAGTGATAAAGAGAATGAAATTATCATGGTGGGTGACTCGGATGACGATGAAGATGATAAGAAAAAAAGAAAAGAAGAGAAAATCCGAATAAATTCACAGAAGAATGTTAATACTGGTATTGTAAAATGCAGTCATTGTAACCGTACTTTTAGGCAAAAACGTGCACTTAAGACACACTTAAGAATTTGTCCAAAGTCACCAAATACACGGCGACGATTGACAACAAATCGTACCAGCTCAAGAAGAACAAATGAAGCTATATCTGCACTCAAAAAACAATATGTGTGCAAAATTTGTCAAGAGAAATTTGATGTTGTTGTTGCATTAGCCAGGCACGTGCGCTCACATTATAAGAAAAAAGAGACCATTGCAAGCGTAGCTGTAGCAGTACAAATGAAGAGTAAACAGGAATTGGCAAACATAAATACTTCATCTGTGTCTACGGCAGTAATACCACAAGAAATTGATTCGAAGAAGCAGATAATTATTGAACAAAAAAGTAAAGAAAGATTGAATATACATCGTGGATGGAATTCGAAGAAAACGAGTTGTATTGATTGTGGACGATGGTTTGCTAGTGCCGCATTATTATCTGCACATTGTCTACAACACGCTACAAAGAAGTCTGGTAAGTAAATACAACAAAATAACCAAATTCCATTAATTTAGATTTCGAATTGTGATCGAATGAAACTATTGCACAAATTTCGATCTTATAGTTTTTATAAGTTTTAATCCATGTCATGCGGCAGAATCATCAAAGTTTAAATCACACTTATGCCGTAGAAAAATGGGAAAAGGGGATACTATATTATGAGACATAATTGAGCTTCGGATTACGAATCATATCGGGAGATTGCTAGATTACTCATAAAACCATTATAAATGTGATTTGTCTTGATATTGGTATTTTCATTTTTGAAATTAGTTAGCCGAATAAGATTAATTACTTATTTTCATTCAATTATTTAACCTAATTATGTATCTTTGTTTCATGCAGAAAAAAGTTTGAAACGATGCCAAATATGCAAGAAGCGTTTTCGATCACGATTAATTTATATTCGTCATATGCATATGCATAATAATGCAAAGCAATTGCAAAAAAGGATAAAACGCACGTGTCAATCGATGAACAAAATAACGACGTTGAGGAAACGCGGCAGACCAAGGAAGTTGTGATTGTCCGTTGGACGCTGCTCAAGTGTTACTATGTAAAAAAAAATCTGGTTCGGTTTTTCCCTTATCTTAGTGAACAATGCAAAAGTGTTTATATTAGATGAAAGAAATTATTTCATATATACTTATGTACAGGTATTTCAATGTATTTTTTTTCTGATAATTGTTGGAACTGTGAATATAAAAAGTATGCGATTCTTAAGTGAATGCAGAACGTCTTGAAGATATAACACATAGTAAAATATCTCTTCAATTTTGATTGATTCCTATAATTATAAGGTGCTTTTTTTTATTTTAGTTGGAATAATTTCCATTCTATCGAACTCCTTCATATATTATAAATTATTAATAGTAATAATTCTAACCAAACTTCACGTGAGCACATGCAATTTTTAAGTTTCTTTCATCCAACGAATCACAATAGGTTCCAATACATATGATTTCTACTATGTATAACCACGAAAAAATTAACAATTATTCGTCATTTGTTAATCATTAAATTGAGACGATAATATATTCTCGTCTGAATCAAATCAACTTGATATAATTATTATAATTCATATACTTCTACATATGGTATATTATAATGTAAATAGCCATGTCTTAAAAGTAAAAGTAAATACAACAAAAGTTTATATTCAAAATCGCCTAATAATTAAATATTGTTATAACTGCAAGTGTTAAATATAGATTAATAGAAAAAGTAATGATATTTTTACTATGAAGACAATGGTATGATATTGCCGAACATATATTTACTATTAACAATATTACTGATGATCGTTCATAACCCATAACCGTTGTCGATGGAAATAAGTGGATCTTGTAGATTAATGAATTTGTGTTCGTTATTGTTTTTGTTTTTATTCCACATAGCCTGCATATACAAAGTATACTGGTGCGATTGGAGTGTAATAAAGTGTGAGAAGTAAATAGAGTACATGATATTTACTCATATTTATCTGCTTTTTTTTTTTTCAGAAAGATCAATAATCATTTTTCGTAATTTTTATGAATTGTTACAAAATTACTGAAATTAATTCCTGTTTTATTCAACTTTAATTTTATAGTTGAAAAACAACTTCTCAGATTGGTGCAATAACTTTAAAATGCATTAGGAATTTTGTGCGCCAGATAAATTCCAATTGTATCTGATGAATTATTGTATTGAATTTTTATCTGTACCATCCATACGACTAATATGAAAGCAAATCCATTTATTTTGCATAAATATTACATAGATTGTATTTTGTACTAGTCTACTAATATCATCTAAAACTCAAGAGTGGGCTTTCGATATTTTTGTGTAGATCCCTCCCAACCATTATCGATATTAATGTTAACATTATTAATCTGCGATGAAAGTCCTGGTCAGAATCCGAGTTGAGTTTCTGAATATGAACATATGACGCTCAGAGCATCAAAGCTGAGTTTTGCCAATGATTTCCGATTACATTACGCATGAAACAAAATGCAGGAGTGAAATGTATGTTTATAAAATTTTATAACTGAGTTAATCGTTATATGAAAACAATTTGTATGTTCCAAAATAAATTAAGTTTTTTTTACGTGATAGTGCTTGTATTAAAAGATCATGCATATATGGACGATAATTTAATGAAATAAGTTTGTTCTTTGGTAACTTGATTTTTGAATATAATGGTAATCGAAAGTTCATCGTCAGCATACTTATAGGAAAACTAATCTCACACAAAAAGGTTCGTAATATGCACAATTGAAAATCAAGAAAACTATTACTTACTATTCGATATTTTGTTTAGACTTTCTATTGTCTGGCCCTCAATTTTCGAATCCTTTTCCATTTTCTCTTTATTTATTCCATCAAGGGAATCCTGTATTTTCAGCATTAATTTTTATCTGAAGCAGTAATCATCGTTTGGCGGATATTGTTCCTGAATATTTTTCGACATCTCAACAATTTGTTACTGAAGATATTTTTCTGTTGGCTGGCTCATCCTGTTTTCTATGAATGAATCAATCAATCAATCGATTAATCTATTTATGAATGAATGGATGTATATTGTACACAGTAAATAATTTAAGAAGTTCACTCAAGATTTGCGTTCATACTGTTTTTACACAATTTTCACATAAAAATTATATATTAAATCAACACAATATCCACGTGATTCGACGCAACACAAATGCTATTGCAAAGATTAAAAAAATGTGTCGACGAAAAATGTATCTAGTTTGACAGACAAAACTTTTGCGTTAGGTTTAACATAAAATATTCATTTTACGCAAAATAATTTTTCTGCTTTAGCACAAATTTTTGTGTTGAAATTTGATACAAAATTTTTGTTAAAAACTTTTTCACAAAATTTTCAACTATGTACCTATCATTCAAATAATCAAAATAAACCCCATTAGCCAAGTGCATGCGCCGATCGTGCACCGGCATGCACCTAGTGCATTCTCATGTAAATCCCTATATAGCCTTTAGTAGAGTGCATCAAATGCTATTGCGGGGAAGAAACTTATTTATTAGTTACCGACCGATCCGCGGTGGCTTAGTGACTAAGTTTTTTGAAAGTGCATAACGGAAAACAATTGAATAAATCAAAGCTACTGTTCATGAAATACAGTATAAGATATCAGTTATATATGTTTCTATATAACGTCTTATTTCATCATACCCATAAATCCGTATCGAAAATCAATAGTATTTTGCTGACGTGCCTTGGAGAATAATTACCGATTATAGGAATCGTGAAGGTTGAAAGAGTTTATACTTGGAAAATTACATTCATTGAGGTTTTGGAAGGACGGACGCTGCTAGTATTACAAGTAATAAAGTGACTTTATTTTGTTTCTATGGTTAATATTGAAGTTAAAAAAGTTTCTTTCGGTCGTTTTTATCTTTCGTCGTTTGTTTTATGATTTCAGTTCTGGTTCTTGTTTAGTACATTTGTTTGGTAATTAATATAAACATGGATAATATTTCGAAAAACAAACGTAAACGCAGTTTTCAAAAAGCGTGGCTCAGCAATGTAAGATTTAAATTTTGGATTCAAGCAGTACCATCTAATGAAAACATTTATCATTGTATTTATTGTAAAAGAGATATTTCGTGCAACACATTCCCTTCAAAACATGCAAATTTATTATCTCATAAGAATAATATGGACGCAACTGAATCCTCCCCAATAATTAATGATGGCAGCGCATGTAATAATGATAATAAGAACAATGGCACAAAAACAGGAAAAAAATTAAAAAAATACAAGTTCCAACAAAAGTGGTTGGAAAAAATAGAATTCAAATTTTGGTTACGAGAGGTCGTAAATTATGAGAATTTATTTTCTTGTTTATTTTGTAACAAAACAATGACTGGTGGTTTGTCACGAATTCAAGATCATGCAAGATCCGAGAAACATATTAAAAACTGTGAAAACAATAAAGAAATAAATGAAGATAATGAAACAAATAATTCAGCTGGGAAACCAGTTTTGTCATTTGATAAACGCAAGAAAATAGCAGAAATTCGGTACGCATCATTTATTGTTGAGAAAAATGTACCGTTTACTGTGGCAAATGAAACGCTTAAATTTTTCCAACAATTAGAAGAGCACGATCCCAATATTTTGAAGAATATGACCTCGAATGCAATTAAATGTAAGAAAATTATTACCAATGTATTGGCTCCGGTTGCGATTGATCGTGTGGTCAAGATAATTGAAAAAACTAGATTTTCAGTATCTATTGATGAAACAACGGACATTTCTAAACAAAAATGGATGGCATTTGTTGTGCGTTATGTTGATCCGCTAACATTGGATACTTGCTCACAATTAATAAAGTTAATTGATATTGATGCGAAAACTTGTTGTGCAAAAAACTTGTTCGGTTCTTTCAACAGTGAAATGGACAGACTAGGTATTTCTTTCTCTAATATAATTGCGTTATCATGTGATAATGCATCAATAATGCTTGGGAATCAAAATTCATTCAAAAAAAAACTTGAAAATAAATGTAAAAACTTACTGACAATTAATTGTCCATGCCATTCCTCTGCGTTGATTGCGCAGGCTGCGTGTTTGAAAATTCCAGTGAAATGCGATATTTTTGTGAAGAAAATCGCAAGCTTTATCCGTAATAGTCCAAAAAATACAGCACTTTATAAAGATTGTTTTAATAATATACAAAAACCGAGTAAAAAAATTTTGAAATTGGCAAACACACGATGGCTATCCCGCTATAAATCGATTGAAAATATTGTCGCGTCATGGGAAGCCATTAAAAGATTCCTAACTAATATCAGTAAGAATGAGAAATCACAAACTGGTAAATATTTATTGGAGCTAATGCAGTGGAATCATTTGAAAGCATATTTATTATTTTTAAAATATACTTTGAATTTTTTCCATATTTTTAATACGATTTTTCAATCGACAGAAACAAAAATTCATTTATTACAATCAGAATCATTAATGTTGTTAAATACTGTTTGTAAACATTTTTTAAAACCAGAGCTCATTGAAAAAATAGACGATAATTTTCAATTTTCATTGATAAATCATCAGAAACCATTATCTGAAGTTAATCTAGGTTCTGAATGTGAAAAATATCTGTGTGAATTAATAAATGAAGGACATGATGATGCAGTGGTTAATATTCGGCAGTATTGCTTACAATTTTACATTTGTGTTGCGCAAGAAACTTACAAACGTTTACCAATAAATAATCAATTCTTAGCTAAATTGCAAATTTTTAGACCAGAAGTAGCGCTATGTGAAACAGGAAGAGAAAAATCATACAATGATTTGCATTTTATTGCAGAAACTTTGACGGGATTTGATCAAAATATCTTGAAAAATGAATGGCTCACTCTGCCTGAGAAATTTACATTAATGGAGAAGAACCAACTAGCCAGTTTGAATTTCGATCAAATGTGGATAAATATTTTTCATCAAAGTGATTCATTTCCGAACTTGAAATTAATTTTAAATGCTGTTCGATCGTTACCTAATTCTAACGCTGATTCAGAAAGAGTATTCTCATTTCTGCCAGACATTAAAACAAAAAAGAGAAATAAACTCTCAAATACCATCGTTGATGCCATTTGTGTCATTAAATCAGCATTAAAAACCGAAAAGAAAACTGCTTCAACCATGATGATTACGGACACACATTTGTCTTTCATGTCATCAGAGAATTTCCACTCTTCTTTTCCGAAGAAAAAGTCAAATAATCTCAAATTAAATGACACAAATGAACAAATAAATATTTAAAGATGCCAGTATAGGAGACATTTCTCTCGATTATGTTCATTGTTGCATATATAAAACATTGTTGTTTGTACGGAGATATTATTCGATTGTAAAAGATGTATCCAGATTATCATTAAAATTCATGCATGTAAACCTTATACTACTGAATACTGATAGTTAACTGGGAATAATATCAATCGAAATTCTCAACGTAGTCTGGTATCATAAAGCTCCAGGCCAAGGTCTACATAAAGAAAATCTAGTGTGCCGTTAGTGGAACCTCAGAGGTGATGTGGAAGACTACTAATAGTAACTCTGAGTTTGACCGAAGAAGTTTTGTACTAATTCAAGTATTGTAGAATCTACCCTTATGCTTGGCTAAGATGTTTCTTCATTCTGGGATATTTTTCTGATATATCATGAATATTTAATGCTATTATTAGATGATTGCAATACAGATGAAAAAAAAAAAATCCGATTTTTTCTTCATTCTCCATTAATACTCATTTTATTTATTTATTTATAAGTATGAATGAAAGAATAATATGTCGAGTTCTTTCTAGAATACAGTAGTTTTGTGAAGTTTGTTCAAGTTCAAAAAGAGATCTCTCAGTAGAAATTACGATTCAGAAGAATTATCAAATAATCATTAAATGACTACATACTGTCGAATATATCATTTTACGAATGCAACTGTATTGCCATTGTTATAATTTATATGTTTATCGTGTATGATCCATTTTCATTGCAATCAATTAGTCGAAAATCTTGAATTAAATAAATTTGGAAACAAAAAAAGTAATTTTCTATATTTATACATTTTTTTCACAAAACCAAACGAAAATATTACACATTGATTTTTATATTATTGTGTTCGTCTTTTTCTGCTTTACTAATGGTCATGTGTGCTACCTGTTCAATCCCTATCTGACGTTATTGTAGAGTAAAACGTTTATAATAAATTCAAATAGATGACTTCTGCTATAAAAGTAAAGATACGCAACTGTACTGAAGGTTGACAAAAACTTTTAATATTTCCTTCTTATGATTTCCGGTCCCAAATTAATTTGATGGCTTTGCTCCGTCTAAAATAGAACAAGAATTAAAGACTACGAGAAAAGTAAATACATAATAATAAAGACTAGTAGATAATATAAAAACGCGCCAAGTTCACTGCGAAGCGAGGCACTACGTACCGTGTATCTTTACGCGAAACTCCAAGTTGTAGGAGACAACTATGATGAAATCTCATATATGCACAATATTTAGCGGAAAAATAATGGGCGCAATCGGAAGCTCGTATCCAAATTATATAATAAAACTGATTTTATTTTTTTCCTACGTTCCGTATTATGGAAGATATATTGCATTGAAGTTGAAAATTGTTGATTTTCACGATCAAAAAAAATTCAGTCTTGGTCGTCGTTGTTACGTCCTGGAGTGCGCGATTTCGTCAAAAGAGGCTTACCTTGTTGAATTACGTTGTTCGTGGTCGGGCGCCTCTGCTCCAGATTGGTTGAGAGCCAATCTCTGCGATGCTCCAGCGTAATTGATGCCAACCTCACTATAATAATTTATTTTATAGGGATTTGTTCGTTTTTAGAGATGTAGATTCGAAACGGAAACTAGTGGAATTGTGAAGATGTTCGGATTGGCGGTAAATGAATAATGTTTGTGAACACGATTTAAATTTAAATCACTTATTTATTTAATTATTTACACTTCACAAAATTGTTCAATGGCTTACTTATTTAATAATAATATCGATGATGAATTAACAAATAAAAATTATTAACTTGATTTCTGTTAGTTATTCTATCTTTATTTAATTTTAAACGAGAACTCCGACTTGTTTAATTATTTCTTATATCTTTATTAGACATTAATTTTTCTCGCGAACGTCGCGGATAATTATCGCTCTCGAGTATAATCTGAGTAGGAACTGTACTCTACTCGATTTAAACTCGGCACTATGCGACTTTATTAATTAGTTAAAAACTTGTGTATCAAACAATTACTTTTCAGAAGATACTTGATCAGAGAACTGTCAGTTGAAAATTGTAATAGATCTGTTCGAGATTGATCTGGTCGGAGAACTTCTCATTTTCGGTCTAGTCGGAGAACTGACTTTTCAGAGTTAATTTGGGTTTTTATAAGTTTTAATTAGGGGAGGGTTTTTCACCTCCTGATTCAAAAAAAATAAGTTTCTATTGGTTATTATTTTACATGTAGGTTGGTCCTTCGTCTTACGGCTATTTTCATCTCTGTGATTGGTTGGGGACGACCCCCAGCATTTTGATGCATTAACTTTTCTAAGAACTGTGATACAATTTCTTTTATGCGATAATGAATCGAACGATATTGTAAACTTATTTACTCAGGTGTTATATATTTTTATCAACTACGGAAATGCACTATTGATTTTAGAAATTCCATTTTCTTCATATGTGTTTTACTATTTATTTTGGATTTATTCATTTCTCAGAAATTCTATTTATTGATTTTTTTATAAGACGCGTTTTCTTGCGTAATCATTTTATTTGAGGACTTTATCTAGTTTTCTTTTGCTTTTCGAATTGCGTGAGAAAATGATTGTTTTATTTACATAGGTTTATTTGTCTATTGGATAGCGAAGGAATTTGTCGAGCTATTTGTCAAACGTATCTAATTGCATGCGTTATCATTTTTTGTTGAAAATACATTTTTATATTTTTGATATTATATTTCTTTTAATTTTAATGTTATAAATTTATTTCTTTTTATATTGCAATTATGGTGTAAGTTAATTTTCTGGTGACTGTAGAGTTCTGTTTTATCAGTGGTAGTTCTCGTTATTGTAACTTATACATATATGTGTATCTTATATGAATACAAGTGTAATATTTATTTCTTAAAACTTAATTTCTTATTATCTAATTATTCTATGCTTAACGTATATAGTAATATATATATGTATATATCCCTACGCTTGGGATATAACATCGTCGTCTTTATTCAATATGTTTGAGGTTACATAAGCTTGTCTCTCTCTAGTTGGATCGAAGTGTCCCCTAGTGTCCTGTTTTTTCTCGCCTTATGGCCTATGTGTTTGTCTTCTTTTAGTCGAATTTTGGAAAGTCCTTTTCTAATACACATTATCGTTATATGTTCATCCTTCTCAGTCATGACCAAACTATTATTTTTTCTCTACTCTAGCGGTCAACTTTAACACTAATCGGAATTAATATTAAGAAGCATACTACTATTATTATTATTATTATTATTATTATTTCTCTACTCTAGCTGTCAGTCCCAATATTAATCTGAAAATTTTTGAAGATGATGAGTTACCGACGAATCATAGTTATATATATAATGAAATTTCACATATATAGTGATGTCATCTTTTATAGATTTTTATATAGATGAATTATATTCATTTTCTATATGTTTATTAAGTATAAATCAGAAAATATCGATTATCTTGAAAAGTTTCAATTTTAATTATTGTACTTGTAGTAAAAAAAGAAGTGATATCAAAAAAGGACAAACTTTTTTTAAAGAATTATCGGCAAATAATTCGTGTATTTGAGAACACCTTTTAAATTTAAATAGTCTATTTATTTATTTAATTACACAATTATAAAGATTGAATGTTAATTCACTTAACATTTTATTAATTATCACTAACTCTATTATTATTTATATAGCAATGTAAAATTGCAACTTATTTAATGAGAACTCCGATTGATTAATTTATTTATTATCATTTTATTTTAATAGTAATTATCTCGCGAACGTCGCGGATGATTTATATTTCTCGAGTATATTCTGGGTAGGAATTGTACTCTACCCGATTTTTAACTCGGCTTTAAATGTGTTAATGAATACTAGTTTGAAGAACTTTAGTCTTTTTCTTTATTGTCTGAGAACTTGCTCTTTTTAATAATCGTCGTAGAACTGATCTTTTTCTTAACTATCGGAGAACTAGATGTGCGTCTCCCGGAGAACTCAACTATTTTTTAGCTATCGGAGAACTGACTTTTCGGAGTTTTCCTGGGTTTTTATAAGTTTTAATTAGGGGAGGGTTTTTCACCTCCTGATTCAAATGCATTAGTTTCTATTGGCTATTATTTTACATGTAGGTTGGTCTTTCGTCTTACGGCTATTTTCATCTTTGTGATTAGTTGGGGACGACACCCAGCATTTTGATGCATTAACTTTTCTAAGAATCGTGATACAATTTCTTTTATGCGATAATGAATCCAACGATATTTTAATCTTATTTATTCAGGTGTTATATATTTTTATCAACTACGGAAATGCATTATTGATTTTAGAAATTCCATTTTCCTCATGTGTGTTTTACTATTTATTTTGGATTTATTCATTTCTCAGAAAATTCTATTTATCGATTTTTTTATAAGACGTGTTTTTTTGTGTAATCATTTTATTTGAGGATTTTATCTAGTTTTCTTTTGGTTTTCGAATTGCGTGAGAAAATGATTGTTTTATTTACATATAGGTTTATTTGGCTATTGGATAGCGGAAGAATTTGTCGAACTATTTGTTAATCGTATCTAACACATGCATTACATGTTTTATCATATTTTGAGTTGGAAATATATTTATATTTTTGATATTATGTTTCTATTAATTTTAATGTTATAATTTTATTTCATTTTTTATATTGCAATAATAGTGTAAATTAATTTCCTAGTAATAGTAGAATTCTGTTTTATCAATGGTAGTTCTCAGTATTTTAACTTTTATATATGTATATGTATCTTATACGAATATAAGTGTAATATTTATTCCTTAAAATTTAATTTCTTATTATCTAATTATTCTATGCTTAACGTATATAATAATATATATATCCCTACGATAGGGATATAACATTATCGCCCGAGCCCCGAGCGCGGCGTTCGCATACTTAAGGCTGGTCCCCACAAATTAATGGCCACATCATCGTACGTTTGAAAAAAAAAATGGTTAAAATGAACAGTATTCTAAGTGTGTGAGTATGAAAATAATATTCCTGAAGCTTTAGAAAACTATTTTACTTTAACTCACCAGCTTGTAGTTTGCAAGTAACACTCAATACAAAAAATGGTATGCCATTTTAGGTCACTTTGTCCTATATATGACTGAAAGAAAAATCGTGGAAAAATCTATGAACACTACTTCACACTGTGTAGCATGTAGAAAATAGAAACAACTTAATAAATGCTGCCAAGTAAATTCTACACCCTGTCTCCAAGTACAAGTTTTTCTTCTTTTATAACTAACTATGTTAAGGGACAGCTGTCTTATTGAGTTAATGTTAATTAATTATTGGTGAATTTGTAACGCATTGCCGAAAGAGTATAAATGACTGAAAAATGAGAAAAAAATAATAAAAAGTCAATATTGAAATCTTTTTATATGTTTGAAACAAATAAATCCAATATTTGTTCATTTTCTTGGAAAAGTCTGGGGATCCATTGATAAATTCCAAGAGTATACGATAATATATTAACAATAACATTGTTTGGAAAAATTCGCATGTACATATCTACATCATTGGCCATAGTTGCAGGAGGGTACACTTACTAGTTTGGAATAAATTATTGTATCAAAGAACGCATATGTATAGTTAGATTTGTATAAATATATAAATTCTGCGTTGAAATACATAACTTAAGAAACAATATGTTTCCTTCACTAAACATTAACATACTATTACGCTAAAAAGTTGTTATTTTCTATCAAGCCAGATGAGTTGTAGAAGATAAATACAAACGCATTATTATTATCCATATTAATACATACATATTGAATAATATCCATTGCTCTCATTCATCATAACTTTTGTTCAAATTTGGCATCATAAGCTTGTTTTGCTATTTTAATTAATTGGTCACTCATATTTCGACCAGTTTCTCTAACAAGAGACGTAAATTGGCCATGAGAATTATTAAGTAATATATGCGGATGATCAAATTCAATCATTCGACCTTTGTCCATAACAAGAACTTTGTCACAGTCCATAATGGTATTCAATCTATGCGCGACTGTAAGTACTGTACATTTGACAAATTTTGTTCTAATGGTACGTTGAATAAGTCTATCAGTGTAAGGATCAACATTAGCAGTTGCTTCATCCAACATAAGTATCTTATTGCGTCTCAAAATAGCTCTAGCAAGACAAACTAATTGTCTTTGGCCAGCACTAAAGTTTGTACCCCGATCAAATACTCTACTATCTAAGCCTTTCAATCCAACAATAGAGTCTTTTAGCTCTACTTCTTCTAATACCGTCCATAAGGCTTCGTCGGTGAATTCAATAAATGGATCAAGATTTTTTCGTAATGTTCCTGAGAACAATACTGGATCTTGTGGAATTATTGATATATTACTACGTAAATCATTCAGATAAATAGAACCTGTATCGATACCATCAATTTCAATAGTTCCTTCGATTTTAGCCATGCGAAAAAGTGCCGTGATTAAAGATGACTTTCCCGCACCAGTTCGACCAACGATACCCACTTTTTCCATTGGTCTTATGACAAAATCAAGACCTTTAAGTACTGGTAGTTCCTCATCGATATATCTTAAGTAAACCCGATTGAATTTAACACAACCCTCACTCGGCCAATTAGCAGGTGGTTTAATCAGCTCTTGGGATTTGAACTCATTATCTTTATCACGTTTTTTTCTATTTTTTCTCCATTTGTTCATTGTTAGATCATTATTATTCATATTACATTCCGATGGTAATAGTGCATACTCAAGTACACGTTCAACTGACATCAATTGATTAGCAACTTCAGCACTTTGTCGCATGCCCCATTGAATCATTCCCGTCATTGACATTACTGTTGTAATTGCTAAACCAACTTCAGCTCCCGAAATTTTTGTATCAATAACTAACAGACTGAATGTAACAATAGTTGTGAATATAAAACAAAAAATATCCAGAGAAAAACCAAACGCAGTGCTTGTCACAATAAACATATACCATGATGAGCTATGCGTATCTTGAAATTTGTCAAATTCTTCTTTAAGAATTTTTTGCGCACCATAAGCTCTTATTGTTGTCAATCCATTAAGCGTTGCATTCAAATGTGTGAATACTGGTGATCTCAACATGCCCTCTAATCGTTTAACATTTTTACTCGTTTTCAAATAAATTTTTCGTATCCAATAAAATATAAAGACAATAATGATGAGAGGTATCAAAAATATTGGATTAACTGTACACACAATTACCAATGATCCAATCATCATCATAGTTATTTGTCCTGCATCTAATAATGCTTTCGGTAATAACTCATCGATAGCACCGATATCCTTGGAAAAACGATTAAGTATCCTGCCACTTGGATTTGTATCGAAAAATCGCATTCCAGTTCTAATTAATCCTTCAAATGATTTATCGTGCAATCTTTGACTACTACTTATGCATAATATGTAAAATAAAAATGATCTGGTAATTCCGATGATAAATATTAATATTACAATCACTGTGTAAATATAAATTAAGTTCAAGGCTGATTCAATATTATAATTATATAACGAAGATGTTGAATTGTTCAATTGTTCATTTAAATTCGATGTGTTCATCGAATTATCTAATTGAGAAAACGAATGATATCGAGCTTCTTCTTCGTTAACTAAAATTGGTATAAAATAATCATTTGCACTTGTGATAAATTGTGTCAAAATGAATAAGATACCAACAGCAATAATAAAACACCAATTACCACCAGATTCAAAGTATTTGATAAAAATAGATCCTTTTATAATTCCACGTGATGTTGCCTCAATATTATCTTGTACTTCATTGATGTCATCATCGTCTTCATTATCTGTATCGCCACCACCTACATCTGGAGTTCGACTGCGTGTGCTTGCAACTGACAGGCTTCGACGCATATTATTTTTTTCATGGGATAAAGTATCATCACCACTCTCTATTGCCGACTCTGCTGCCAATAATGTTGCATACGCTGGACATTGAGACAATAAATCGAGATAATTTGTAAATTGTCGAATGTTACCATGTTCAACGACAATTATTCCGTCAACACCTTTAATATATTGCAATTGATGTGTAACAAGAATTCGCGTTTTATCTGACAAATATCGTTGTAGACATTCTTCAAAAAGATGTTTACCTACGTGAGTATCAACGGCGCTCAAAGGATCATCAAGCATGTAAATGTCAGCTTGTCGATAGACCGCACGTGCCAAATTTATTCTAGCTTTTTGTCCACCTGAAAGAGAACTTCCTCTCTCGCCAACAATTGTTTGATCACCATGTAAGAATTGTTTAAAATCATTGAGCAATGCGCACGCTTTAACAACTTTTTGGTAACGTTGTCGATCATAGGTTGCCCCAAATATTATATTTTGTCTTACTGAAGCACCGAAAACCCACGCATCCTGAGATGCATAACTTAATTCACCCTTTATATCCATATATCCATCAACTATTGTCATTTCGCCAAGTATTGCAGAAATAAGTGAACTTTTACCAGCACCAACGACACCAATAACTGCGTATATTTTTCCTTGTTCAATATTTATATTTAAATTTTGGAGAGCATTCTCTGAATTATTTGGCTCCCATTTTGCACTTACACCACATAACTTTATTGACCACAAGACAGACTCAGTATTTCCATTCGATTGACTTGCAACAATGTCTGCGGTATTTTTAACTAAATCACTGGCAATTGTTGCTAAACCATTTTGTTTCGAATGTCTTGCTGCATTATTATTATATTGTTCATTGTCATTATCATCATCAATATAAGAAAGATCGGATTTTGAATTTGATGTTTTATCAGTATATTTGCGTGACTGAGCTTTTATAAAATTCGTACGATTATTTGTATCGTATTCATCATACATTAGAAAATGCTGCAATCTACGAACAGCAACAATACATTCAGCTATTTCTGCCACTCCACGGACAAACATTGCTGACATTGTATGAGCCAAAATGTTGAAATATGAAGCGAAAACGAATGCTTTTTCAGCTGTTAATTGTTGGCCAAAAAATAACATGCCGATAAGAGTACAATATATTGCCATTCGAGTTGTGAAAAGATTAAATGTCATAAATATGCCACGTATATATGAACTTTTCCGTACAACTTTGAGTTCCAGTTTTCTCGCAAGCGCGATCATTATGCAAAACGGCTTTTCCCACGCATACATTTTTATTACTTGAACTCCAGAAATAATTTCATCCATTAGACGAACACGTTCGTCAGTTTTTACTGCTGTTTGTAAACGAAATATTGATGATAATTTGCCTGTAAAGGATTGTATTGGTACTACGATAAATACTGCGCCTATTCCAAGTATTCCTGCATATCCAGCTTCCATATACAAAAAATATCCAATAATCAGAGTGGATAAAGGTGCTGACCACATATGATGAAAGAAAACAGACACAAGATCAAATCTGTTGACATCATTAGCCACTAAATTGACAATTTTCCCTGGTGCTGTCTCACCCAAAGCACTCGTGCTCAATCTCAATGCCTGTAAAAAATTAAATCAAATATTATAGATAATAAATATTATATTGAATAAAGTTTAACCATCCTTTTTTTTTCTTAAAGTTTTGTGAGTTAAATTCATAATGATTTTATGTTAAATTACGAACCTTTCGATAAACTACTGAGCAAACTGCTATTCTGATTCTACCTCCAATGTGAAATGCTCCGAATATTGCTTGATTTATGGTAATTGCATTAATAGCAGTTGCCAAACAAATACCACCAGCGTACATTAATGCATCGTTATATGAGACTTCGTTATTCTTTCTAAAATACCGCAAAAGTCTACCCAATAGTATTGGCGTTCCTAATCTAATTTGAAACAATTATTATTCATTTGACATTCAAAATAATAGGAAAAGATTCTAAAGAAAATTTTACTCATTGATATGGATAACAAATTTATACATTTACCTCAAGGCAAATTCATTGAATATATGTAAAATTCCATAAAGAAAATATTCCCATATAAAGCAACGAAAAATTGTTCTGAGAAAATTGGGTGAGCGTTTAGAAATTTTACATTGTTCCAATTCGAAAATCCAGTGCTTCTCCAATTTATCACCAAGAATACTCGATTTATCCGTTTTCAAAGGATCATATAAATCATCAGATTCTAAAGCTTTATCATAGCCACTTTTGAAAAATTTTATTGTCCATCTAAAAAAATATAATTAACGCTTTAAATATTGCCATTATTGTAATATATATTTCTTATAAATTGTACTCACGTCCATAATAAAACTGAAATAAAATTAGTTTTTTCACGAGGGTTTGAATGGACGATTTTCTTCCCTGAATCCATCTTTGTTTCATCGTTTTTTCGATATTAATTATTCAATTTTCATTAAAAACGCCAATGATAGAATAAAAAAATATGACAAATAATAAATGATATTAAAAGTGATATCAACCAAATATCATTTACTAAAATGGCAGTGATTTAATTGCCTACTGACTTGGCAATACTACAGAAGAATAAAATCTTCAACATCAAAATAATTTATATCATACAATCTTATACGCTCCGTAAACTGTGAATAAACACACAATATAAACATACATATACTTTGATGATGATAACAATCACAATTCCAGATTTCTTTTCTTTTCTTATTTGTTCTTTATGATATAATCACGTATATTCAAGCATACAAATACATAGTCATTTATGTGTATTGTTGAAATTCGCCTTGATCCTCACATATGAATATATATTTTAACAATAAAACACGTATCTGAAAAACGAATTGAATAATATAATTACGGTTGCACATACACATATTATTTCATTACATTTCAGTACAAAGTGTGATATTATGGTATTATGAATTTTCAGTCTAATTTAGACACATCAAAACAATAAAGTAAATATTGTAAGTATAAGTAAACGTGACATCATATGCATGCATAAATATATAAATACATACATACATACATACATACATACATACATACATACATACATACATACATACATACATACATACATACATACATACATACATACATACATGAATGCATGAATGCATGAATAACTTTTGTTTCAAGATTTTGCGATTAAAATCGTGGAGAGATGGTGTATTTTTTATATTGTCCAAATTATTCCATTAATTGCTGATGAATAGTTAACAATTTTTAGATCTGAAAATGTAGTATATAATATATGTATAACGAAAATAATTACTGCCGCTCGTGCATATGTACATGATATGATCATGATGATATGGCAAATTTTCACTTTTTATCCATAAAGACAATGGAGCAATGATATAATATAATATAATATAAAATCATGTTCATGGTCGCAAATATCTCGAGATGTTGAAATCAATAAAACTTACATTAAATGATCGATAACACATACAATATACTTATATACAAATTGTAAAATATATTAATATTGAACATAAATTTTCATACATTTTATATTTTCCATGGTGTATAAAATACATTTACAAAATAATATCAATATGAATATTTCCCGTACTGTGTTATATTCATTTAATGCAAACAATAATATAAAACAGTTGTGTAGAGTAGGGTGTCAACAGGTCAATTAAAGATACAGCCATAAAACATTTTATATCTAAATGACATTTGATTGTGAATTCCCCTCATCTTTTGGAAAAAGTTTATATTAATGCATGTTCATATAAAAGCGCATTAATAATTTTCATTCTCACTTATCAAAAGTGAAATTTCAATTTTTTTGACGCCATGAAACTCGAATTTCAACAATTATTTGAAGAAAAATACTAAACACTGCATATACATTATCTAAAATAATTAATTTCACATTCTAGTTATATTATTTGTAGATAATGTAATTGACTCTGTTATATATATAAGTAATATTTTTCATGGATAAAATAATAATGGAACCTATTATTGTATTCCTAATTATAAATTTCAAATGAAAATAATTTGATTACTTATAGATATGAGAAATAATTTCTTTCAATGTCGTAAGATAATTATCGTGACTTGCGGAATTGTCATATTATTTTATACATGAAATTAATCACATAATTTATTGTGAAGCTAAATATAATGAATTAATATAGTAGAGAAGTGAATATTTATATCTCAAAACTAGACAGTATTAAGTCATATGAAAAAGTAATGGACTCAATATAATCTACTTCAGGAGCAGATATAATATATAAATTTGATAGTTGAAATAAGAAAAAGAAGATTGTTTCAAGTCGTCTATGATATTTTTATCTTTGAAATTTCCTTATTTGAACTCATGCACAATGATTGAACAATTTATCAAGTTAGATTATTTTGGTTCCATGATAATTCCCACATGGTGGGAATTAATGTAGAATTAATCAACTTTTAGTTTGAAATTTGTCGTAATCAACAGAGATCTATCAATAAGTCTTACAAAAAAGATAATTTCAAATTTTATCTCTGAATATCATGAAATCATCGATTGAAACCAATCATATTGATATTTTGAATTGATAATCATGGTACCTTGATAACATAATTTTCAATCTATTTACAATCTGACTATGATACGTCCTCTTTATTAATTACATATTAATTAGTAAATATTTTTAATATGAATAAAATTTAAGATTAATATAAAAATATTGATATGAATATGTACAATATATAGTAAGAATGTACAATATTATCTGAATAACTTATTACAACACTGTAAATATAACATTATTCAATATTATTCAAAAACGTGTGTATCGATCAATTATGCAACTTTTAAATATGCAAGTAATATAAAAAATATCTATATACTCTTATATGTATCATACATGTTTCAATGACAAATTGAAGCTAGTAATAATGAATAAAAGAATATTTATTGATCACAAACCTTCATTAATTTCATGTTGAATCATTTTTATTATCTAGAGTGTAACATTGTATAATTTATGTAACCATGTACAGGCTCATGTAATATTTATGAATGTAATTAATTACGTACGAGACAATTCAAAATTTTAAACTTTATTCTGTGTTCCTCACTTCGTGGATTAATTGAAACTAACAAACGTCGAAGCACGACGTCTCAAAAGTACTGATATTGCCTGTTCCCTGCTGTAAAAACATTTATAGTCATTCACATGAGAGTGTGCTATATCAATTATTTGTACTAACTGATATAAGTAATCTGTATATGTACGTAATGATTAAAATTCATGCCATATGTATAACGATGAAAAATCCGAAAATTATGTGTGTACACTGTACAGATTTATATATTATATATACCTTTATATAAATTTCTCAATTTCCTTTGGTGAGGTTATGTTACAACACTATACTGCACCATTTATAAATACCACCATTCTGACACGATTGTTCGCAGTGATTTTCGATTTTTATACAAAAAGATCAGTAAATATTCGTATTATAAATTTAAAATTACGAATAAAAATATGTTCGACAGATAAAAAATATACTTTATTCGATTTTTGGGATTATTTTGAACATAGGAACACTAAATACAGGACGTGCAGAGGATTGTAGTTGAACAGTAATACAAATGATTGATAACATAATATTAAGCTACAACATCAGTAACATTAGTATAATTGAAAACTATTTCATGTATAAAAAAATAATGCTTCGATTATTTATATGAACGTATCATATGATAATATTTACATATGGTCATTTGCCCACGTGACTATATTTCATCGTTCATGAAAAAAATTTTTATTTATTTTTCCTTCAACTCGCTCCAATTTTTGAAAATTGGAAACAATTTTCATTTAATCTCACCTCAAAATCAATCATACATGTCCATTTTATCTTTTAAATTATAAGTAAAACTGGAACTAACTTTGAACATAGACTGTGTTTATGGTTGATGAAATGTTTTTAAAATACATCAACTACAAAAGTTATTAAGAGATATAATTTGAATTTCTATATTATACTCGTTCCTTCATGAAATGAAAATAATATCGAAAAGGAATTTTTTTTAATGACAAATTCATAAATATTGTATAATCATTGTCTGATAAGCTTATGACATAACCTATATACATAAAAAAATTATAGCATTATGTTAAATATATTCGGTGCATTGAAAATTAACAACCAATATTGAATTTGGTAAAATTACAAAATTGTCGGAAAATTCATGCAATTATACATGTAAAAATCTTAATGAAAAAAAAAAAAAAAAAACGAAGAAAATAATTAAAATCGACTGAAATATTTGCGGTTCACATAATTCGTAAATCAATGCTTTTGAAATAAGTAGCAATGCACACTTATACTGTTACTACTACTATTGTTACTCTTACTATTATAATTGTTACTAATACTACTATTACTCATATTTATTAATGTTAATTATATGGATTACCAAGGTACCTTTAATTATCGTGATTGCAAATTTGCAATCATTAATCCAAGTTTTTCATGAGCATATTGCAAGTTTCGTGCTAATCCGGCGCTGCAACCATTTTGCTGAATAGTTTCAAATCGATATGTTCTGAAGTTTTTCTCTTGATCGATGTACGTAACGGCAGCCATTAGTGGACACATAATGATTTTAGTATGGTCCAAGAAATTGATCTAAAAATTCATGAAATTGTAATTTCAAGTTTTAATATTGAAAGAAAAACTATAACAATAAACTGACCTGAACAGAACCATTATTCAACTGCATAACAACAGCAGTTTGAGTTCGGAACCATTGATGCATGTATGGTATACGTGACATTGAATCGCTATTTTTAATAGCAATTGAACCACCAGCCTTCATCAAATGCTCATTCATATATTGGAGGAAAAAATTCATCAGTTTCATTTTCTTTTCCAAACTTGGCGGATAATCTTTCACTGTATAATACATTTCATTCAAATCCCGATTAATGTAGTGAATATTGTGTTTATTTGCCAACATTATTAATCTAGTGCCATCATTGTACATAACACCAACTCCATCATCACATAATTGATAACCAAATCCATATTTATCTGAATAATCAACCCATTTGCTTACCCATAAGAAGGGCTGAGCAGAAGGATCTGTATTTTCGACAGCTGATGAAGCATCTTCTCGTGCTGGATTTGTTAACAATACCGCCGCCACTTGTTCTTTCAATGTAATCAGCATTTTTCTAATGTCACGACCCGATTTTTGTGTCTCTGAAAGAGTTTCAATACCTTTAATTTTGCGCGCTGGACTAATTGGTAAACGAAATACAGCTTTATCATCGGCTTCATTTTGATTCATTTCACTTAATGGCTTTCGTTGATTATGTGATTCTAATGTGTCAAGACGTGGCGCCATTGTTAAACAAGACAATGGTAAACTTAGTGGTAAATATCCTGATGTTAAAAATGGATCATTCAATAATTTGGAGACACTTGGTCTCTTTGATGGTATTCCTTGCAGTGTATTTGATATCATTGTTATTGCTGGGCCACTAATGTGTGTTGGAGTTTTATAATTGACCGACTTTATTCGAGCATAAGTTTCGCGTAGAGTTGATGTCTCAAACGGCGGTTTGCCCACCAATAATGTATACATTATACAACCAATACTCCATACATCAACTTCATATGAATGACCAACTTTAGTCAATATCTCAGGTGCTATATAATTTGGTGTTCCACACAATGTCTTTTTACGTTCTCCATCATGGGCTAATCTTGTTGCTAGACCAAAATCTCCGATTTTCACTGTTAATTCATCATCCAAAAATAAATTTCCCAACTTCAAATCTCTGTGAATAATTCGATTTTTATGCAAATAATGAACTCCATCCAATATTTGCCTCATAAAATAACGTGTTTCACATTCAGTTAAAGCTTTTCTACGTTTGTGTAATTCCATCATTGACTACAAAATTAAATATGATAAGCGAAAACAGAATAAAAAACCAAAACTATAATCAAATCTTAGCAACATAATATCTTCAAGATTTTATTTACAAAAAGCTAAATAATTAAATATTTCTTTTACCCTTTTTCGGCATAATTCCAAAATAATATAAATATTATAGTGATCATCGAAGAATCCATAAAACCCAACGACGTTTTTGTGTTTAAGAGTTTTATGAATAGCTATTTCTTGGGTCATTTTTTCACGTTGACTATTTTTTGTCATCATTGATCTTGGTACTATTTTTCCAGCATAAATACTCTGGGACTTGGACTCACGAATTTCATAACACTTTGCGAATCCACCCTATGAAATAATATATATGAATATATGAATACATGTTTAATTTGAAACATATCCAAAATCTAATGAAACATTCTTAAAAATCATTTACAGAAATGTCTTAATACATATCAAGACACAAATGGGGTATAAATGGTTTAGTTGATGGAAATGAAACTCATAATAGCCATGATAAATTAATGTGGGATTATTGAAGAATATATGAGAATATTTTCAATTTGTTTTTGTCCAATGGTCACATCCAGAAAGAAAATATTACCTACCTTCCCAAAGAAACGTCCTTTGATATAACTCTTGCCAGTATTATCATCATAAATAACATCTGGGATTACAGATTCCTTTTCATCTTTCGACATGTTGAAGCTGGACTTAGATATATTATTATAATATTATGATAAAATTGTATATAATATCACCGAAAAATAATTGTAAATGAAGATGAAGCCTATACAAAAGACACTATTATCACCACGAGATACAACTCACCAGTCTAGTACCCCAGCGAACTACCAAAAACCGAACTTATACCATCTCACACACATCTGTTATGGCAACGGCTTGAAAATTTGAATTGAAATTGTTGGCCAATCACAAAGCAGCATTATCAAATATATAACCGATAGATGATGAACAAATAAGTCAAATAAAACCCTTATTATCCAAAAAATTATACTATCCATAAATTTATTTCATATCGATATTGACCTATATTATTTTTTTATTGTTCTTTGAATATTAATAGAATTATTCTCAAATTTTCATTTAATTTAAATCTTATTCATGTATGAAGTGATTGTTGAGAATAATCCTCTTTTGATTTTTCAACGAAACTGTTTTCATTTAATCTTTTATGAAAATTCACCTTTATATATCTCCCACCACACTATAATGCACATATATGTATGTGTAATCAAAGAGTATGAGATAGAGTGCATGGTGAATAAAGACTCTATTCTCCATGATAGAGGGGAAGGCTCCCATTAAGAGTATACGGCTTTCAGCGCCTCTAGTAATTGTGATCAGTTTCAAAAATGAAAAACGCGGTAAAAATCCTTCAATTTAATTTGGATTATGAATAATTTGCAATTTTTTTTTTTAACTTTTTCCAAAGTAATTTTTGCAATCAAATTTTTCTATCATATAAGAACTTGGTGCCTTTTTTTCTTTTTTTTTTAAAAATATTATTTACATAAACATGTAGCGAGTTACGTTTTCTTTATGAAACTGCAACATCCTCCATTATTGATTAGTTCGCCGAAATGCCGTCAGTGCCGCATGACCAAAGTAAAATCCCAATACTAATAGCCGTTGTTGCCCATTACATTTTCAGCGTGGAAATAAAAACATTGCTAGTACGCAGGCGTCAAGGATGCTCCATCACATCAGCTATGTGTAATTGCGACCAATGATCAATGCATCTAGTTCCGGTTGAAGCCGGCGTCCATTTTATCTTGTTGGTAGTATATGTATGTGTATGTAATTACATTTGGCTTATTTCTAATAATTTGGCATTCCACAAGGAATTAAATTTTCTGTGTGTATTAAAGTAAGTTGATTTATAATTTATCACATATTATATTATTAACTGGTTGATTGTTCCATTTAAATTTGGTATATACATGAATTGAGAAATTATATTGTGTTGCAATTTGTAGAATTTTGCAATTACAGATTACATTATTACATTATGTTCTATTATAAATATATGATATTGTGCCCTTTTAACCTCAATAAGCTATGTCTTCCAAACGGTTTCGTTTTTTTTTCCTTTTTATCCATATTAACAATTATATGTTTCACATTATAAGTACATTTATGATTGTTATATTTACACATGATGAATTTTTTTAATAGAAAACCTAAAATTATGGACGGTGGACCACCGGGTAGAGGAAGTTTTCGTGGTCGTGGCGGTCCCGGTGGACCAATGCGAGGCCGCGGTGGATTTGGTGACAGAGGAAGGTATGTGACGTTTGTGACAGTTGTAATGAGCATTATACTAATTTTTATTTGATATTTTTTTTTCAATCATAAGTAGGATTATTCTCTTAGTTATGTATGGAAGATGAAAATTATTTACATGGGTTTTCTTGATAGGGGCGGTCCACCTAGAGGTGGAATGATGCGTGGACGTGGAGGTGGACCTGGACCAATGAGAGGAGGGCCACCGGGTATGAGAGGTCGTGGCGGTCCACCTGGACGAGGAAGTCGCGGTGGTCATTATCCACCAGGGTAAATTTTTTTAAATTATAAAATATAAGTTCTGCTTTTGTTGATTTATTACATTGATGAATTCTTTTAAACTATTTTAGAGGTTTATCAGATTCTGGTTTAAGCGGTGGACCTGGTGGCGGCCTACCTCCACCACCGGGGATGGGTGGTCCATTAAGAGGCAATAGTAGAGGTGCACCTGGTGGATTCCGTGGTAGAGGACGAAGTGATTTCAATCGTGGTGATAGCAGAAGTGGCGGTTTTCGCGGACGCGGTGGTATGGATCGAGGAGGCGGTCGTGGTGGAAATGGTGGTGGATTTTCTCGTGGATCAATGCGAGGAATGGGAAGAGGTTCAGGTGGATCTGGCTTCAATGATCGCGGTCGTGGAATGGATCGTGGAGGTAGAGGCGGTCCAATTAAGCGCGGCGGCCCTTTGGGTGCTGGTGGACCGCCTAAACGACCAAGATATGATGCACCGCAGCCACAACCCAATGCTAATGGTTATGCATCTCAAGTTACTAATCAGGGATATGCCGGCGGTGGTAGCAGTAGTGGTGGTGGTGCTGGAAATGGTTATGGTGGACAGCAACAACAACAAGCACCTGTCAGTAATTATGGACCTGGCAGTGGTGGAACAAGTGGATATGGTCCACCTCAAGGTGGCTATCAACAGTCTTCATATCAAGGTTATGAAAGCTATGCAGCACCTTCAGATTACTCACAACAAACGGTATGATTTTTTTCCTCATTTTTGGCTCGACATTTATAGAATTCTCATTATTATTACGATGTTTCATCGAGATTATTTTTTGCAGGGATATCCAATACAAACACCATCAGACAATAGATATGGTGGTGTACCATCTGTACCAGCTGTTGGAGGATTCAACGCCGGTGATCCTTACAATTATGGGAAAGTTCCACCTCAAGGTAATTAATTTATTTTTTTATTTTTGGAGATATAGATTTATTAATACACAAATTATGAAAAAAATTTAATTGCTATACGAAAATTATACAATATTTTTTTTTTTATGATACAATTTACAACAATATCGTAATAATAACTGCAGTAATAATTGATATAATAATGATATTTAATGACTGTGCAGTTAATTACCAACAAGAGGCAGTTGTTCCTACTGTGGTGGGCGGTGATGGTGATGTTGGTGGAAATTATCCTTCTGGTAATCCATACGACGATCAATCCTGTAATCCCAGCGGCATGCCGGTCAGGAGTAATTATTCAACACACGACTATGGTTAGCATTATAAATTTTCATTCACATAAATGAATTATTATATTGTAATATGTTATAGTTTTTCATTTTGACATCAGGTGACATTATCATCAATTTTTTTTTTGCAGTCCCACTACTTTCAATTTTTCTTTTTCTTGACAATGGAAAAATTTTAATACTAATACATTTTTACTCATCTACACAAAATATTTCTTAATGATTTACATGAATCTTTTATAACTGTTGTAAAAATGTCTTTTATAACAATTTAAATTATAGAATCCTGTAGAAATGTATATATTTTTAGTTCATTCGTTTCTTAATTTTAGATTACGCAAGTCAAGATGGCGGATATGGGAAGCAGGATTATGGTGAGTACCAGTCTGTTGACAGGCATTTCTATTGAAATATCGCTATTTAAACGGGTGCAATTACATACGAGGATCTGATAGCACGACATTACGATATCGAAGAGAATTACCTCTGAAATGTAATAATAAATTAATTTTAATAAGAATTATTGAAATAGAAAATCCCAAAGGCGAAGCAATGCAAACAATGCAATGGGCTAAAATTGTATAAATTAAAGAAGTGTTCGGGGAAAAAAAAAGATGAAAGGAAATAAAAATACGAAAAAAAAAGAAATACGAAACTTTCGATAGCGCTACAAAACTTGATAAAATGATGAGAAAAAAAATGGAAAACGAAACGGAAAAAAATGAACACTATTTACAAGAAATAAATGAAAAACGACATAGCTATGATCAGAGGAGCTTAATGGTTGTTCGCAGGTGGCAGTGCTGGTTACCAAAACGCCCATTCCAGCGAAGTTATTAACCAATTTAAATTATAACAAACAAAATTCAACTATTCAATTTTATATGTTAGAATTATTTCAAAATTACTAATTAACTTTTTTTTATCCTGACTGCGTGACCTCATGAAAAATGCTAACACACTAGATGATAATATAATACAATGCATCATTAATTTTTAATAATTTTTCAAATATTTCTTTAGGAAAGATGAAACAACAGTATCATCCAATTAATTATTTGCAAATTGTTTAATATCCAATCGTCTATTATATGCGTTTTTCATATTATATTTGTTATTTATTTTTATATAAATGAGAAAATTCATGCGAACATAAAATCATAGATTAAAGTAGGTCAAATTGAAAAAACCAGCATACACACATAGTCAACAAAATAAAAAAAATTAAAAAAAAAAATAAAGATAAACAGGAGGTGAAATAGAAATTGGAAGACAAGAGACGAAAATGGATGAAAAACAATTTTTATATATTACTTGCAGTGCATTCATCAAGTGTAACAATTATGTCCGTTTTCGCTGGCCGATTATCTTATCAAGTATGTTGTCATTTTTAGATCAACAAATCCATAAGTTTAGAAACTGAAATATTTTTAATTTAAAACAAGTATCAATTAATGTATCAATAGGAATGAGATAAAAATTAAAAGTTTAATACCTATTTACTATCATAAAAACATCTGAATATATGTTCAATTCATAATAATGTTTCAACATTATCATAATGGATACAATAATGTTGTGTAACCAATAATCAAGTACTAATTCTTGTGTAAGTAATCTTAAATTTCCGTATATCGTTCAGAATAATTCAGTATTGCGTAAAAATGTTTCGTAAAAAAGAAATAAAAATAACAAGCGATAAAACAAATTCTAAAATATGCAAAGCTTTGTAGTTATTAATTTTGAACAGACATAGATATTTTACCTAAAATTCATGACATGCAAAAAAAAATGATTTTTATCGTATATTAAAAATGAATAATGAAACCTGATTGAAAAAACTTTATGCCTTCTTCATGTAAAACTTATTGATAATTATCGAATATTTAACAAACTTCATGTTAAAGTTTGTCATCTTTTTATTATAGCAAACAAATACTTTGTAAGCATTAGAGTACACTTTCGGTATCACATTCATTAACGCAATGATGAAAGAGAAAACAAGAACAAAGATGACGATAAAAAATAATCACGAAACAAAAATCAACCCTTACGTTTTTATTACTTCCTAACCTAATTATTGCACAACGATGAACTTAAGTAGATATTATATGATAAAAAATAATTTCCACAAATTCATTCTTCATAGATATATTTACTTTGAAGAAGCAGACACATACGTACGTTTATTTCTGTGTCTGCATTCAAACCAAATAGATACAAATTTGTATTTGTAAATATACATACATACATACATACATACATACATACATACATACATACATACATACATACATACATACATACATACATACATACATACATACATACATACATACATATATATATGTTTTTTTTAAAACCAGCAACTGCCTTATAAAACAGCGAACCAAATAAACTGACATCGAAATGTGAAGTATACAATTTACATCTTAAATAAAAATTAAAAAATCTCATTGCCTAAATGCGAATGTAGGTATACGCATAATACATACCTATTTGAATTTCGACATTGATTTCACTTTAAATGAAGTACATTTTTACCGTATAATTTTTTTCTACACAATAACTATCAATTGTTGATCAAGTGACAAATTTCATTCCAAGAATATTTTTTATTATATAATGGATAGGTACTTTGATGTTAATCCAGTTTTATACAAAAAAAAAAAACAAGTTAGAGATATTTTTCTTTTGTATTTCAAACAAAAAACAATGCAGAACGTACTAAAATCAATTGATGCCGCAATATTTTTACACAAAATGATGATACATCCGAATAACAATAAGTTCCGAATGATTGAATAAACTACGGCTCAAAAAACAGGTGAGTAAAAAAACAAGTATATATCCGTTTTTTCTTTGTAATCATTGAATTAAGAGAAAGTTTTGAATTTAAATTCATATACTCGACATGAATGATATACTCGAATTAATCTAAAAGTTTTGTATGGTATTAAAGAACTACAATTGTTATATTGCAATGATAAATGAAATTAGGAAATTCGAATGTGTGCAGAAAAAAGATGTGATTTGAAGACCTATATATATATAGAAAAAAAATTTGTTTATGAACAATCGAATAGGGATATGTAATTAATGTAACGAAATATTTAGGCACTGAAAAATATGCAATGAAAATGCACCTTCATTAGATCAAAAAAATAATGCAAGACATTGGTGATTTTAAAGCGCGACTGAATTACTAGAAATTAAAATTGAATTTTAATTTATGATATATTTAAATCATACATGCGAAATGAAAAATATTTGAAATCGTGAAAAAGCTTTTCATACAGTAATATTTCTCTATAATATAACAACCATTTATTTCCATGCAATTTTTTATTTTGACATTTCATTGTTTTCTTAGGATAATAACTACAATATGGCATGGCTGTGTGTGATGACTGCAAAATCTTTTATCCACATGACTGGTGACAAATCATCTTGACGTATTCACACCACTCAGTTTTTGGATAAACATTTAACAGAAGGTATAGATACTTTGATTAATTATAAATTCTAGTATAATATAACAATTAACATATTGTCATTTTTCACAGTAATTCCTCTATATCGAAATATATTTGACAAAATATATTCTTAATTATTACATGTATATAACCTATACATAATATTTTGATGAGTCAGATATCGGATATGTAATAAATCGAAATGGAGAAAAATAAATTATATAAAAAATTGTTTAAATATTGGCCAAATGATACTTCTTCAATGATTTTCAAGTACAGTAAGACATTTATTTTTTCGTATTTCAGAAAACTACTAAATTACGCGTACCAATAAGAATTATCTATGATCATATTGAATCTTAAAATTAAGGCAACGTAAAAAATAAAAAATAATTGAATACAAAATAGAGTAAAGTAATCGCAATCGGGGTATACAATCATTAATAACATACGCTAAATATACACTTAGAATAATATCAAAATTGTTCAAAGTTGAGCACAAATATTGGTAATCACAAAGTACCTTCAAAAACTTAGGTATACATATAACAATAAAAAGTCACAAACGATCAATTGATGAGGTTGTTCGTCTCCTTTGTTGATCATTGGATAAAAGTGTTATTTGTACATAACTATAACCTTCACGTAAGTTTATTAATCTACAAGTAATTTAAATACAATAAAAAATCTATAATATATATGAAGAATTGTGAATTATAATTTAATAATATAATTATTCACCTGTCACGTTCCTGTTGTTGTATGCGTAGTCTATCTCCTCGTCGGAGAGGAAGAATTACGCTGGTGTAACATGATGTCTCTGTCGCCGAAACTGCTGATGCACTCACACACTTTATAACTTTTTTTGTAGTTGATGAGCCCTCTGAGCTCAATAAAATCCAATATGAGTAATGGGTTGGTTCACCAAAATAGTAAATCTGTCATTGAACAAATAAATTCTTGAAGTATTTAATATTTTGCGTTTGAGGAAAAACATTTTTTTTTTATTTTTCATTACTCTGTAATATAAAATGTATTCGAAATTAATCGAATTTTTAATAGAATGCATTCTGAGGCATAATTAAAATTTTTTTATGAATAAAATTAACGATAAAGCGGTATAATATAATTGATACCAAATTAAACGACATTTTTAGCAGTTAAAAAAAAAATAGTTCTTCAAATTCATATTCTAATATTTACCTGCGTGGAAATCATAAATAAACCATTTGCTGTAACTTCAATCGAACGTTTGTCTTCCACTAAATGAAATTTATTGAAGCCATACTGTGATTCGTTTTTCCTCACCCATGGTCCAATGTAAACTATGAAATTGAAATGATCATGATGGATGAATATTTTGTAACTAAATTAATTCGCCACGAAATAAATAGCATCTTATTATAACCAGGACAATAGGAATTATAATAAAAATTATAAATACTAACTACCTGTATCAGTGACATGTTGCTCTGGGACAGCGCCAACAAAGGTTGCCACTAGAGGTCCTAAAATATCAAAATAGTCGGACAATATAATCTTCAAATTATTTACATAAACTCTTGAAGTTTAATCAACATAGCAGACAATGTTCCTCGTAGTTAATTTTGTAATGTAAATAAAATGATAAAATCAAAATTGAAAATGATGAATAATGCCAAATTATTTGATTGGGATATAAATTAAATTGGGCATACTAATACAACAATAATGGTCCACGTGTACCCAATCGCCTGCGGCTGCGTTTGAGCTTCCTTTTGCTTATTCTTCGTTGTTTATCTCGTCCAACGTCTCTTTGTATTCTCCCAGCACGTGAGTCGTTCCGCGTTGTTGAATCTTCTTTTTTATCATTCATATAATTCAACGTTGTTCTCTCTGTTTCATTGTGTTCCTCAAATGTAATAATAGATCTAATCGCTCGGTCGTTAACATTGTTCGCCAATTTTGCATCATCTCCACTAAATGATGTTAATGTGATGTCATCATTTGCTCCAGAAGACAATTTATAATGAAAAGAAATCTTATTGTTAGTATTGTATGGTTGAAATTCTATCACTGATTGTTGATGTGAATTTGTTCGATTCAAATTTCCGTGATCTTCGCTTTTTAATATCAATATTGCCAAATTTGAATTGATTAACTCCATCTAAACAAAAAATAAAACAATGCCATCAAATAAAATATTAAAATTAGATTAATAAAGTAATAAAATAATATTATGTATTTATCATATGAAATTAGGAAAACAGTATCAAAATTTGTTTAATAATATCAATTAAAGTTAAAATATGCATATTCATAATACTGAAGAATTAAAAAAATTCCCTATGTAAATAATTAAATTAGGCACCAGCTGCAATATAATAATTTCCAATGGATTTCCTAATTCCTCCAATTAATCTAGATAACTACTTGAATAAATATGTCTGAAATATCAATTTAATCTCATTTCATGGTATTCTAATAGAATTATTCCTAAGTGTGATAAACTTAATTTTTTCGCGCGTTTTTCCTGTGCATGTTTTTTAATAAATTAAATACATACCTGGGCTTGCAATATTCGAATTTCTGTTTTTAGTTGAGTATACGCAATCAAAAACGTAATTGCAAGAATTATAATAACTAAACTTTGAGTCATTTGAAAAATTCGTGATTTCTTTTCGTTTGATAATGATACATTCATATTTACGTTGTATTCAATAATTTTATCAGCTGATGATGGTTTCCCTGTCGTGACATCGAATTGAATCAACGTATCTTTCACCAATTCTTTTTTCATTACTAATACTTCTTGGAACCCAAATTTAATATAATCAATTAACCATTCAGCTTTTTCTGGCAAATAATAAAATCAAAAGAATTAATGTTTTAAAATTATCAGTTATTTTTTCTCATACTTGAATATAATCAATAGCAATAACACATTTATAACAAATCAGAAAATATATTCGAATACACTGCATGCTTCACATATAAAGTTATAAAACCATAAAAATTTTTGATAAATACATACATTAGATCTTTTTAACGCATTATTTTTATCACAATCAAGAAGTGAACAGTACAAGAATAAAGTAACAACTGAATCGAATCACCAGTGTCACATTTATCTTGAACGAGTCATACGAATATGTTTGTGTATAAATAATATAGTATAAAAAATTGTTTATTCCCAAAGAAATCTTAAAATACTAATCGTTTACATTGTAAACAAATTGTTTTTCATAATGAAAATTATACTTAGATTACATAGATTCACTCAGTATAAATATGTATTTATATATTTTTTGTTGAAACAAAAAAACAAACCGAATTTTTCTTTATACATTTACACTTACCTAATTTTTCATAAAATTTCATAGTGCTCTTTGTAGTTGAGAACAATGAAGAGCTTTATCAATCATATGCAATGGTGAAAATTAGTCGATAGACTAGTCGAAATGTTGAAAGTATATCAAGTTAGTTAATTTGAAGGTGATGCAAACTTGAAATCTCTCATTTTTTGTTCTCTTGTGTTTTCTCTATAAATTCGCGTCAGGAGTCAGTTTGTCGTTGTGTATACTCGCTTTTAAATGAGTTTAACAATTTTCCAATGGCTTTAATTCAACTTCATTCGTCCATTTTAAATCTCGTGATGTGTTCTCTCATTGCTTGGTGCTATTCGGAGAATTATAAAATGATAAAAGAAAAAAACTCATACAAATATCAAATGTGCTTCGCATATTTCTTGAGAACATATACATCTGCGCTCAAGAATGTTATATACTATACTCAAGTACTAGTCAATGCCAACTTTCTGCTCTCAAGTGTTCCTAGATTTTGGTACACCCACCCAAATCTTTGTTCTTTTATTTGGCTTTGGAATATGTAAAAAACGTTGGCTTTGAATGAAGTTTGAATTCAAGGCAGAGAGGAATTGTGGGTAAAACTGCTAACGATTTTTTTGAACTTGATCGCACGCAACAATTTTCTTACATATATATACACACACGCATGCGACTATATGCGAATATAAACGTTTATTATACACAAAAATGAATACATATTACATATATTAGGTCAATCAGAAATTAAAGTCATTTCTGCGCATAGTGTTATTCGTTTTGCTCAATAAATAATTATTTTTTTCGATCCGACTTTGAAAATTTATACACTAGATTGTAAATGGCTGTAGATAACGAAGTTGATTACATCATTGAATAAAAATCACAACTTGTTAAAATTTTATCTGTTTGAATTAGACGACATTACTTTCCGATCTAACCTAGTACTTCTACCCACTGTAGTACAATAAAATAAATTTTTTATAGCCGCATCTACGTTTTTATATAAATAAACAAATGATCTGTATGAGAAATACACACGACGGAAGTGAAACTTATAGTATTCCTCTCTCTCTTTTCATTTCATTCTCTCTTTTTTTCTCTCTGAGGTTAGTTTGAAGATTATATGTTAAATAATTCAACGACGAAGCATAGATTTTTTCTTTCTAATATTTTGTTACACATGAATGAATTTCGATTTATGTACAGTTCCAAAAATTTTCAATTTATTTAGAATTATCCAATACTGTTTACAATTATTCAATTTATTTACAATTATTCAATATCACATAAACAACAATATTATAATTAAAATTTACAATTACAATTTAGCAATCATGTGACATTTTCATTGTCAATTTCACGAATATTATTTCCTAATGTCGTGATAATTGGGTGATGGTAACTAAAGTGCGAGATATATACATTAGCACTCAAATTCTTAATGAATCGTGCAAAAACTGCATCGATTGTTGTCCCGTGTCTAGTCGTACTAATGTTCCTATCATTAACAATATCCAAATTAAGGGTGTTTTTGAAAAAGCTCAATAACTTTACAGATTCATTCTTCGTGAAATTTACATTAAAATCTCCCGAAATAATCATCGGAATTTTCCGTCAGTGGCGAACGGCAGTGATGTGATGGGAGCATCCGTGGCGCCTGCGCACTAGCAATATTTCCCTTTCCACGCGGAAAATACAGAGGCTACGGCTATACACTTACTAGAGTGTGAGAAAAATATTCCTAGTGCGCAAGCGCCACGGATGCTCCCACCACATCAGATCGCTATGACGTTTTTTCGTGACGGTCTTGAGACTTGAGTCGGTTTTACTCCGGTCATCGGAAATCCATGACGCGGGTTAAGAAGTTTCACTCCAATATTAATATAAAACAAATCAATTCTCATAAATGAAATTATACTCTTTTGGATGAGATTTCATGGCAAATTACGAACTATATTACTAAATTTCATAATTTTGTATTCATCTTTATAACGATACATATATTTTTCGACTTCAAATTAGTTTGTTCTCATATTTTATGTCGGATATTATAAATATGAATCATAGTTATTTATGAATAATTGAATATAAAAATTAATAATAATATAATAATACATGTAATATCCACTTTTTAAACTAAATTAGTTCAATAAGGAATTATTCTTTTGATTCATTCCTTGTAAAACTATATTTGTGTAGAAATTGCTGGAAGTGAATTAATTTAGAAGGAACAAAGAGATTATTAGAGTTATTGAAACTAATTTCACACTTGCGTGTAAAGACAATTGAGAAAAAAAGGCGTCAAGTTCTTATATGACAAAAAAATTTAATTGCAAAAATCACTTTGAAAAAATTACTTTACAAAAAAATCTGATATCAGTCATTATTGCCAAGTGCACAATATAACGTTATAATCTAGTTATATTGTCAAAAAATCCCACTTTTAATACGAACGTACTTGGCGTGTCCGAAATAAGCAAAACTGATGTATATCAAGAGACACGATAGTGTTTCGCGCCAAGTTCACTGCGAAGCGAGGCACTACGTACCGTGTATCTTTACGTGAAAGTCCGAATTTCAAGAGACTGTTACGTCCTGGAGTGCGCGATTTCGTCGAGAGAGGCTTACCTTGTTGAATTACGTTGTTCGTGGTCGGGCGCCTCTGCTCCAGATTGGTTGAGAGCCAATCTCTGCGATGCTCCAGCGTAATTGATGCCAACCTCACTATAATAATTTATTTTATAGGGATTTGTTCGTTTCTAGAGATGTAGATTCGAAACGGAAACTAGTGGAATTGTGAAGATGTTCGGATTGGCGGTAAATGAATAATGTTTGTGAACACGATTTAAATTTAAATCACTTGTTTATTTAATTATTTGCACTTCACAAAATTGTTCAATGGCTTACTTAAATAATAATAATATCGATGATGAATTAACAAATAAAAATTATTAACTTGATTTCTGTTAGTTATTCTATCTTTATTTAATTTTAAACGAGAACTCCGACTTGTTTAATTATTTCTTATATCTTTATTAGACATTAATTTTTCTCGCGAACGTCGCGGATAATTATCGCTCTCGAGTATAATCTGAGTAGGAACTGTACTCTACTCGATTTAAACTCGGCACTATGCGACTTTATTAATTAGTTAAAAACTTGTGTATCAAACAATTACTTTTCAGAAGATACTTGATCAGAGAACTGTCAGTTGAAAATTGTAATAGATCTGTTCGAGATTGATCTGGTCGGAGAACTTCTCATTTTCGGTCTAGTCGGAGAACTGATCTTTTTAATAATCGTCGGAGAACTAACTTTTCAGAGTTAGTTTGGGTTTTTATAAGTTTTAATTAGGGGAGGGTTTTTCACCTCCTGATTCAAAAAAATAAGTTGCTATTGGTTATTATTTTACATGTAGGTTGGTCCTTCGTCTTACAGCTATTTTCATCTCTGTGATTGGTTGGGGACGACCCCCAGCATTTTGATGCATTAACTTTTCTAAGAACTGTGATACAATTTCTTTTATGCGATAATGATAGAACGATATTGTAAACTTATTTACTCAGGTGTTATATATTTTTATCAACTACGGAAATGCACTATTGATTTTAGAAATTCCATTTTCTTCATATGTGTTTTACTATTTATTTTGGATTTATTCATTTCTCAGAAATTCTATTTATTGATTTTTTTATAAGACGCGTTTTCTTGCGTAATCATTTTATTTGAGGACTTTATCTAGTTTTCTTTTGCTTTTCGAATTGCGTGAGAAAATGATTGTTTTATTTACATAGGTTTATTTGTCTATTGGATAGCGAAGGAATTTGTCGAGCTATTTGTCAAACGTATCTAATGCATGCGTTATCGTTTTTTGTTGAAAATACATCTTTATATTTTTGATATTATATTTCTTTTGATTTTAATGTTATAAATTTATTTCTTTTTATATTGCAATTATGGTGTAAGTTAATTTTCTGGTAACTGTAGAGTTCTGTTTTATCAGTGGTAGTTCTCGTTATTGTAACTTATACATATATGTGTATCTTATATGAATATAAGTGTAATATTTATTTCTTAAAACTTAATTTCTTATTATCTAATTATTCTATGCTTAACGTATATAGTAATATATATATATGTATATATCCCTACGTTGGGGATATAACAAGACCACTATGATGAGATCTCATACATGTATAAAATTTAGCGGAAAAATAAAGGGCGCAATAGAGAGCTCGTGTCCAAATTATATAATAAAACTGATTTTATTTTTTTCCTACGTGCCGTATAATGGAAGATATATTGAGTTAAAGTTGAAAACTCAATGATTTTCACGATGAAAAAAATTCAGTCTTGGTCGTCGTCGTCTGTTCGTTGTCCTTATTCAATATGTTTATGGTTACATAAGCTTGTCTCTCTTCAATCTGTACTGTAGTATCTTTTTCTTACTTCTGATATCTCCTGTCATTTCGCCTTTTATTATTACAAGGTCATGAGATCCTTTTTCTAACACACGTTATATCCATAAGTTTGTCCTTTTTTCTCACTCTACTCTGGCGGTCAACTTTAACACTAATGAATGAATATCGTCAAGAAACATAATACAAGAAATAATATTATTATTATTATCTCTCTACTCTATATTTTTCTGCTTTATCTGTAGGTTCCGAAATAAATTTTATTTTAGGAATCACGCAAGAAATTAATTAATGAAACTTTTTTATATTTTTTTTTATATAAATTATTTGTTTTATTGTCTTGAAGAAGCCCGTTGTATTCTTTATACTAATAATGGTATTGTTGATACTTATACTTGGATTATGACGGAGATTGTGGTGAGTTTGTCTCGTGAAATTTGATCAATATCCAATTGATTGATAATATACTTCTATGTGGTAATTGACGATATTTTTTATTACTTTTACGTTCTTATATTTTATGAGAATTCGAAATTTTGTCTATTTTTTAGAAGAACTTCAAATTACGATAGATTTTTATATAGATGAATTATATTCATTTTCTATATGTTTATTAAGTATAAATCAGAAAATATCAATTATCTTCAAAAGTTTCAATTTTAGTTATTGTACTTGTAATAAAAAAAGAAGTGATATCAAAAAAGGACAAACTTTTTTTAAAAAAAAAGAAAAAAAAGGCGCCAAGTTCATGTGTGGCAAAAAAATTGAATTACAAAAATTACTTTGCAAAAAGTTTACATGAAAAAGTTACTTTGAAAAAATTACTTCACAAAAAGATTTGATATCAGTCATTTGTTTACCAAGTACACAATATAAGGTTATACATATATAGACTTACTATGTATTATATACATGGAGAATAGAGACTCTATTCTCCATGATTATATATTATATATATATAATGTATGTAATCCAATCTATATAACCTTGTATTGTGTGCTTGACAAACAAATGACTGATATCAACTCTTTTTGTAAAGTAATTTTTTCAAAGTAGTTTTTTCAGATCAACATTGTCCAAAGTAACGTTTTGCAAAGTAACTTTTTGCAAAGTAATTAATTTTAACTACTGTTAAAATTAACCGCCAGAGTAGAGAAAGAATAAAATCTATCATGCGAGAAAAAGGCAGACTTATGGATATAATGTGTTAGGAGATCGCTGTGACCTTGCAATAATAAAAGGCAAAATGATAGGGAGTATTGGAAGGAATGAAAGAAGGATACTACAGTACGCGGAGCGAGAAACATGAAGATGCCCAACAGACGACGACGACCAAGACTGAATTTTTTTCATCATGAAAATCATGAGTTTTTAACTTTAACTCGATATATCTTCTGTAATACGGAGTGTAGGAAAAAAATAAAATCAGTTTTATTATATAATTTGGACACGAGCTTCCATTGCGCCCATTATTTTTCCGCTGAATTTTGTGCATATATGAGATCTCATCATAGTGGTCTCCTACAACTTGGACTTTCGCGTAAAGATACACGGTACGTAGTGTCTCGCTTCGCAGTGAACTTGGCGCAAGACACTACCGTCTACCATGTCTCTTGGCGTGTGTTCCGTAATATAACCCAGTATACTGGCCAGCGCTCATGACGTTATGAATCGACGCCATATTGAGAATAGTGTTTACGCTCATTTACAACAATTTCACTCCGAAAGTTATTAAAGTTTCTATATCAGAAAATTTCGATTATCATCTATTTCCTAAGGATGGAGATTCCAGCAGTTGTGACAATATGTCGTGTTGTTGTTGAAACACAATTCAACTCATCTGATAGTGATTGTGATGATGATGAGATGCTGCTTGCTCTTTGTTGTGAACATGAAAGAGAAGAAGAAATTCCGAAAATTCAGAATGACATTGCACATACTGTTCTCCGAATGTCAGATAAGACCGTTAAGAGTCATTTTAGATTATTTGTTATTATATTGTTGTTGGATTCATGTTATTATATATTTTTTCGAATGTCAATGTCATTTATTTAGAGTTGAAGAAGCACTGCAGATTATTCGATGGATTTACTAGGATTAGATTTATTTACAGTACCTGGCTGCGTTGGTAGATGTCACATCCCTATTTACACACAAATTCTTATGGGTCTTTGGATGATGGCCACACCAGACTTTTATAGGTAAATAAAAAACTTAATTTATGTGTATAAAAGATAGTATTATACAACAATATTGATTGTTCGTTCTTACAGATCTGTTTGCGAGCGTTTTAATATTGGTGAAGCAACTGGTTGGAGAACCGTTTAGAGATTTATAGGAGCTTTATATAAGTATTTGCCAACTTTCATCAAGTGGCCTAATAATCAAGAAGCTCTGGTAACTTCAACCTATGTTCAAAGAAGATTCGGATTTCCAGGTGTAATAGGAGCAGTTGATGGAACCCAGGTAGCTATTGCGGCACCACATGTAAATGCACACAATTATATTAATAGGAAAGGGAGGCATTCTATACAGACTTAAGTAATTATCAATGCATTTTTTTATCAGTTTTCATGTGGATACACATAAGCGATAATTTGTCGAAAAATCACATCTCAAGATTTTCATACAGAATAACTCATACAAAAATTGATGGATGATGAGGTTTCTTGGAAATGGCAATTACTGACACGTATCATTGATGTGTATTCTGTTATAAACATAGATAACTAATATAATTACATAGTAAGTAAATATATATAACCTTATATTGTGTACTTGGCAATAATGATTGATATCAAATCTTTTTGTAAAGTAATTTTTTTGAAGTAATTTTTGCAATTCAATTTTTTTGTCACACATGAACTTGGCGCCTTTTTTTTCTTTTTTTTTAAAAAAGTTTATACTACTACGTCACAATTATCTCACCAGTACAATATGATGGCACACCAGTTCAATATGGCGTCGGATTAATGACGTCATGAGCACTGACCAGTATGCTGGGTTATATTACGGAACACACCCTTGATAAAGATACACGGACGTAGTGTCTCGCTTTGCAGTGAACTTGACGCGAGACACTGCCGTGTCTCTTGATGCACAATTATACATGTGTATATGTTACGTCCTGGGAACAGGAGATTTCGTCGAGAGAGGCTTACCTTGTTGAATCACGTTGTTCGTGGTCGGCCGCCTCTGCTCCAGATTGCTTGAGAGCCAATCTCTGCGATGCTCCGGAGTAATTGATGCCAACCTCACTATAATAATTTATTTTATAGGGATTTGTTCGTTTCTAGAGATGTAGATTCGAAACGGAAACTAGTGGATTGTGAAGATGGAGAATTATCGACAAATGATCCATGTATTTGAGAACACCTTTTAAATTTAAATAGTCTATTTATTTATTTAATTACACAATTATAAAGATTGAATGTTAATTCACTTAACGTTTAATTAATTATCGATAACTCTATTATTATTTATTTAGCAATGGTTGTAATTTAGCAACTTATTTAATGAGAACTCCGATTGATTAATTTATTTATTATCGTTTATTTTAATAGTTATTATTTCGCGAACGTCGCGAATGATTTATATTTCTCGAGTATATTCTGGGTAGGAATTGTACTCTACCCGATTTTTAACTCGGCTTTCAATGATTTAATGAATACTTGTTTGAAAAACTCTTGTTTTTTACTTAATTGTCTGAGAACTTGCTCTTTTTAATAGAAATCGGAGAACCAATTTTCCAGAGTTTTTATAACATTTCATTGAAGGAGGAGTTTTCATCTCGCGGTCCGTGCGGACTCGCGCTCATAGGTTATAGGTTTTTTTACAGCTTGTTCATTCGCTGTTTCAAGTTTTCCTCATAAGAGAATTTGTGGGAAACAGTTCCAATCTTGGTCCTTTGAATTTTACCGAAGAATTTGGTTTTATCATTTTATGCGATTGTATATCGAACTATATTATTTATCTTGGTTAGAAAGTTTCATATCATGCGTGGGAGAAGAATATGTGTTATTGATTTTGAACATTCCATTCTTTTTACGAGTCTAATGTTTATTTTTATGCTTATGCGTTTCTAATGAAAAGAATGCTTTTGCGATAATTCCAAGTTCTTATCTTAATCTATTCCTGTGTTTTTGTTTTATATAAGGATGTAATGGTTTGTTTACTCAGGTGGTGTTTTAAACTATAGGATAATGACAGAATTCTATCAGCGAGTGTTGTATATCTTATATATAAAAATCTCCTGTCACAGTGTTTGAAACAAATGGACTCCGGAACTACTCAACCGATTTCGATGAAACCTGGCTTATTATGTGTAATTTGGTCCAACTTAAACTATAGGATAGTTTTTATTTCGATTTTCAACAACAATATTTATTAAATATCAAATAAATGTTTGTTATAGGACAATGACTTGCAATTTTTTGTAAGTTCAATAACTTTCTAAGAGATGGCGGTGTGAATTAAGTAATCAGCATAACACTTGGTTATCTGGGTTGGGTAATCCTCCAATAGATGGCGTTGCGTTTTGATTTATCTATGCTGCAATTAATTAGATATCATAAGTGTTTATGTTTACAAACATAACCAAATCATTTAAATTTTTCATTCATTGTCATTTTAAAAATTGCGGTGTATGTTGTGTTTGTTTGCGAATTATTCATATATTTGGCGTCGTATGCAACAGAAGTAGCACCTACAAGTGCATCAGCTGGTTGCACGTTGCGCGCGCCGAAAATTACAATCTCGAACTCGAGCACTAATGAGGGCATCACTTATTGGGCGCCTCTATAATAACAATTATAACACAACGATAAACTTTTCGGCGGTATTGTTCTACTACTCTCGGGTGACTTTCGACAGACATTACCAGTCATTTCTCGCTCTACTTTTGCCGATGGGATTAATGCATGTTTAAAACAATCGTTTTTATGGCGCAATGTCGAAACACTTCGATTGACCATAAACATGCGAGTACAATTGCAGAATGATCCGTCGGCGCAAGTATTTTTTAAGCAATTGCTGGATATTGGGAACGGTGTAATGGAATAACATCAGGATACACAATACATCAAATTGCACGATAAATTCTGCACTGTTGTGGACTCAAAAAAAGAACTTATTGAGAATGTGTTTCCGGATATATTAAATAATTACGTACGTCATAATTGGCTCAGTAATCATGCTATTTTGGCAACGAAAAATGTCGATGTCGACGAAATTAACTTTCAGATACAACAGTTGTTGTCAGGTGATTTGATGTCTTTTAAATATAAAAAAAAAGAAAAAAAAGGCGCCAAGTTCATGTGTGGCAAAAAAATTGTTACTTTGAAAAAATTACTTTACAAAAAGATTTGATATCAGTCATTTGTTTACCAAGTACACAATATAAGGTTATACATTTACATATATAGATCACTTACTATGTAGTATATATTATATATTATATATTACATATTTGATATACATATAATATATAATATATACTACATAGTAAGTGATCTATATATGTATATGTATAACCTTATATTGTGTACTTGGTAAACAAATGACTGATATCAAATCTTTTTGTAAAGTAATTTTTTCAAAGTAACAATTTTTTTGCCACACATGAACTTTTTTTTCTTTTTTTTTAAAAAAAGTTTGTCCTTTTTTGATATCACTTCTTTTTCTACTACAAGTACAATAATTAAAATTAAAACTTTTGAAGATAATTAATAATTATACAGGCATTTCACTACTTGTTACATTGATTTTTTCGTTTATTTGATTTTTCAAAGTAACTTTTTCATATAAACTTTTTGCAAAGTAATTTGTGTAATTCAATTTTTTTGCCACACATGAACTTAACGCCTTTTTTTTCTTTTTTTTTTAAAAAAGTTTGTCCTTTTTTGATATCACTTCTTTTTTTACTACAAGTACAATAATTGAAATTGAAACTTTTGAAGATAATCGATATTTTCTGATTTATACTTAATAAACATATAGAAAATGAATATAATTCATCTATATAAAAATCTATAAAAGATGACATCACTATATATGTGAAATTTCATTATATATAACTATGCTTCGTCGGTAACTCATCATCTTCAAAAATTTTCAGATTAATATTGGGACTGACCGCTAGAGTGGAGAAATAATAATAATAATAGTATGCTTCTTAATATTAATTCCGATTAGTGTTAAAGTTGACCGCTAGAGTAGAGAAAAAATAATAGTTTGGTCATGACTGAGAAGGATGAACATATAACGATAATGTGTATTAGAAAAGGACTTTCCAAAATTCGACTAAAAGAAGACAAACACATAGGCCATACGGCGAGAAAAAACAGGACACTAGGGGACACTTCTATCCAACTAGAGAGAGACAAGTTTATGTAACCTCAAACATATTGAATAAGGACAACGAACAGACGACGACGACGACGACCAAGACTGAATTTTTCATCATGAAAATCGACTGTTTTCAACTTTTATCAACTTTAACTCAATATATCTTCCATTATACGGCATGTAGGAAAAAAATAAAATCAGTTTCATTATATAATTTGGACACGAGCTCTCGATTGCGCCCATTATTTTTCCGCTAAATTTAGTGCATATATGAGATCTCATCATAGTGGTCTCTTGAAACTCGGATTTTCGCGTAAAGATACACGGTACGTGTTCTCGCTCCGCAGTGACCTTGGCGCGAGACACTACCGTGTCTCTTGATTGTATTCATCTATACTTTTTAAATTTATTCAGGTTTACAGCCTCGATAATGGCCGCAAAACTTAATCGTGTTTTCCAGCAGAATTATTAACGTTACTTCGTAATGGCGATTAAATTGTTTTGAAGGACGTCAGATTATCTCGACACACGCTTTTGCAAAAAGATGAAATTTTTGTAGCTTTTCTTTAAATTGTAGACTTGAAACATTCACAACTTCATCCAATACATTTGCCAGAAACTGTAGAATAATTAACATACCACCGGATAAATATGAAAAATGTAAATGAAATTGAATTTAAATGACTACTTCAAACAGAAATCAAAAATTTCAAAATATACATATATTGTTAAGGTGAAAACATTTTTTTGAACAAGTCTACAAGACTAAATACGTACATACATACATACATACATACATTCATACATGTACAGAGAGATAAGTTGTTTTTACTTTATTATCTGATGATATCCAATCATTGTTAAAATGAGCAATAACAATAGGAAATTTAAAATATGTGCAATTTATGCATTAAATCCGGCTTTTTTGGCGATATTCGATAACTCGATCGAATGAAATATTTTGATTTAGTTTTGTTTTATATTCTTTGTATAAAAATTTTATTCCGGTACATAAAATTTTCATATATAATCGGTTATGTTATACAGAAAGATTATAATATATTTAAGTATAGTAAATATAATTAATAGAACACTTCATGAATTTCGATTAATATTACTCGCTCACTCGGTTGTACAAAAATTAAATTTCACATTTGGAATGTATAATACTACATTTATCGTATGTAATCTCTAAAATTGTTATGATACATAAATTCAAATTAACTGTACGTATATTATTTGTCTCATTATCTGTTTCAAGTACTCTTTCATTCTTTACTTTTGTTCTTTGACAGATCACAAGTTACTTCAATGGACGGAATATAGTTATGTAAAGAGTATTGTACTTTTTGACCAAAAAAAAAAAAAAAAAATAATAAAATTGCCATTTATAATAGCAAATTTTTTATAATTTTACAATCCTGATACGACATTATTGCAATATTACTAAACGTTCTGTAGTCATCTGAGGTAATTTGACCTCAATACTGACTTTGACGTCATATAGCTTACAGGTAAACTCTTTATTTGTGCCACCTGGTCATAGTTTTGGCTAACACCTTCAAGTTTTGCTAAATGTGTAACTCAAAAACTATTACTTCCAATTTGAAATCGATTGGTAAAATGTCTGGGTCCATTTTGACCCTCCAAAATTTTCATTTTTATTTTGATAAATAAATAATATGATTTTATTATATATTAGAATCTCATATAGATTAGATCGGCGAAATAATTGTGATGAGTTATTTCCATAGTTCCCGTGAATGATCTATGCATGTTTGAAGACGCTTTGGCCTTTGGGAATTTTTTTACGCATGTTAATTTTGATAAAAAAATTTCCGGTTAATATCTTCTTATCCTGCATCGTTGAAGATATATTTCTAAATTCTTAAAAATTTTTAAACCGATACGTGACAGGCGTTTGAAAATTAGTTGGGGTTGTTGTGGCCCCTTGTGACTGCGTACAATAATTCTCAGATGTGACTACAGAGGGTTAAAATAGATGGTACGACTTAAAAATTTGTGCTCAGACATTAAAAAAAAGTATAAGGACTTTTCTCTCATCTAGGGTGAATACTTAAGATTTGGGTCTTTATCTAGATACTGTTTATTCAAACACGAAAATTATTTGTTCGGACATGAACGCATTTTTATGTACTGATTGTAGACATATGCACGAAAATATTGTAAGGTTTATACGGTTTTATATTCATTAAATTTGTAAAACTCGCTAATCAATTATTCCGACTTGTTTTTAAAGTGCCCGTGTGAGAGATATTTTCTGCTTTTTATAATTTAATATAAGTAATATAATTCAATTTAAAAATACAATCTACAAAATAGTGATTTTTGTTTGAAGTGATTATTAATCTCTCCAAAATGATAACATATCATACAATAATTAATAAGAATTTCGAACATTTCCTATGAAATCAAATTCACGTTACCACTACGTTAAAAATGAATGCATATTTCGTTCATGCGACGTCAATATGGCTAATCTATGTTTTTAATCGAATGAGAATAATCAAAAGGAAATGGTGATTAAAATGCATTACAATATATATGTAATTTTTCATACCGCTGTTTGTGGAATCCTTCTAACGACATGAGTTTTAACTCGAGCTTTTGTTAATATCGATTGACTTGAAGCTTTACACAATTTCGATTGTCCATTCGGTGAACTGGTAACAAATCCTTCGCTGCGCATATCTTTTAAGGACATATTTGAATTACTACGTAACGATGGTGTTGAACTAAATTTACGATTTTGTGCTAGACGTTCTTGCAATTTAGCTTCATTTTGACGTGGTACTCTGGTTTTTAACATCATTGGCGTATCACGATATTCGTAGACATTTTCTTTTGACGCTCGAGTTATATTCTCGATTCCTTCCGAATGTTCGTCATCTCGTACCATCAGGATGTCTCCGCTATAGTAGTGATCCGATTGTCTATGAAACAACAATAATAATAATAATAATAATAATAATAATAATACCATTGAGACTACATAAAAATTATTATATAAAAAAATGATAATAATCATCGACAGTTCACAGAATAAACCAATATTTGTTTACAATATGTTAGCGCAAATAATAGAAAGATGATACATGCAATTGTACCTGAATATTTTCTAGCAGCTTTAGCATCACTGATAGTTTGAAACGAAAAAACAGTTGTTTAATTAGAATATGAGCAGGGGTTATATTCTCGACGCGAATAGTTTTGTTCACAAAACTCAGTAAGATAAAATTAATTCTCTCTCAGAGAAAAATTTATAAATGAGTATAGTTTGAAAAAGAAATAAGTATCGGCAATAATGGAAATGTTGTTCACGTAAGATCTTCAGTTGAAGAAACTTTTCATATTCGAACGAATTTCGTGAATAAAAAATAGTCTGATCATGCTGAGAATAAAGACCCCCACATACATATAGCGTTACTGTTATAATTAATAGTATGTATATTATATGTACCAAAAAGGAATCAGTCGTATCATGCACTATTAATCCCCATGTTATGTGATTAATACGTCGATTCTGTTTTGTTTACCTTCGCTTACCTTTTGGCGTTACGCCATAACATACAGCAGACAACTGATAAGACAATAAGTAGAAGACATGCTGTAGACATGGACCAAAACGCAATTTGGAGTGGCTGTTTTGGCTCCCACCAATACTAAAGTTTAGTTTAAATTCAATATTTCATTATAATAAACATAATAAATGTAAGTTAAGCAATATAATGATTTTTCACCTCTGTCACAGGTGGATACGTTGGAACTAATCGACCAATTACAGTTGGTAAATATTGATGCCAAAATGCACTTTCTGTTTGGCGATAATTAAAAAGTACAGAACTATTGAATGTTGTATTAATATTCAAATACTTCAAATATCCTGGTTTAGCCATTTCAAAATGTAATCCAAGTATTTGTGATGGCGTGGGATTTCCATGTATTGCAAAATTCGAATATGCTTTCATTAAAAAATGACTCATGTTACGATCATTATCCGTCCACATTTCGTGATTAACTCGCCATTTTTCTGGGAAAAATTCAACATCCATAAATGGGGCGCCAGTCAACCATAAATATTCAGTGTCATGTGGAACGCGTCGCCAATCTGGTAGATGTAAAGCTTCAATTGATGTATTCAAAACGTAAAGATAGACGGGAACTTGTCGGTCAACTAATAATTTAGCCATTTTATCAAACGGAGCAACATAATTAAAGTCTGATAATAAATTGATATACTGATCACGAATGAGTGTAATATTTTTCGGATCAGGCCAGTATGTATACATATATTTCATTGCTTCATACACACCATACGGATTTAATGTATAGTTGTATTTGAGAACGAGTTCCCAAATTTTTTGATCAAACATATCCGCATCCATTCGATATTGTTGACGTTTCAATGTTTCATTATTGAAGACAATAAATGATGCCTCTTGCGTTGTTACACCTGCCATGTATGCAATGTCATGACGATACTTGCCAGCTTTAATACTCGTTTCTGGAGTTTCAATGAAAAAATGCCAATCAGATGCTCTCCAATCTTCATACCAATTGTCATGTGGCACAGTGAAATTTTCATCGAATACTGGAGCCCATGGAAACATTCCAACATGCGGTTGTAATTCTGAATTTCCAAGATCAAGAAAACTTCGTCCGTCTTTCAAACATTGAACCAATTTCCAACTACTTTCAATACTACAACCAAGTAATTCAGCATAAACTCTAGATGTATTTTGTGCACGATATTTATCAATAATCAATGCCCAATCAGCCAGAGGAGAACCCGATTGTGCAATTACTTTTGATACCATATGTCGTGTTCTTGGCGCAATCATTAATAATCCAGCGCTCGCAGCGCCAGCACCAGGTCCAAATAATGTTATAGATTCACGATCACCATTAAATGCATTTATATTGTCATAAACCCATTTTAGGGCCATTGCTTGATCTAAAATTCCATAATTTCCTGGACTATTTTCATCGCCTGTACTGAGGAAACCCAAAGCTCCCAATCGATAATTTATCGTAACAACAATAACATTGTAAAATGCAGCCAAAATGTGTCCAGGAAATAAATTACTGGCACCGTGAATAAATTCGCCACCATGGATATAAAACATTACTGGGTACAATCGTGCCACGCCTGATTGAGTCTATAAAAAATGAATGAACAAATGTTTTATGATTTATACATAACTCTAAATTTGTGTATTACGTATTCGACTATCAAAATCTGATCAAAATTCAAAGCTTTGTTAATACCAACTATAAAAAATTTATAAAATCATTAGATTGAAGTGCACATTCTTGACTTCTGAGAGATTTTTGCAAATTATAAATTATTTTTTCATAAAACAATGTAATTTTGGTATTCCGTTCGATAAAATCACGATTTCTTGAGGCCAAAATTAATTAGTGAGTTCTACCTTTTAAAAATTCAGTTTCCAAATATATTTCTAAAGTCTACCAAAGAATTTGTTTTTAATGAGATAATATATGAAATTAATTTGTATTTCGACCAATTTTTAATTCTTAAGGAAACGTGGTTTGGATATCAAAATGTTAACTTACTGATGGTGTAAAAATATTTAAATATAAACAATCTTCATCTACATCACGGATTCCTTTGGTAGCTCCAGTGTAGTTACTTGGTTGAGGACAAGCTGGTCCCCAATCCACTGCTTGAAGTAATTGCCAACCTCTGTATTCGACAGATTTTACATTCAATGAATCAATATAAATATTTTATATTGGAAGAATCCCAATATGAATTACATCATACACATGAATATAAATATCATGAAAATATCTTAAAAACATACACAATTATTGATTATGTTATGTTAACTAAACCTGTGTGATCGAGGCGGTTTAAATCTTCCATCTTTAGTCGGAGGCATGGCATAGGGAATTCCCAAAAAAACATGTACGTGTCCAGTTACTCGTTCCACAGGTAAATTCCATGGTCGATGACGTGCTTCGGGATTATCATACAAATGCACTTTAAAGCCCTGTATCTGGCCGTAATTAGTACTAACATAAATGTCTCTATCAGCTTCGAGTTTTTTTGAATCTGGTCTAATTTTCCCTTGTAAATCCTCTCTCCAACCACCGAGAATTCCTGGTAATTGTGGATACCTCGGCGCTTCTTCCTATGAAAAAATGAAAATGATAAACAATTATAACATCGGTATTTCTATTGTCAATTGAATAATAATTGTCATTGCAGCGAAACGGTATGTGTTATTGCGTGTATAATAAACCTTGACTAATTATACAACAAACTTTTACATTTTCACCACATATGTTTACTATGCGCTCTAAAACTTTATATGCTTAATAATATATTCGATAATATATTTTGCTATTTTTCATCTGTGTATGCACACATTTTTTTCAAAGCCAATATTTTAACAACATACTGAAACTCAAAAGAATAACAACACATTGCACAATAATTAGAAATGGAATAACAAGCAATTTTCATGAAAAAAAAAAAAAAAAAAAAAAAAAAACTTACACCATAACGATATCGATCCTCAGGAGGTCTAGTTGGACCTCTGTAAATGGGATCCAGGTAACTGGGTTGATATCCATACCTTCGATCCTTATATACGTAAGTTTGATATGCAGTAACCTCCGGATTCATAGAATCACGATTATTTTTTCGATTACCATAACGAGTTTCCTGACATTCAATAGGTAATCCAACTATCAATAGACAGTAAACAAAAATGACCTGCCTTTTGAAAGCGTCCACTTTATGAATATTCATTGTATTGTGTTGTGTAGCTGCCGAGGATATTATGTGTCTGCAGTGAGTAATGTAATAAACTGATGGGATTAAAACAATGACGATAATGACCAGCGTAAAAGCGGCCTCGTATAACAGTGTAGTAATGAATACATGTATTATGCTTGAAGTACTTATAGTAGTTACAAAACTTATTCAATTCATCATGTTTGTACTTTCATTGGCTTTACTACTCCTACTACGTACTCTCGTTTCGTTCTCCCACCTTTTCTCTTGGTGATGAATGTGGTTAAAGATTATACCAGATTGTGTTTATACAGTTCTGTGTACATTTATATTTGAATTGAGTCAGTCACACGCATGCAACGATGACCACACCCTTTATTTTATAATGTAAACGTGAATTCCATATATAATGTAATAGTTATGCATTACTTCTGGTGTCAATGGAGCGGTGGGATGTAGAAGAATGAGATAGATAAAGTGCACATGGTCCAATGTGCGCATGCGCCAAAGTTTTTTCTAGGGAAATTGCGCAACCATTGTTTTGGGATTTTATCTAGGAGCGGAGCCTATTCGGGGGAATGCCGAATATTCAATATGGTGGATAAGTTGCAGTAGCCAATACAGGCATGCACGGTCTCGTTTTTTTTTTCCATTAAGGATGTTCTGGGGTGTCAGAGACGGGGGTACAGGGACAGGAGAGGCCAATGTTAAAGCATAGGAGAATCGCAGAGCTACCAACTTTTGATAAAGAAAAATGGAATATATAAAAACAGTTTTAATTATCGAAAAATTAAGAAATATCTAACAGGAATATTGTTATAAGTAAAATAATGCATGAACAAAACTTTTTTATAAATAATTTTATCAAGTTTAATTGCATAAACATACTCAGAAAAGTAGATGGAGATTTGGCAACAGCGCACTATTTGATGTGAAGTTATACATGTCTGGCATCTGCAGTCTGCTAAGTGCTACTCGAATCATAACCTAAAAATTTTGGACTATTGAAAATACTACCGTTGTCCAATAACCACCACATAAATAAAATAATATAGTTACATGTTCATCACGTTGGGTTTTGCGTTAAGGGAAAATGTCGGTTTATCGATGGAAGGGAAAATATGTGAAGAAAAATGTGAGGGGAATGCTATTGAAACGATCAGAAATGGCTGAAGAGATGGCAAAAAATAAACGAGAAAAGCAAAAATTGAAAGAAGTTGAAGTTTGAACATGCACCATCATACCCAGTGAAGGGGATCAGATTGATTGATCTTGAATATCTATCTGGAAGCATGTATTGTTCGAAGTCTACAGAAAAATTACTTGTGCAAGATATTGAAAATGAAACTATAGCAGGAGCTGCATCCAAGTTTCATGTACGGTGTCACAAATGATTGTTTGTTAATTGCGTGAAAAGCAGAAGAGAATACTTAAATCCCTCTACTAGAAAAAATGTTTATGCTATCAATACAAAACCAGTTTTAGGTTTGTTTTGAATTTATTAATTAAAATGTTATATTTCTGATTAAAAATTTTAATTCGATTTAAACCTAATTGTAAGCTCTGCAAATCTTACCTAAGTGAAAATGTACTCATCATAAAATCAAAATCTTTTTCAAATATTTTATTATAAGTATAGAGCAAAATAGACACATTAACCGATTTCTTCCACTTGCGCATTACACCGGCGACTACAGCTTTTTTTGATGCTCGTCGGTGCGAGCCGTTGGAAGTTTCAACTTGGAACACTCGATGCAGCATTCACTGCATTGTGCGCTCTTGTGCTGTAATTGGAAAACGACTATTGGGATTTTATTATGGTCATGCGGCACTGGCGGCATTTCGGCGAACTAATCAATAATGGAGGATAAAAAACAGTCTCATAAAGAACACGATATTGGTAATATGGTTATGTTTACGGCTTTGAAATTTCCAAATATCATAGGAAAATGAAGAAGACGAGATCATACTGCGCAATTTCTAATTGTAAGAGTAAAGCAAGTGAAAATGCCGATTTAAGTTATCATCGCTTCCCTCCGAGTGATAAATACAAAATTAATGTGACAAATTACTTTGGTGACGTTGAAAAAGTTGACTTGTATTCTCAGTGGAAAAGAGTAACAAATATTCCGAACCATGGCCCCAATGATCTAGTCTGTTCACGACATTTTACAGCAGCTGACTATTGTGGAAATGGCACATATGAATGAGATTATGCTTATACTGAAAGCATGTTTTCGTGTAATGTTTATCAAAAATTATGGAAGTAAATTTTGTTTGTGCATTTCAGGTGTTGGAAATCAGCGAAGAAAACTAAAATGTGATGCAATTCCATCGTTACATCTTCCTATCATCAATAAGGAGAGTAATGAAAGGAATGAAAAGCGACATACCAGGGTGAAAATGCGAGCTCTTAATGCAGAGACAAAACAGAGATATGAAAACAACGTTCCAGAGCCGATGCAAAAAGACATTGAAATATCTGAGAGTGTCCAATCAACAACTGAAGCAGGAGAAGATTTTGAAATGGTGCAGATGGTGATTGAAGAGAACGCTGCAAATATTCTTCCAAAAGTTTCCATGAGTGAAGACGTCGGAGTGCAAGCAACGATTGAAAATGATTTATGACGTTGGAGTACAAGTGCAAAGTGGTGAATTAGTGTATAAGTTTACTAATTTTATGAAAAACAATACACAACTAAGCACGATGACTGGTATCGAGAATTTTTAAATTTTGACATGCATAAAGAATTTGACATCGGTACTTTACATAAGTAAGAATGATTCAAGAGTGAGAATGAGTTTGAGAGATAAAATTGTCATGATATTTATTAAATTTAAGCAAAATATATTATATTATATATATACAATTTCCTTTTTTTTTATGAAAACAACTATGCTCTTCTATTGGTCGTGGTATGTATGTTTCCAATACTCTCTTATGTTTTTTTTACTTTTCATCACTTAGTGATAAGAAAGTATTGCTTTCGTACGATTTGAAAACGCCAAAATAACGCATGTAATCGCATTTTTCAACAATAATAATTGGAATTGTTACGTCCTGGAGTGCGCGATTTCGTCGAGAGAGGCTTACCTTGTTGAATTACGTTGTTCGTGGTCGGCCGCCTCTGCTCCAGATTGGTTGAGAGCCAATCTCTGCGATGCTCCGGAGTAATTGATGTCAACCTTACTATAAAATGTCTATTTGAATGTAGGGATTTATTTATTCTCCAGATTAATAGGTTCGTTGCAGGAATTAGTGGATTGTGAAGGTGTTCGGTTTAGCGGTATTTAAATGATGTATTTTGGAACACACTTTGAATTTAAACACTTATTTATTTATTTTTTACAACGCCTGCTCGAGAAGTTGACTTTTCGAGCGCTGTATGTCACCTCTGAAATACGCAATAACGACATACTTCACTATATGTGTTTCATAAACGCACATGTTCGTTTAAATAGAACATAACTGCATAGATTCGAGCTAAACTATACTATTATAGAAATATAACCTCACGGACACAATCTGTGTTCAACTCTCTCAAATTATTATATTCCTCTCAAAGTCAACTTCCCGAGCAGTACTTGTAAAAATAATCGTATGCTACAAGTGGAAGAAGTAGCAAATATGACAGTCGTGATTACGACATTCGCTGTAAGGTTTATGCGACATTTGTATGAAGACACATCTACCACACTCGTCTTCATAAAAATGCCCCATAACCTTACGCTCATGTCACAACAACCCGACTGTCATATTATTTGCTACTTCTTCCACATGTAGCATAAATAACTATAATTTCACTTATTTTATAATGTTATCAATGATGAATTGACAATGAAAATTATTACCTTGATTACAGTTAATTACTCTATCTTTCTTTTACTTTAATTGAGAACTCCGACTTGTTTAATTATTTCTTATATCTTTATTCGACATTAATTTTTCTCGCGAACGTCGCGGATAATTATCGCTCTCGAGTATATTCTGAGTAGGAACTGTACTCTACTCGATTTAAACTCGGCACTATGCGATTTTATTAATTAGTTGAAAACTTGTGTATCAAACAATTATTTTTAAGAAGGTACTTGATCAGAAAACTGTCAGTTGAAAATTGTAATAGATCTGTTCGAGATTGATCTGGTCGGAGAACTTCTCTTTTTAATGATCGTCGGAGAACTTCTCTAAATCGGCCTAGTCGGAGAACTGACTTTTCAGAGTTTTCCTGGGTTTTTATAAGTTTTAATTAGGGGAGGGTTTTTCACCTCCTGATTCAAAAAAAATAAGTTTCTATTGGTTATTATTTTACATGTAGGTTGGTCCTTCGTCTTACGGCTATTTTCCTCTCTGTGATTGGTTGGGGACGACCCCCAGCATTTTGATGCATTAACTTTTCTAAGAATTGTGATACAATTTCTTTTATGCGATAATGAATCGAACGATATTGTAAACTTATTTACTCAGGTGTTATATATTTTTATCAACTACGGAAATGCACTATTGATTTTAGAAATTCTATTTTCTTCATATGTGTTTTACTATTTATTTTGGATTTATTCATTTCTCAGAAATTCTATTTATTGATTTTTTTATAAGACGCGTTTTCTTGCGTAATCATTTTATTTGAGGACTTTATCTAGTTTTCTTTTGGTTTTCGAATTGCGTGAAAAATGATTGTTTTATTTACATAGGTTTATTTGTTTATTGGATAGCGAAGGAATTTGTCGAACTATTTGTTAATCGTATCTAACGCATGCGTTATCATTTTTTGTTGAGAATACATTTTTATATTTTTGATATTATATTTCTTTTAATTTTAATGTTATAAATTTATTTCATTTTCATATTGCAATTATGGTGTAAGTTAATTTCCTGGTAATAGTAGAGTTCTGTTTTATCAGTGGTAGTTCTCTTTATTGTAACTTATTATATATATATGTGTATCTTATATGAATATAAGTATAATATTTATTCCCTAAAGTTTAATTTCTTATTATCTAATTATTCTATGCTTAACGTATATAATAATATTTATATCCCTACGCTAGGGATATAACAGAATGACGGATAAAAAAACTTAATATTAAAGTTCAATGAATTGCCTGATTGTATAATATAAAAAAAAATTTCATGTTTTTGAAGGTCACGTACATGAAAAACGTGTTTTTCGATGCCCGATGGACGAATATTTTATACATATAGTGGGAGTATCTTGAAAACTGCTGGACCAAATAAATCGAAAATTTATAGGGAGTTAATTATTATCGAGCTAACAATAAATTGTTATGTTGAATTTTGTTTCGACTTTCCGTTCGCCGTAAAAAACAAACATACACGTTTTCGAAAAAAATATGTATATTTTATATAATTTGTGACGAAAAATAAAGAAGCCACGTGATCTCAGGAGTGGCTGGTCCAAAAGATCTGAAATTTTGTATATAGCATTTGGATATCGGGGGGGTTATAAATGGTGGCGTCATAATTCGATATGACTTCCGGTTTGACCGGAAATAACAAATACGTGTTTTTCGTTGCAGTAACAAATGCAATAACATAGAAGCCACGTGATTTCAGGAGTGACTTGATAAAAAAGTCTGACATTTTGGACATAGCATAAGAATGTTCGGTGGATCATAAGTTGCTATGGCTCATTTCAATCGGATGTTTATATCGTGAAAAAATGACATTTATATGTATATGTTGTGGGAAAATTACATATAAAAGTACGTATATTGCATTCGTCACCGATGTCAACGAACCTTGCTAGAGTTTTGCATTTCCGAGAATCCCTTATAAATGAAAATTCAAATAAAATATAAAAATAATTCTCACTGTTCATTTCTAAATGAATAAACGAATTAATAAATAAATCCCTAGCGGATCCGTTAATACTATATTTATACAGCAAGCAACCGTATGATTGTGAATAAAATATACTGCTTCTTAACTGAAAATATACCACAAACATAACCTGAAATTTATTTCTTAGTTCCATTTTAGTCCACATCATACCGTTTTCATACTGGAATTATACCAAACTCATACCATACTGTTTTCATACTGGAATTATACCAAACTCATACCATACCGTTTTCATACTGAAATCATACCAAACTCATACCATACCGTTTTCATATTGAAATCATTCCAATTTCACACCATGTCGGAAATAGTTTTTATTGTATAATAAGGTCATATCGTGAATGCAGCAAAAAGGCCGCTTACGAAATGAATGCATCATATATACTTTGAACTGAATTAATGGGATTATTTCAAATCACGGATCATATATTAAAATTTTATTGAATGACCTTTGTATAATTATTGATGATAATTATTATATTGTACTAAATAATTCCATTTAATAGATGAATTATATCTTATAGTAAATAAGTAATTGGTTCTGGGCCGTAAATGTAAATAATGTGTTTATCATTTTTAATATCGATGAGAATCGGATGTGGTTGAGCTAAACAAAATCAAAATATATATGTATGTATGTAAGTATATTTTTTGGCATTTATTAATAAATTCAAAAAAGCTTTATTTTACTATTTTTTACTATTTTTTATTTATAAAAAACACACAGTTTTGAGAAAAAAATTGACAATTGTCATTTAGCAAAAATGTGTTCATATCTTATCAATTAAATAAATAGAACATAAAATTAATCGTGTGCTCCGTGCATATTTGTTTATCATGAAAAATGGCATTACCAAAAGAATATGTCAGTTAAATGTAATTTCATTTTTCTGATTCGATTGCAAAATTTATAACAATATATATAATTGAATTAATATAATGATTAAATTTAATATTAATAGTTAAATGTAATATAAATAATTGAATGTAAGATAATTTCATACCATTAATGTACTAGAATTGCGATTAGCTGAGAATACACAAAATTTATATTATACCGTTTTCATACCGCTTTCATACCTACTTCTTACCATACCGTTTTTATACTGTGTTCATACCAATTTCATACCATACCGTTTTTATACTATTTTCATACCAATTTCATACCATACAGTTTTCATACCGTTTTCATACCAATTTCATACTAGAATTATTTTAATATACCAAAAATATACTCAGTTATAGTTATATTCAGCAGATGGCAGCACCCAAGAGAATATTCTGGTATTTATTTTGGTCAAATGTCAGTATAAATGTCGTATAAAATTCCAGTACACAAGTGGTATAAACTTGGTATGGAAAATTCACATTCATACCGTCAAATCGGTATGAACGGATCCGCTAGGGCGACCTATATGTAGTCAATAGGGACACTAAGCTAAGACCAGAATAGATGTAGCAGGGAGAAATAATTCCAACATAGATTTAATGTTCACAATGGAGGACTTATTAGACACTATAGAATACACGGAATACAATGACACATGGGGGTCGGATCATTACCCGGTCATGTACAAAATAAAACAAACAACTATCAAGCACAAAAAAAAGAGCAACAGAACGTCGAGCAAAAAAACCGACTGGAAAAAATATATAGAAATAATGAAAACATACTACAGCACATTGGAAAGGGAAATAGCAGAGAAAAATGACAAACTGGAACAATATGAGTGGCTAACGGACAAAATGAAAGAAGCAGTAATAACAGCATCAGGCAAAAACAAGGGAAATGAAGAACAACAAAAGAAACATGAGACAAGAAACGAAAGTAAACACGATCAAACAAGAGAACATAACCCAGTAGAGTGGTGGGATGAAGAGTGCAATGAGATAATCAAGGAAAGAAAAATCAGCCTATTAATATTCAAAAAAACAGGAAAAGTGGAACATTTTATAAAGTACAAGAAAGCAAGAGCTCAAACCAGGAAGGTGCTAAACAAAAAAAAAAGGGAAAACTTTATAAAATTTATAGAAAGTATTAATAAATTTTCAAATATGACATATATATGGAATAAGATGCGAATCCTCAAAAATGCGTTCAAAACTATCGAATGGAATAAGTGGCAAAATAAAGATAGAAAAGAGGAAGTGATTAAAACCATTTTACAACTCAGTCCACCCTGGGTTGAGGAACAAAGAGTCATCATAGATGATTATGGAGAAGATCATGAGTAAAATGATGAAATTACCATAGAAGAAACAACAAGAGCCATAAACAATATTAAAAAAGACTCATCACCAGGACCAGATAAGGTGGAGTACAGAATGATCAGAGAACTCCCCGAGGAATACTATCAAGTCATTAGAGGAATGTTTAACTACATGTTCATGAACACTTACATGCCAGAAGATATGTCAAAATATCAGGTAGTGTTTATAGATAAACCGGGTAAAGAAAAAGTACAACCAATATCACTCGTGTTTTGGAAAAATACTGGAAAGAATAATAACGGAAAGGATAAACTGGTGGGCAGAAACAAATAATAAAATAGATAGGAACCAAAATGGATTTAGAAAAGGAAGATCATGCTTAGAGAATATAGTTCAAATTACAGCAGATGTACAAATAGGAATATTTGAAAACATAATTACACTTGCAGCATTTCTTGATGTGTCAGCGGCATATGATAATGTCCAATACGGAATATTAATAAATAAATTAATAAGTGAAGAGTGCCCGTTTAGACTATGTGAATACATAGAAAAAGTGATGTACACCAGAAATGTAGAATTTATAGTAGACAAAGAAGAATCGATTACAAGAAGGGTACATGAAGGATTCCCACAAGGTGCAGTGCTAGGTCCCATTTTGTATGATATTTACACAAATAAAATTATGGAAAATATTCCACAAGGAGTGAAAAATGTTCAGTTTGCTGATGACATTGCTATCTACTGTACAGATAGATCTAGTATTTATAAAAAAACACAAATGGAAATAGCCTTCAATCAGATATATAATAACTTGAGAAAAATAGAACTCCAACTTCAACCGGAAAAAACATCATTGATTGAATTTAATAAGAAAGGACATATTCACAACGAAGATGGCATAGACATTCAAGGGATAAAAATTGAACCCAGCAATGAAGCGAAATTCCTAGGAATGTGGCTTGATAAAAAATTAGCACTAGAGAAGCAATGCAAAGCCATAAAAGAAAAAGTAATAAAGGCTAACGCCATGTTCAAATTTATTAATAAGAAGGCAGGGGAATGGAAATGAACACAGTACTGATGCTGTATAAAAGTTTAGTAAGGTCCGTCATGGATTACGGAGTATTCAATCATAGCTATTCCTTTCAACGGAAAAAACAGATGGCTAGTAGAAAAAGCGCAGTATATGGGGTTGAGGACCGCGATGGGATACAGGAATAGTACGCCAACTAATGTTATGCTAACCGAAGCCAAAGTGATGACAATAAGAGACCGAGCAGGATACTTAGCAAGAAATTTCATGTTGAAAACGCTAGTATCGGGAAGCGAACAAATAAAAGAGAGTCTAATTACATTATCGAGAGTGGAAGAAAGAATAAGATTCAGGAACCCGAAAACAAGGATAGGACTCATCACAGAAGCATGGAGACTATGGGGATTTTACCTAGGGGCGGAGCCTATTTCAGAGAATATTCAATATGGCGGATAATAAGCACTATCCAATACACCCATATGCAAGGTTTCATTTTTTTCATTAAAATGTACATTTCCGAGCAAGATATTTGTCGTTGAGGTGAAACAAATCCTAGCAAACGTAACATCGAAGGTGAAAAAATCGTGAGTGCCGGACATATAGTAAAATGTGGGAAACTGAGCGAAACAAATAATAATGATGAGGTTATAGGTTTGTTGCATTTTGCATGCAAACATCAAATCTGAAGAATAAACCCCATGAGATTAATTGTTCAGTATCATGTGATGGGAAAATATCAATGGTGTGGACTTGCAAAGCCGGTCTTGGGGAAAAGTGCAAGCATATTTTTAGAACGCTTTTTTATTGCACATTGTAAGTAGTGTAATGATCATTCTGAAAGCAGTTGACATCTGTCATTTTTACATCTATGACTGTTAACTTACTTTTAATTGATGTGAAATTGTAAAATAATTCCGCAGGATTGATTTGATTACACTGCCAATGTTGTCATGTACTGACGTAAAATGCAGCTGGAAACAAGTAATCAATCATTTATTCTTACGAATATAAATTTGAAAAAAAATGAAAAATAAAATTTAAAAAAATTTTTTAATGTTCATCAATGTTAACTTTTATTTATTTACTTATTTGATTATTTATACATTTATTTATTTATTCATTTATTTATCGATTCATATATTGATCATTCAAGTATAGCTTTCCTCTGACAGTCTTTGCCTATTAGTATCGGTTTCGTAGCAATTCCATTCTTCATTGTGGGCATTGAAATCCCCCATAATTACATTGCTTTCTCCTTGAAATTGATTAAAAAACTTTCTCCATACGCCCTTTTTTTCGATTGCACCTGGGGTTCTATATACGACTATAATGTTTATGTTTTTGTTTTGGCACATTATTCGTAATCCTATACTCTCTATATTATTTGAGAAATTCTTTATGTTCTTTATTTGTGCATGTTTTATACCTCTTCTAATACTGATGGCAACACCTCCTCCTCTTTGATCGTCCGGTCTGTCTATTCTGTACGTGTAGTATCCAGGGAATTTTAACTTATCTTTACTTTTGGCCATCGTTTCTGTCATCCCAAAGATATTACTTTCCCCTATTCTTTTATCCAATCCTGATTTTTTGTTTTTCCATCCTCTCATATTCCAGTTTATTATTGTTATTATTGACATATTTGTTGTTGTCGGGTCTGGTGTTATATTTGATTATCTATCCTCTCTGCTGTCGTAGGATACTTGACATGGGATGGATCTTTTTGTCTTCGTCTCTTATTAATTATTTCTGCAATTTTTTTTTCAGCTATTTCTATCATTTTCTGCAGTTGTTTTATCATATTATCTTCATCTGTCGTTATTTCATCCATGTTCTCTATGATATTTTCCATAGCCTTAACTCTTTCCTCTTCTATTACTACGTATTCTTTTCGACACTGTTCTGTTGGGATTTTATTCGCCTGGTGGCAAATTCTTCCTCTATTTTGTATTGATTTTCCTTTGCTTGTACTCGGCTCGTTATATTGATTTCTTTCGTCTCTTCTGTCCGGTACTGAAACCTCTGGTTCCCTATATGCTATCTGACTATATTTGCTTGGGTAACTTTGTCTGAGCTTATCGTTCCTCATTACATTATTCGTGTTCTCATTGTTTGGTCCGTTTTCCTGCCTGAGGATTGGCCATTCTTTATTACTGATCCATGGGTTCCTATACTGTTGAGTGTGGTCTCTCATTATTAATTTTGCTTCATATATTGATACTCCTTTTTCCGCACTGACTCTTTTGATATTGGCATTCTTTTCATATTCTGGGCTGCAGCCACTAAAGTTCGACTTGTGAGCCCCGCCGCACCCAGCCAGCGTGAAATGTTGCAGGAACGTTGCAGGAAGGTTGCAGGAAGGTTGCAGGAATGTTGCGGGAACGTTGCAGGAACGTTGCAGGAATGTTGCAGGAATGTTGCAGCAACATTCCCCAGCAATGTTCAATATCTTGTGAAGGAATATTGTTTAATAATTATGAATGCAAGTATATGAAAATATATCATAATTATGATACAGTGCTGCAATATTCATGCAAATATATATTTCAGAAAAAAATTCCTTCAATATTCATCATATATAACCAGTTCGCAAAACTGTACTAAAACTCAAATGGCAAACTTATAACCATCATCAAATTTAATATACATATAGTCCAAAGAACTCGATGCAATTGCTTCACTAATTATAATAAGTGATCATTTAATTAGGAAATGGCCATAGTCCGCAATGTTGCCGCTGCAATGTTCCTGCAACATTCCTGCAACATTCACATGCAATGTTCCCGCTGCAATGTTCCAGCAACATTCCTGCAACATTCACATGTAATGTTCCAGCAACATTCCTGCAACATTCATATTGCAATGTTGCCACTGGAATGTTGCAGGAATGTTGCGCAAGGTTCGGAACATTGCTGCAACATTCCTGCAACATTACACGCTGACTGGGAATATACGATAATGGTACGTGGCTCTCATACAATTGGCTGCAGATACGATGTTACGAGTTTCTTGGGTGGTTCTTGAAGCGATTTCGCATCATTAAAACCATCTTGCCAGTGCCACGTACACTTGAGCAGGAATTTTAAAATCGTTAATACGCTGTTTTGTCCTAGTATACCATTTTAGGCCACTATCGACTACATTGGCAAATTGAGCGAAATTCTACAAATTTTATGTTAACATTAATATGATTGATATTCCTAATTTCATAAATTCTGTTCATCTGATATTGTATTCTCAATTTAAAAATTTCATATGATATGTTAGTAAACAACAACGTTTTAATTCAAATTTAATATTGAATTCCAATCAAAAGTGAAGTTAAAGTCTCGTACACATTCAAATAATTAAAAATATTGTGATTCTGTGTATGCATAAGTTTTTTTCAATTATTACAATAATAAAGGACTACTTGCACATATTTACTGTAAATAATAAAATATCCAAAATGATTCATTTCTTAATTTTTACTTCTTCAAAAGGCATTCTTGAGAGCTGTTTTTGATTTGCATAATAAACATTATTCATCAGCAAGGTATACTGACGATTTTTTAAAGAGGAATATAAATTTCTAACAGCCTTATACATATCAAAAAACAGTTCTTATCATGACAGCACATGACATTTCTGAATTATTGAATAGTTGGTTAAAATATGTACATCAATATCATTAAAACACTACGTCTCTATCATTACTGCACATATTTTAACATTTTCATGTACGGCATTAATGAAAGTTAGAACTTGCTTTGATAAGCACAATCATTTTTAAGAATATTCATTAAGGTGAACCTGAAGTTCTATTGGTAATTTATCAGAAGTCACAAGTGAAGTGCAAAACGATGGAGACTAAACCTTGTAAAATTACTCAAACGAATCCATTGGCAACTGCCAATCCAATCAATAAATTATTTTTTTGGTATATAAAATTAATTTTTCAATTATTTTTGGTTAAAATTTTACATTTGTTTTATAATCCTTTGATAGGTGGACAATTAAACTTTTTAGAAAAGGTGTTCATGGGAATTTAAAGTTAGAAGATTTATATCATCCACTCTCATCTGATGAATCAAATTATCTAGCAGATCGTTTAGAAAAGTAATTTATTTAAAGTTTGTATTAAAAAGAAAAAAGACTATTAAAAATCATTAGCTAAAATTGTAATTTGACTCTGGTACTAGCTAAATACCTGATAGTAAAAGCTAATAGTAATAGCTAAGTTAGTAATAACACTTACTAAACGAAAAATTAAATACAGAAATTCGATGAATAATAAATTTTCTACTAATTTGAAATCATTATCTAATTTTTTCACCACGTAGTTAGTTAACAATTAGTATTTTTTATAAAAAAATACTACAATAATAAAATTAACACTATTCGTGCCAGAGTCAAATTACAAGTTATAAACTAATTTATTTACAGTTTTTTATCAATAATCTATATTGAATGAATTGACTGTTATTGATGTATGAAACAAATTTTTCATATGATAAATTTGAAAATGAACTTAAACCTAAACCAGAGTTAATTTTCTAGATAGTTTTACAATCACTTCCTTGAATAAATCATTTGGAATATTAATTAGGGCCTGGAATGAAGAAATGAAGAAAACTGATGGAATTAAAAAATATAAAACTAATAAAGATAATAATAAGAAAAGGAGTACAGAAAATTCAATTGATCCAAGTTTAACAAAAGTTATTTTCCGGACATTCGGGTTGGAGTATTTATACATTGGAATATTATTACTATTTCAATCAGTAGTTTTACGCACTATGCAACCAATTCTTCAAAGTCGGATAATTAGTTATTTTGATAATTCAAATGAAAGTGGAAAGACAAAAACCGAAGTCTTTTTGTGCACTTTTGGTCTTATTTTATGTACTCTGGGAATAACGTTTATTATGCATCACATGAACCTTGCTAGTCAACAAATTGGTATGAGAATCAGAGTTGCATGTTGTTCACTTATTTATCGAAAGGTCAGTTTTATATTTATGATATAATATTTTTGTGGAGCTAATTAATTCGTTACTATATAAAGTTGAAATGATCATAACATAATGGTTCATAATTTGGTATTCATTTGTCTAGTGAACACTTTTTTATGTCTAATAACAGAGTCTAAGATTGAGCAAATTGGTACTAAATAGCGATGCTGCTGGTCAAATGGTCAATCTTCTTAGCAATGATGTGAATCGTTTTGATTTATTACCCATGGTTTTTGCTTATTTATGGATAATGCCCATAGCAGTAAGTCTTTTTAATGTAATGACAATATAATAAATCTATCTGTAGATTTATCACTAAACAACATGTCAATTTTCATATTAATTAGAGAATAATGTATAGTTTTACTATCATGATCAGTTAGTGTTTAATTATTATTTATTTATGAAAAATTTTTTATGCAAAAAAGATTCTAGAAATTTCGTTGTGTAGTTAACGATAATTTTTTTAAGGGAACATTATAATTCCTCACTTTGAATTATTCAGAATAAAAATTATAAGAGTTTGTAAGATAACAAAAACATTGAATAAAATTTTTTCAAAATGATGAAAAAAATTATTTCATTGTTTAATTTGAAATTTTAGTATGTTTTTTAATTTTTTAGTTTCTGTTCTATTTGATGAAAGTCGAAGAATTATTTTCAATAATTAATAAAAAAATTTGAAATCATTTTTCTATACATTTCAAGAGTTGACACAACTTTTAAATAGACTTTTTCAAAAAATTTTGTACTGTGTATAGAAGGATTGGTTAGACATTTGAGACATGAAAATTCATGATTTTTGAAGTTTTTATTGAGCATAATCACACACATATTTATACACGAAATGTACATAGTTATTTCGTTTGTCATCTAGATTATTATTATTGGTTATATAATGTGGCACATCATAGGATTGTCCACTTTTGCTGGTATTGGAGCACTGCTAATGATGGCTGTACCACTTCAGACTTATATTTCCATTATAAGTGGAAAACTCAGAAAAAAAATTGCTCAGTTGACTGACAGGAGAATTCAATTAATGAGTGAAATCATTGCTGGTATTCAAGTACTGTCTATATTCTCAAACCCAGATATTTCTTTCAGAACTAATACTTTTTCATCAATTTTAGTATTATTCATATTATTTATATTATTATATTGATCTTTCGACATTAGGCAATAAAAATGTATGCTTGGGAGAAATCATTTAATAATATGGTTTCATTTACGAGATTATCTGAGGTAAAATTGATCAAATATTCATCGTATCTCAGAGGAATCTATCTATGTCTAATGGTCTTTACTGAGCGAACGACACTTTTTATCACTCTTATAACATATGTTTCTATGAGAAATACTATGACTGCTCACATAACGTTTGCATTAGCAGGATATTTCAATATATTACAATTGCTTGGAGTTATTTTTTTCCCACAAGCATTAATAATGTGTGGCGAAGCTGTCATTTCCATAAAACGAATTCAGGTAATATTTAGATATTATTTATATTTCATTATAAACACTCAATGGTTTTTGTATTTTTTTTCAAGGATTTTTTGCTGCTCGATGAGATATTAAATAGTACTTCTATGGACTTGGTAGATGTAAAAACATTGAAGAAACAGCGCGTTAAATCAACGGGAATATCTACTTCTGTTTCAGTTGAATTAAAAAGAGTATCTGCCAGTTGGATTTCTGGTCAATTGCCACCAACTTTGTGTGGAGTTTCCTTGAAAATTAATGGAGGACAATTATGTAGTATTATTGGTCCAGTTGGCTCCGGGAAATCATCATTAATCAATGTTTTACTTCATGAATTGCCACTTGGTGCAGGAATAATTGAACTCTTGCAATATGATAATGGGAAATCCAGTGTTATACGAAACAATGGAGGATTTATTACAGACAGTTTAGAATTAACGATATCGTATGCGAGTCAAGAACCATGGCTTTTTTCAGGAACGATTCGAGAAAATATTTTATTTGGTGAAACTTATGAGATGATGAGATATCAACAAATCACACAAGTTTGCTCTCTTTTACACGATTTTAAACAATTGCCCAAGGGAGATTTGACGATTGTTGGTGATCGAGGTGCATCGCTTTCTGGTGGTCAAAGAGCAAGAATAAATCTTGCTAGAGCTATTTATCGACAAGCAGATTTGTATCTTTTAGATGATCCACTAAGTGCGGTAGATACTCGAGTTGCTAGACATCTTTTTGAACGCTGCATTCTGAATTTCCTTCAAGGAAAAACACGAATTTTAATTACTCACCAACTTCATTTTTTAAAGCAAGCTGATGTTATTGTCATTATGGAACATGTAATTTAATAATTATATTTCAGTTATTTGTCGTCTACATGTTTAATTAATGCTATCGTTTTTATTATGTTTGTAAGGGTTTTATCAAGGAGCAAGGTAGTTTTGGTAGCTTTAAATTAAGTGATGAGTTCAATGAGATACTCAATCAATTGAATAAGGATGATACAGTTGAGAAAGAAGATAATTGTATTGAAATTGATGTTGGTAATGATACAATAGATGATGAAGTGAAACGTATAGAAGATTATGAAGACAAAGTATTTCGTCGACGTTCAACAATGCAGATGTCACGTCGAATATCTACCAGATCTTATGACAGTCATTTATTTGTGAGTTATTATGAATGGAATAAAACTTCTAAAAAGGTTTCAATGGGGATTTAAATATATATTCTACTATATATATTATACTATAAATTGCAAGAAAATGATTTAAAATTCTACCGGGTGATTACAATGATGATCATAGAGAATTCAACTCTTACAATTTTACTAAATTAAGAAACTTTTTTTTACAGATTAATCATCTAAACATCTAATCTTTTGGTGGAATTCCAAATGATTTCATTACTTTTTATAACATATCAGTTTCTTCTTACTGCTACTTTGTTTGAATGCATTCGAATAATTTTTTCATATTTTGCAGATGTCAAACGTTAGAACTATAGAAGTTGAAGAAGGTGATGGTGAAGAAATAGTAACTGGAAAACTTTCTAATCAAGTTTTTATCCGCTATTTTCGCAAAGGCGGAGGAATTATTACTCTTGTTTTATTGGTGATGAATTTTGTATTGTCGCAAGTCGTCATTAGTGGTGGTGATTATTGGCTCAGTTATTGGACAAATTTAGAAACAGCCAGAAGTTGCATTCGTGATACACTGCATCATTGCAGGCTTAGTGAAAAAGAATCTATTTCAATTGTGAATAATACATTACTGGAATTTTATTCACTTCTTGATGAAGATGGATTATTACCTACAAATTACGCAATTTATATCTACACGATTTTGATTGTTAGTTGTATTGTGCTCAGTATTTCTAGAGGTATTTTTTTCATGACTGTTTGCACGACCGCTGGAAAAAAACTTCATGATGATATGTTCTTCAATGTTATTCACGCCACGATGCTTTTTTTTAATACAAATTCATATGGTAAAATTAACTTTTACTAGATCAAGAAATCATGAAATTTTTATTGAATTTAGTTGTGTTCAGAGGTCAATTAATATTTTTTTTCTGTTATACTCAAAGAAATTAATATCGATACGACAACTATCAGTGATAATAATTCGATTTAGACATCTAAAAATATTTTTTCTATGGTCGATTCAACTAAAGAAAAATTTGAACAGATTAACTACATTTTGTATTAATATAATGAAGTATAATACACTGAGAGAAAAAATTATTTGTGACAAGAATGAACGATTTGAAGTTGAGAAAAAGTTTTAAATCGGAAACATCGTATCTTGAATCAATAAAATACTTTTTTTAATCAAGAATAATTTTTGTTTTTGAGAGCTTTCCCTATAAAAATAAGTTAATTGATTCAATTTATGAATGTCTTGAATTAAGACAGAAGTTTTCGTGGTTCAAGACTTTCCCATTTCAATAATATTCATCTTTTATTATAGAATAGAATTTTTTGAATTAAAATTGTCATTCCTTGTTACAAAATAAAAATCTATCAATACTTTTTATAAAAGTATGCTCTTGACTTGGGAGATTCTTTTCGTACCACAAAAAATTATTTCTCAGTGTACAATGAAATATCATCAGGAAAATTAATCATTTGGTTACAATACTCAACTTTTAAATCAACTATCTCTATAAAGTGTTGAGTAATGAATAGACATCTTTAATTATATCAAACAACTATAGAGATATATTCTCTATGGATAACTATATTTTCTACTTATCTATATTCATAAACAAAACATGAATACAAAATATAATTATCATGTGCCTGTTTGTTACTTGACATCGGCTAATTATTGGAACTGTTTTAATAATCAACAGAACTATATTATAATAAAGCTAGATAAAATAAGATCGTAGTTAAAATTGTAATATAGTCATATTATTATATTATTATCGTTATCATGACCAGAGATTTCTTTGACTATATCATAATGCTTGATCATTATTTATATCATTTGTTATTGGAGACATATTCATTTCATGACATTATTTTGAATTTATCCATGTATAAACCAAGCATCACAAAATGAATTTATATAATTTAACTAGTATTTTTTATAACTGTAATGTGGACGTTTTTCTGAATAATTTCAAATTATTGATCATCTTCATTTATTATCATCGAATTCAATTATACATTTATTAATTTTATATTTGTTTCATTTTTTTGTTTTGTTCCTTTTCAAGGGAGAGTTTTGAACAGATTTTCAAAAGACATTGGAGCTATGGATGAAATACTCCCAAAAACAATACTTGAAGCATTGCAAATAGTTCTTGTTATGATTGGCATATTGGTTGTAATCATTATTGTTAATCCTTGGATGACAGTGCCAATTATTATAATTGGAGTAATTTTTTATATCATTCAAAGGTGTTGTCATAATACAATTCAGGATATCAAACGATTAGAGAGTGTAGGTAAGAAATTGAGTCAGTCTAAATAGATCCTTTATGTTCAATAGAAATATGTATAAGTGCATGTAATTTTTTTTCATATATATATATATATATATGTTTATTCTATATTAATAGCTAAGAGTCCAGTTTTTTCACATGTCAGCACTACATTAAACGGTTTATCTACCATCAGAAGTCGGGGATCGGATGTGCAAATAATGTTATGCAAACAATTTGATGAATATCAGAATAATCATACTAGTGCATGGTATCTTTCTCTTGTAACTACATCAGCTTTTGGTTTTATCTTTGATTTCATCTCCTGCATATTCACCGCCTGCGTTTGTTTTTCATTCATTTTTATGGATCGTGGTAAGATTATGAATTAAATTGATCATAAATATCTGATGTTATTAATATTATATATTTTTATAATATCTTAGATAACATATTCGGGGGATCTGTTGGTTTGGCAATATCACAATCACTAATTTTGTCCGGAATGCTGCAATATGGCATAAGATTGCTGACAGAGGTCCGTTCAGAAATGACTGCTATTGAAAGAATTGCTCAATATACAGATTTGCCAAGAGAACCCTTTGGAGAATCGTCTTCACATTTGTCAGAACATTGGCTATCACATGGGAAAATCCAAATGAAAAATGTATTTTTTAGTTATAAAAAAGGTGATCCACCTGTGTTGAAGGTAATGTAAATATTTTTTATTATCTATATAAAATGGAGTGAAAAGTTTATATGTAATGCGAATACATGCGAAGACATTGACAATACTTTGAATTTGTTGAGAAAAGATGATAACTATTCAAAATTTGTATCTATGTATGTAGATTTATAGTCTTGATATCTTCTAGTTTGACATGATTTCATTACTCCTATTAATAAAAAATGTAAGAAGACAAAACTTCAATCATGTTCGGTCTATCGGATATAAATGTCCTGTTTTTTTACATTCTTATCCTATTTGGAATTAGTTCAAATTCAGTCGAATTTAATCGATATTATTCAAATTGGAAGTTGACATTCGTTAATGAGTACAAATGTATTCGTGTGACTTTGATTCAGCTCGACTTGGGAGTAACAAAATAATGTGAGGCATGTGAAAAAAAAATAGAATATTTTTATAAAACTATTAAATTCAATTGTTGGATCAGAACATGGATTTCATATTAGAAGCCGGCTGGAAAGTGGGAATAGTAGGACGAACAGGCGCTGGAAAATCATCCATTATTGCGGCGATTTTCCGATTCGCCGATGATGGTCTCCAAGGGGAAATTCTTATCGACGGTAAAGACCTGATGAGCATAGGACTTGAAGATCTTCGCACGAATATATCTATAATTCCACAGCAACCAATTCTATTTTCCGAGAGTTTACGATATAATTTAGATCCATTCTCAAAACATTCAGATGATGTTTTATGCAGTGTGTTGAGAGAAGTCGAATTGTACAATATATCACTTGATCAATGGGTCAGCGAAGGTGGTACAAATTTCAGTGTTGGTCAACGTCAACTCATTTGCCTTGCCAGAGCGATACTGAGAAATAATCGTATCCTTATTCTCGACGAAGCCACTGCAAATATCGATCCAGGGTATATTACTCAAGTATTGTAAATCCATTCATAGCTTATTCTAATATTAAATGTTTATTGCAGAACTGATGCATTGATCCAGCGACTAATACGATCAAAATTTGTGAATTGTACGGTGATAACAATAGCTCATCGTTTGAATACCATCATAGATAGTGACAAAGTCTTGGTGATGGAAAATGGACGTGTTGTGGTAAATAATTTTTTCAAATTGTAATTCATATGATAACACCCCACTCATTTGTACATGAGTCCCAATAGTTTTTGGTGAAAAATAATGAGAAAACGTGGTTGCATATCAACTGGAATCGAAGAACATATAGTTTAGTCAATTTTCAACGCAACAGGATGAAATAATTCGGTTGTATTAACGCCAAAATAAGTTCCTTAAATAATCTGTTTTCATATAAGGAAGCTGAACTATTTTTCGCATGATTTTTTCGTCATAAACCGTCTTGGAACAAGTTCATTTTGCGGAAATTTTCTTGACAGATTATTTTATAACAATTCACAAATGCTGTGTAGTTCTACTCTTCTTAATTTAATTCTTTTCTTGTCCGATTCAGTCTCTGCCTCATAGAACTTATATGAGATGCATTTTCATACAATGTAGTATTTCAGGTATTTACGGTCAACTAAATTTAGATTCATCATCCACGGTTACCTTAGAAATTATTGAAATATTAATTATATATAATGGATAACTTTTCAATATTTTGATGTACCTTTATTAATTTAAAAATTTTAGTGATCGATTCAAATTCAGCAGATTCTCAATTAAGCACCAAAAGATATAAGATAAAACATTTTACTACTTTCATTGAAAAATGCATATAATCAAATTTGACAAATTAAAATACATTGATTACTTACATCTTCTAATGCATGAACTTTATATTAATAGGAATTCGCCGATCCATATGATTTATTAGTTGGAAATCCTGATGGTTATTTTAGTCGGATGGTAGCAGAAACAGGAAAAGTAATGGCAAAACAACTTCTTGAAGATGCAAAAACATACCATAATTCACGTTCACTATCCATACATAGCACATGATCTTACATTACAATATTATTATTACTAGTATAAAAAAACATACCACACTATATTTAGTATAGTGTTGTAAATTTGAACTGTAATTTAGAACCTTGCCATAATGTATTTCATTCTTTTTCATACATTAACTTGGTTTCGTAGTAATTGAAATTCATATAAATTCATTTTGTTCAGACTTACGAAGTCCATATATTAAAAAAAGATATACGATGGGATAATTTACAAACGGATTGGAATCACATAAAACAATTCATCTAACTTCATTATTCCGTTTTTTTCTAAAAAATCATATAAATGTATGATCATCAACTGAACTTGGCGACTGTTCAGTAATGGATTGCGTTACAAAAATATTTTGTTGCTTGTTACTGATTGCTGCCGCCTGTAATCAGTTTATAAAAACTCATGTAATAAACTATACAAATAAATTGCGCTTTCATGATTGAAAAAGTTTACTGACCTGAGATACTGTTTGTGCAGTTAAATGATTGCTACCTGGCAAACCTACAACTACCATTTTTGAGGGATTGGGCTGTAACTGCGATTTTGGTTGGGCACACGCTCCACTCCCAGGAACAACCTTAATTTGTTGGTTTTGTTGTTGTTGTTGTTGTAACGGTTGATGCTGCGATTGCTGTTGGATCGTTGTGTTAGTTGGGGTTTGTGAACGCGATTGAAGAATAACAAATTTTTGCCCACTTCCAGATGAATTGACAGTGGACGTCCGACCACCACTGACCATTATTGTTCGTTGTTGTGTGGACGTTGGGTTCGTCACTGAAAAAGTTTCTAATTAAACAATTTTTGTAGCAAATGCATGTAGGTGAAAACTAAATTGCTTCAACTTTTTCTCAGGCAATGAATAATATTGATAAAAATAACACTATTTATATCATTGATTCAAAAAGTTAAAAAAATTACCATTGTGTACAATACTTTTGGCATTTGTAGCAGGTCCTTGTTGATTGGTCATCATGGAAGATGATGTAGTTGGAGTCATTGTTGAGACTGCAGCTGGTTGTATTCGCGCCTTAGCCACAGCACTGCATAATGCTGGCCCAATGTACCCATAATCTAATTTATATTCTTCCAGGATGTCAGGTGAAGATCGTATTGTTTTAAGAACTGGTGCGACTGTTTTACGTAATACAACTTCAATATGACCGACGGCATTTTTATCGACATTTGAAAGTACTGCACCATCTATACAATTTTCAATCCGTTCTGATATTGATTTAATTTTTGGGATGACTAGTGCTTTTATTACTTCAGGCCCTAATTCACATAATCCACTTATAGCACCATAAAGTGATGCCAAAGGTGTTTGACTTTTTTTCGTTAATGCTTGACTAAACATTCGTGTCACACGTGTTTGAACGTTATTCGTTGACGTATTGAAGTTACGGCATATTTGACCCATCAATCGTGATGCGAAATCTCGCAGTGCCCAATGATTATCCATTTCAGGTCTCATACACAATTGTTTAGAAACAATACATGTTGCTACAGATGGTATCAATTCATGAAGGTATTTTTCCAAATATAAACTTGGATTATCAAGCAAAGCCTTCACCATTCTCATCAAGTAAATTAATAATGCGAGATTGTTTTGTACCACGTTAACTCTTACACCCTCAGCTATAAATGTACACATTCTCGCGAGCATTTCATGAAGACCAGGGTCTGCCGACAATGATTGCAGTGCTTCAATTCTACGAGCTTCATCAGAACCCACACACGCTTCCGTTATTTCTTTATAATATAATTGCTGCTCAACACTTAATTCATGAGTTGCCAATTGCTTCACATGAACAGTTTCAACATTTCGAAGTTTCTGACTTTTTCCACCACCACCAGGTTTTCCAATACCTATATTATTTGATTTATTAACGAGTTTCGCAGTGGGATCAACACTTTCCAGTTTTTGCACGTCTATTGTTTGAAATAAATTAATGAATAATGTAGTACATATTTCCAATATTTATCATTGTCAAATTATAGAATTTACCTTTTGAAACTGGAGGTGGATTCTCTTGTACCGTGGGTTGTACACCATCTATACAAAGCCAATGTGCTCGTAATGTTATTTCTAATGGCAATTTAGGCCATGCCTGGCCACCAGCCATTGATATCATTTCAGTCAAATCTATTTCTTTTTCTTCAACAAAATGCAATTCACGACCACCACCTGATGCAAATCTAAATGGTATGTGATCCTTCGCAAAAAATCCGTATGTTGGTTCTATATTTTTTATTTTCAATGCATGATCGATATCGTGTGTGGTTAACCTCTGACGTTTTCCGTGTCTCATAAATTTGGCTGCATCCTTATAAATTTAATTATAATTTTCATTGAAATTATCAGTAGAATTTAAATACCTTATATAGACTTTTGACAATAACAGGCAAATCAAACCTGCACGATTTCTTTCAATCTATAGCTGACATCCTCTGCTAGATCTTTGGCTGCTTCATCTGGGAGGTTACCTACACCAATACTCTCAGCAATGACTTTCATTGATTCTTGTGACAAAGTTGTGCCATATATTGATTCGTTTTCACTCATATTGATTAGGTAAAAATATATTTATTACACAAACAACCTAAAAGACCTATTTTTACAACATATTACACAAAAATTTCACTATTTAAACCAAATGTCAGTCTGGTCAATATTGAACTATTGATTTGTTTCCTGCAAAGAGACAAGAGTGTAAGATAGAGAGGAAGGCTCCCATTAGGAGTAATGTTAAGCCGGGTACACACTAGGCGAACGAACAGTGGCGAAAGAATTCCTTCGGCTACTTTCGGCTAGTGTGAACGTCCCGACAAACATCGGCGAACATTTTGTTCGCGTTCGCTTGGGTTCGCTCGCCAGGCGGTACATCAGAAGAAAATTCGGCCGAATTCATTCGGTCTATTTTCTAGTGTGGACGGGTTTACTGCGCAGTACAAATCTACGTCATGTGTAAATGCATTAACTGATTATTTTCATTTGTGATTTGAATCATGGACTGAAGCCACTCTATTTATTTAAATTATATCGAGAATATGGATGTTACATAACTTTCTACAACGCATCCGCAACTCCGGCGAAAATAGACGAACGTCAACGAGAGAATTCTTTCGCATTTGTTCGTCCAGTGTAGACGGCGAATTTCATATCGAACGCCAAATATTTTCGGACGAATTTATCCGAACAAATTCTTTCGCCTTTATTCGCATAGTGTGTACCCGGCCTTAAAAAAGAGTATACGATTCTCAGCGCGTGTAATGATTGGGATCAGTCTTAAAAATGAAAAACGCGGTAAAAAAAATTACTGCTCGCTTTGCCGGAATTCGAACCCGAGCCGTCCGCGTAGCAGACTTTTCGTCTACCCACTTTTTTTTTTTTTAAATATTATTTATTTGAATTCATCATATACATATTTACACATGTGTTACGTCCTGGATGTAATTTAGACGTTGAGACGAGTTTTAAAATATTTATTTTTAATGGGATCGTTGCCAGCCACTGCTTTGCGCAGTGGCTGAAGTGCAAGGATGATTTAAGTGAATAAGGATATTTCATTTGGAGAACAATTGTGAATTTAATTGATATTTATTAATTGAATCACTTAAACTGTTACAGATAATTACTCTTTTAACTTATCGTCTATTGTTTCACTTATTGAATTATTATCGAATTATGATTAAGATTATTGAACCGAAATATGTGAGAACTTGAAATACTGTTTATGCGTTATAATTATAGTTATTAAATGATAGTTTTGAGTTCATTTGACGATTCTCATTTCGATGGACTCTAAAATGCTATTGTTACGTCCTGGAACACATCAACTATGGAGAGAGGCTTACCTTGATGTTGAATACACATGTGTAGTTGCCGCTTCTGCTCCTAGATTGGTTGAGAGCAGTGATGCCAGATAGAAACCGAAAGACAGATTTCTGGCCAAAAGTGGGGGACTCACTCACACAAGCGTGCGCGTCGTCTGTGTGAGCTCGGCTGCTCGGGTGCGTGAGAGCGACCGACATACTATTGTTGTCTCCCTCTGCAATTAGTCTCTAATGGTATAGATATTTTATATTTCCAAGCGTAGAATATTATTTCAGGCCCCAAAATAAAGCAAACCATTTAAGAGATGAATTTTTTTTTTCTACTAATTTTATGAATAAGCTGTACTGTAACAAAATGAAACAAATAATGAAATAGTATTTGAATAGTATCCAAGCTCTAAAATAATACATAAATAAGTATGCGCGATAATTGACTACTTATTTTAAGAAATATTTCTCAGAGCTTCGGTGGCGTAGTGGTATCTTACGTGGTACTCTACGTATAAGTGATTGGAGTTCAAGTCCAGGTTCTTTCATTTTTTTTTTTTTCGAGCTGTTGTACAATATGATTCAGCTTCTATAAAAGTGAATCATATAATGAATATAAAATTTTTTGAAAAATTTTTTTTTGTTGATGCATACTGCAGATACGCTGCACTGAAAAAGTTTGTAACTAATAATTGAGTAGTACATGAATAGTATCCAAGCTCTAAAATAACACATAAATAAGTAAGTGCGATAATTGACTATTTATTTAAAAAAATATTTCTCATAGCTTCGGTGGCGTAATGGTATCTTACATGATACTTTAAGTGTAAGTGAATGAGTTCAAATCTAGATTCTTTCATTTTTTTTTCTTTTTTTTTTTTTTCGAGCTGTTGTACAATATGATTTAGCGATTTTTTCGGATGTAATAATCATAACTAGCTTCAATCGATGGGGAGAAAATGAATGAATGGTTCAATTGTAAGTTATACTATTGAGCGTAAAATATGATTTCAAATCCCAATATAAAGTGAAATCATATAATGAATGTAAAATTATTTGAAAAATTTTATTTTTGCTAAACCATAAAGATACGCTGCACTGAAAAAGTATGTAAATAATAATTGAGTAGTACTTGAATTGTATCCAAGTATTATAACTAAATATGAATAAATAAGCGCGATGATTAAGTACTAATTTTGAGAATCATTTTCCAAAGTTTTGGTGATACGTTTGGTAAATTACGTAGCAACTTGCATGGAAGTTCGCAGATTCAAGCTTCGAATTTTTTATTTTTTCGTCTTGTTTCGACATTTTCCATTATATATATACATGTTATCACAATATTGTTGATAATGGAAAGATTGCAGGTAGTATTTTTTCGATAATGTATAAATTATATATATAATATTTCATTACATGGAGAATTAAATAATATGCGAGAGTGGACTTCCACACCACCTATGAGGTTCCACAAGTGGCGCGTTAGGTTTTTTAAAGTGGACCTTCGCCAAGAGCCAGATTATACCACAGTTTATTAAAATTCTTTCAATTTGACAATTTTTATAAGTACTTTCGAGTACTGAATGATTTTTGGATATTGGGCGTTGATTTTGCCGAAATCGTCACACTTTGATGAGCACCAATAGGAAACACGGTCAACATTCCCCCTCCTTTTTTTTTTTGGTTCTTGAATTATATCAAAAATTTACAACAAAATATAAATGAATGAGTACAATGCTTGAATATCATTTTTGGAAAATATTCTTTGTAACATTGATGATGCTATAGCAAGGTTCATATTGCGCTACATTTTGAAAAAAACAAATATATGATATAATTCAAGGACCAAAAAAAAAAAAAAAAAAAGGGAGGGGGGACCGTGTCTCTTATTGGTGCTCATCAAAGTGTGACGATTTCGGCAAAATCAACGGTCAAAATCCAAAAATCATTCAGTACTCGAAAGTTGTTCAACCTAGAGACATCAAAGTTTGTGTGTTATCGTTGTTGCGAAGTGCATAAAAGTTGTTTGACCCAGCGTTTTCAAAGTTTGTGTTTTCGTTTCCGCGTAGTGTACAAAATTTGTTTTCACTCCGTTAATCAAAGTTCTTGTACTTTTTCTATTGTGCGTGAAAATGTGCGATATTGTGGAAAAAAAAGCGAAGTATAGCTTCGTAGAGTCTTGGAGTAGTGATGAAGTGTTTAAGTGTTGGATACAGAAAGTGCCATCGCATGAAGATCATTATTACTGTGCAGTGTGTGATAAGCGGATATCTTGCAGCACGCATCCCTCCAAACATGCCCAGACTGCGAAACATAGGTATAATTTAGATAGTAAGAAATCAGATAATTTAAAAAATAATTCTAGCTTAAGTGATGCCACATCGGAAAAAATGATATTTCGAAAATCTTGGATGGAGTATGAGCATTTCAGATCGTGGTTACGTGAAGATCCACATGATACTCATTTATTCTTTTGTTTAATGTGCGATAAATCGATGAGTGCTTCTTTATCGCACATATATCGTCATGCGGAGACTGTATCTCATCAAAAGGCAGCAGAAAGATTCGTTATGGAGACAACTCAAGAGGACCACGAAGAGGAGACAGAGAACACAAAATTATCTTTTGGGGATCGCAAAAAAAGTGCAGACATAAAATATGCTGCATTTATTACAGAAAAAAATATTCCGTTTCAAATAGCCGCAGACATCCTTAACTTTTTCCAAGAAATGGGTAAGGATCAAGAAGTCTTACAAAGCATGAGCATGGGAAGAACTAAATGTAAAAATATTATTACCAATGTGTTATATCCGGTGGAAAGAGAGCGTGTGTCAGATTTAATAAGGAACACAAAATTTTCAATATACATAGATGAAACGTGTGATATTACGAACGAAAAATGGATGACATTTTTCGTCCGATATGTCAATTCTAATACTTTAGATGTGAATTCACAATTAGTCAAATTGATAAATATAGATGCGAAAAATAGTAGTGCTGAAAAATTATTCGAAGCATTTAGAAATGAAATGTGGAACTTGGAAGTTCCCTTTCACAATATCCTTGCATTGTCATGTGACAATGCATTCGTGATGACCGGAAATCATGAATCATTTAAGCAAAAATTAGAATGTATGAATAGGAATGTGATCACTTTTCGATGCCCATGTCACTCTGCAGCGTTAGTTGCACATAACGCCTGTGCTCGAATCCCAGAATATTGTGAAGAATTTGTGAAAAAAATCGCAAATTTCATTCACAATAGTCCTAAGCGATCGGCTATATTTGCAGAGTTTCGTGAGTGCTATCAAGATTCGACACATCAAATATTGAAGTTAGCAAACACACGGTGGCTCTCGCGTTACGCATCTATTGAACGAATTATAGAATCTTGGGATACAATAAAACTTTTTTTAATGGAAATGGTTGTGAATGAAAAAACCAAAACTGGAGAAGATCTTTTATGTTTAGTGAACGACCCTAACGTAAAAGCTTATTTATTATTTTTAAAATATATTTTGAATTTTTTCAATTCTTTTAATGCCTTCTTTCAAGCAGTTGCCACTAGGATACATTTATTGCAAGATAAAATATTAGAACTTCTAAATATAATATGTAGAAACTTTGTAAAACCAGAAAAATTGAGTAATATAGGTCAGGATTTCAAATTCGAAGAAACGGAAAATCATAAATGTATAAGCGATATAAGTTTAGGATTAGATTGTGAGGAATATTTAAGCGAATTAATGATGAACGGGAATGAAACCATAGTTGTAGATATCAGACTAAAATGTTTAGACTTTTATGTAACAGTGGCAAAAGAGATTTGTAAAAGATTGCCGATTAGCGATCCATTTTTAGATAAGCTCAAAGTTTTTATGCCAGGCCTAGCATTGTTACATCCTGATAGGGAACTAACTTTTAATTATAGTGTTTTCGTTGCTCGAACTTTCAGGGGTTTCGATGAAGATCTTCTGAAATCTGAATGGTACCGTTTACATCTGGACTTTACGATCGAAGAGAAAAATAAACTTTCCAAAATGAGCTTTGATGACATGTGGAAACAAATTTGTCGATATTCGTATCCGAATTTGCGGAAACTCGTCAATGCAGTTCGATCTCTGCCCAATTCAAATGCCGATTCGGAAAGGGTTTTCTCTTATTTACCAGATTTGAAGACAAACAAACGGAATAGGCTGTCACCTGCCAGTATAAATGCCATTTGTGTGCTGAAGTCGGCAATGAGAATGCGAAATGAGACCGCGCGGAGTATGAATATTGAGAAGAGCCACTTATCCCGCATGACGTCGGATATTTTATATGCAGTAGAGCCACACACGAAAAGTAAGCTGCGCCTTCATGCAGGGGAAATAGATGCAATAGCGGGTCCATCGAGCCATAGTATAGAGTAATTGTATAATTTTGTAATATTGTAAAAAGAAAAAAATATGTGTTCCTACCTCCTCCTCCTAGATCTATATTGTAATTTTGATAATGTGGCAATGTAATAATGTAAGAACTATAGTATATAATGATTGTATGGTGTTGTGATATTGTAAAAAGAAAAAAATATGTGTTCCTATCTCCTTCTCCTAGATCTATATTGAAATTTTGATAATGTAGCAATGTAATAATATAATAATTTATTAATGCAATAATAATATGTGGATACAATATAAAAAAATTGTCAAATTGAAAGAATTTTAATAAACTGTGGTATAATCTGGCTCTTGGCGAAGGTCCACTTTAAAAAACCTAACGCGCCACTTGTGGAACCTCATAGGTGGTGTGGAAGTCCACTCTCGCATATTATTTAATTCTCCATGTAATGAAATATTATATATATAATTTATACATTATCGAAAAAATACTACCTGCAATCTTTCCATTATCAACAATATTGTGATAACATGTATATATATAATGGAAAATGTCGAAACAAGACGAAAAAATAAAAAATTCGAAGCTTGAATCTGCGAACTTCCATGCAAGTTGCTACGTAATTTACCAAACGTATCACCAAAACTTTGGAAAATGATTCTCAAAATTAGTACTTAATCATCGCGCTTATTTATTCATATTTAGTTATAATACTTGGATACAATTCAAGTACTACTCAATTATTATTTACATACTTTTTCAGTGCAGCGTATCTTTATGGTTTAGCAAAAATAAAATTTTTCAAATAATTTTACATTCATTATATGATTTCACTTTATATTGGGATTTGAAATCATATTTTACGCTCAATAGTATAACTTACAATTGAACCATTCATTCATTTTCTCCCCATCGATTGAAGCTAGTTATGATTATTACATCCGAAAAAATCGCTAAATCATATTGTACAACAGCTCGAAAAAAAAAAAAAAGAAAAAAAAAATGAAAGAATCTAGATTTGAACTCATTCACTTACACTTAAAGTACCATGTAAGATACCATTACGCCACCGAAGCTATGAGAAATATTTTTTTAAATAAATAGTCAATTATCGCACTTACTTATTTATGTGTTATTTTAGAGCTTGGATACTATTCATGTACTACTCAATTATTAGTTACAAACTTTTTCAGTGCAGCGTATCTGCAGTATGCATCAACAAAAAAAAATTTTTCAAAAAATTTTATATTCATTATATGATTCACTTTTATAGAAGCTGAATCATATTGTACAACAGCTCGAAAAAAAAAAAATGAAAGAACCTGGACTTGAACTCCAATCACTTATACGTAGAGTACCACGTAAGATACCACTACGCCACCGAAGCTCTGAGAAATATTTCTTAAAATAAGTAGTCAATTATCGCGCATACTTATTTATGTATTATTTTAGAGCTTGGATACTATTCAAATACTATTTCATTATTTGTTTCATTTTGTTACAGTACAGCTTATTCATAAAATTAGTAGAAAAAAAAAATTCATCTCTTAAATGGTTTGCTTTATTTTGGGGCCTGAAATAATATTCTACGCTTGGAAATATAAAATATCTATACCATTAGAGACTAATTGCAGAGGGAGACAACAATAGTATGTCGGTCGCTCTCACGCACCCGAGCAGCCGAGCTCACACAGACGACGCGCACGCTTGTGTGAGTGAGTCCCCCACTTTTGGCCAGAAATCTGTCTTTCGGTTTCTATCTGGCATCACTGGTTGAGAGCCAATCTCTGCGATGCTCCGGAGTAATTGATGCCAACCTCACTATAATAATTTATTTTATAGGGATTTGTTCGTTTCTAGAGATGTAGATTCGAAACGGAAACTAGTGGATTGTGAAGATGGAGAATTATCGACAAATAATTCGTGTATTTGAGAACATCTTTTAAATTTAAATAGTCTATTTATTTATTTAATTACACAATTATAAAGATTGAATGTTAATTCACTTAACATTTTATTAATTATCACTAACTCTATTATTATTTATATAGCAATGTAAAATTGCAATTTATTTAATGAGAACTCCGATTGATTAATTTATTTATTATCATTTTATTTTAATAGTAATTATCTCGCGAACGTCGCGGATGATTTATATTTCTCGAGTATATTCTGGGTAGGAATTGTACTCTACCCGATTTTTAACTCGGCTTTAAATGTGTTAATGAATACTAGTTTGAAGAACTCTAGTCTTTTTCTTTATTGTCTGAGAACTTGCTCTTTTTAATAATCGTCGTAGAACTGATCTTTTTCTTAACTATCGGAGAACTAGATGTGCGTCTCCCGGAGAACTCAACTATTTTTTAGCTATCGGAGAACTGACTTTTCGGAGTTTTCCTGGGTTTTTATAAGTTTTAATTAGGGGAGGGTTTTTCACCTCCTGATTCAAATGCATTAGTTTCTATTGGCTATTATTTTACATGTAGGTTGGTCTTTCGTCTTACGGCTATTTTCATCTTTGTGATTGGTTGGGGACGACCCCCAGCATTTTGATGCATTAACTTTTCTAAGAATCGTGATACAATTTCTTTTATGCGATAATGAATCCAACGATATTTTAATCTTATTTATTCAGGTGTTATATATTTTTATCAACTACGGAAATACAATATTGATTTTAGAAATTCCATTTTCCTCATGTGTGTTTTACTATTTATCTTGGATTTATTCATTTCTCAGAAAATTCTATTTATCGATTTTTTTATAAGACGTGTTTTTTTTTGTGTAATCATTTTATTTGAGGATTTTATCTAGTTTTCTTTTGGTTTTCGAATTGCGTGAGAAAATGATTGTTTTATTTACATAGGTTTATTTGGCTATTGGATAGCGGAAGAATTTGTCGAACTATTTGTTAATCGTATCTAACACATGCATTACATGTTTTATCATATTTTGAGTTGGAAATATATTTATATTTTTGATATTATGTTTCTATTAATTTTAATGTTATAATTTTATTTCATTTTTTATATTGCAATAATAATGTAAATTAATTTCCTAGTAATAGTAGAATTCTGTTTTATCAATGGTAGTTCTCAGTATTTTAACTTATATATATTGTTACGTCCTGGATGTAATTTGGACGTGGAGACGAGTTTTAAAATATTTATTTTTAATGGGATCGTTGCCGACCACTGCTATGCGCAGCTGAGGTGCAAGGATGTTAATAAGTGAATGAGGATGTTTTATTTTCGAGAACAATAATGAACTTGATTTGTATTTATTGATGAAATCACTTAAACTGTTACAGATACTTTTACACTTTTAACTTATTGTTTATAGTTTCACTTATGAATTATGAAACCGAAGAACGTGAGAAACTTGATTACTTTCTTTATTTTATTTGTTAACTGAAGTTTTGAATATTATTGTCTATTTAAGATTAACTTGAATTCACTTGACGAATATCGGTTCAAAGTTAAAGAGCTTGATTTGTGATTTAATGTAGTAGATGAGTGAGGAACGGAGGCTCACTTCGTATGATTGTGGATTGTAGTTTGGATTCGTTGAAAGAATATGTAAGAAGATTGAATTGTCGTAGATGTGCTCTTGGATTATGAATGAATAGTAATTGATCGTTGATAATGTTAGAACTGAACTAGTAGTCGTCGTAATTGATGTAGACAGTGAACTGATGTGATCTTTGAAGATGGTAAAAGTGAACTGATGTGATCTTTGAAGATGGTAAAAGTGAACTGAAGAGACTCGTTGTGCGTTAGTTTTTATAGGCTAAATTTTCCTTAAGTTTGAATATTTTCATCAGCAGTTATACAACGTTATTTTTGATTGGTTGAATTTAGTTAACAATTTCATAGTTTGTTGAAAGTCATGTAAAAATGAATTCTATTGGTTGAAAGAATCGATGGGTAGGGATTTTCGCAATTCGCTGATGTTTTAGCAATAGTTCTTGGAAACGGCCGAGGATCGAATTAATAAAAGTGTTTGACTAAGTTTCAATTTCGCGCATTTAACAAAATAAGCATTTCGTTGAGGAGTTTCTCGATGCAGTAAAACGATATTTTATGGAAGTTCTCACGTAGCTTCGTTTCTCATGTTTGGTTAAAAATAGATATTTCTAGAATATGAAATTAGTTTTACATTGAATAAGTGAAATTCTATATTATTTAATTTTATATTAAAATAAAGACAAATTTCGAAGTGTGAGAAAATTTTATTGAAAGGAATGCGCTGCGACTAAAGCGCAGACGTCATGAAGATGGCGGAAGGTCCCATAGGACCTAACAATATATATATGTATCTTATACGAATATGAGTGTAATATTTATTCCTTAAAATTTAATTTCTTATTATCTAATTATTCTATGCTTAACGTATATAATAATATATATATCCCTACGCTAGGGATATAACAAGAACTCCGATCGATTCATTTATTAATTGTTTATTATCTTCAATTTATTTTATTTTAAGCGAAGCAAATCACGCACAATGTTACTCTCGAGTTTTATTATTACTGAACGCGAACTTTAACTTCGCTTGATTTTATTCAACCCCGGAAACATGATGTGCCGTTTGTATTTGAATAACAAAATTTATTGATTTAATTATAGATCGACTGCGAATTATTTATTTCGATATTTATTATAAAACTTAGACTCCGAGTAATCTGATTGGATAGCTAATCGATCTGATGATTAGCGGAGAACTTTTCTTTTCGATGATCGTCGGAGATTTTTACTTTTTGATGATCGTCGGAGAACTTTTCTTTTTGATGATCGTCGGAGAACTGACTTTTCTATTTTAATTTAGGTATTGGATGATGAAGTTTAGATGGAAGGAGAAATCAAAGTTTCTCACGGTCCAAATAACTTTATCATTGGTTGGCTTTATTCAAACAATTCCCTTTCCTGCTTTATTTTCATTCTACACTAAAGGAAAAAATTAAAGGGTCAAAAATTTTTTCGCAATTTTTGCGTGTTTTTTGACCGACTGTATCTCAGTGACAAATGGTCGTATCGAGTTTTCAAAAAAAGCATTTTGAAGCTCCGAGTCTCTAGTTTTCAGACATTCTAGCGAAAAAATTTTAGAAGTTACGGTTATTACGTGATCCTAACGAATAGCGCAAAAAAAAAAATTTGCAAATTTTGTGTCGTTTTTTTTTTGAGTGCACGAATTTGGGAAAATTTTTTTTAGCTAAACCATCAAATGGGTTGGATAGCTTGTTTATTCAGCTTTAATTTCTTTTTTTGACAACCTCGATCCGACCATTTTTCACTGAAATATGGGACTTTTAACGGAAAATGGTCCTTTTGTCTTCAATCATCGATATCTCAGCGACAAATGCTCCTACAGAGAATCAAAGGACAGTTTTGAAAACTAGGATAAATTTCCTATAGGAGACTACCACAATTTTGAGAAAAAAAAATTTTTTTTTATCCTTAACATGAAAACAGGAAAAAAAGGGTAATTTATGGTTTTTTAAAAAATTGACGGAACAATTGGAAATATCCATGAAATGACTAATGTTAAGAGTAAGTTTTTGAGCTCGATATACCCAGAAACCCCCTGCAATTGTTCATTTTGATCGTGCAAACCGTTTCTCTGTTTCAAGCAATCAAACTTTTGAAAAAATTAAAGGGTCACGATTTTTGCGCTTAAACACGTCATGATCATGATGAAAATGGAAAAAAACATTTTTTGGAAATTTTTTCACATTTTTCGAACAAACAATGTTTTGTAAGACGAAAACACAACAATCGACGAAAAAAAAAAAATTGCGAAAAATTTTCGAAATAATTTTCCAATTTTTTTTTTTTTTTTTTTCTTTTTGGAAAACCTTCAAGCCATTCAAGAGAGCAATGTCCAGTTTATTTAGTATGATTCAGATCCAAACCGCCGGCATTAGCGTTACCCAAAGCGTACCACATGGAGGTTGCACGGTCGGATTTACGCTTCTTACACCCGCGTGTGTGTGTGTGTGTGTGTGTGTGTGTGTTTGTGTTCATGGGTGTGTGGGTGCGTGTATGTGTTTCTGGGTGTCTGTTTGACTTGAAAATAGAGTCGTTTTCAATACCGTGTATTACCACCGTGACTCTCAATAACTGTTCTCAATCGTTCGGCCATGTTAATGCATCGTGCAATTCGAATCTGCGGGATCGTGTTCCAAATTTGCTGAAGCGCACGCTCCAACGCAGTCGAGTTGATCAAATTTGGATACTCTCGTCGCAAACGACGTTCCATGATGTCCCAAACGTGTTCGATTGGGTTGAGGTCGGGGCTCATTGGTGGGTGTTGCAACACAGTCATGTTATGCCGCTCGGAAAATTGTCTGGTTATCACAGCCCTATGAGCCAGTGCATTATCTTGCATGAAAATAAATGACCTTACACGCTGTCTTCTGGGCAGCACGATCGGTCTCAAAATTTGGTCGATGTAGCGCCTAGCAGTCAAATTCGCACGGATAATGACCAGAGGTGTTCTCGAGGTTCGCGAAATGCCGCCCCACACCATTATTGAACCGACTTCGTAGGCTACCACCGGACGAACAAAATTCTGTTGAAAACGTTCCCCTCGACGGCGCCAAACTAGGGGACGTCTGTCGTTACCGTGCAAGCTAAACCGAGACTCGTCCGTGAACAGAACATTACTCGGCAGTACAACAACACTACTCTTCAGATCTCTACTTTTCATGTGAATTACGTGAAAAATCAAAAGTACAAATTTGGGGAGTGGAGGTGAGAAAGTAAAGTAGAGGTATTCGGGAGTATGTTGATTTCAAAGTGATAATATGAGTTCAGACTTAGGCTGGAATCTTGAAAAGTAGAAATCTGAAGAGTAGTGTTATTATACTGCCACATTACTCCATTGCCTCAAAGTCCAGTGTTGATGTTCGTTAGCGTACCTGAAACGAGCTTGGCGATGTCTTCATGTCAACATAGGTACACGATTAGGGTGTCTTGCACTCAACCCAGTTTCACGGAAACGGTTCCTTACCGTTCGGCCACAGATATTTTGAACTCGTTGTTGATGTCGTCGTTGCTGTTGTTGTATTTGCTGACGTTGTCGTTGTTCTTGTTGTCGTTGCTGTTGTATTTGCTGCTGTTGTCGTTGTTCTTATTGTCGTTGCTGTTGTTGTCTTCGAGTCCAGAAACGCTGCGCAATGATATTCGCGGAAAGAAAAGGTTCACGACGGACATGTCTAACGATCGCCCTATCGTCCCGACGAGTAGTCACTCGATAGCGACCTTGCCCCTGCCGTCGAGCGTATTCAGTGGTCTCGAGGTACCGCGCATATAGGCGAGATACCACGGATTGGCTGACTCTCATTTCATCACCGACTGCTCGGCGGGTATATCCCTCTTCAATGAGAGTCACCAACCGTGCAACTTCCAGCTCTGACAAATGACGTCTTGGCATGATCGATGTTAAAAAAATGAAAAATATTTTTTTAATTTTTTTTTTGTAAAGAAAGACGATGATTTTCAAAATAATTGTCTTTTGAAAGCGTAATATGGTGCACTGAACTCGATAAATGATTTGTCTTAAAGACAGGTATGAATTGAGGTCAAAATCTGGTTTGAGACATCAACTTTGGTTTTAATTGAATTAAAAATTAATAAGCAGAAACATGAGACGGAAAACGGGAATCGTGCTGAAAACAACTGGACATTGCTCTCTTGAATGGCCCGAAGGTTTTCCAAAAAAAAAAAAAAAAAAAAAAAAAATTGGAAAATTATTACGAAAATTTTTTTTTTTTCGTCGATTGTTGTGTTTTCGTCTTACAAAACATTGTTTGTTCGAAAAATGTGAAAAAATTTCCAAAAAATGTTTTTTTCCATTTTCATCATGATCATGACGTGTTTAAGCGCAAAAATCGTGACCCTTTAATTTTTTCAAAAGTTTGATTGCTTGAAACAGAGAAACGGTTTGCACGATCAAAATGAACAATTGCAGGGGGTTTCTGGGTATATCGAGCTCAAAAACTTACTCTTAACATTAGTCATTTCATGGATATTTCCAATTGTTCCGTCAATTTTTTAAAAAACCATAAATTACCCTTTTTTTCCTGTTTTCATGTTAAGGATAAAAAAAAATTTTTTTTTCTCAAAATTGTGGTAGTCTCCTATAGGAAATTTATCCTAGTTTTCAAAACTGTCCTTTGATTCTCTGTAGGAGCATTTGTCGCTGAGATATCGATGATTGAAGACAAAAGGACCATTTTCCGTTAAAAGTCCCATATTTCAGTGAAAAATGGTCGGATCGAGGTTGTCAAAAAAAGAAATTAAAGCTGAATAAACAAGCTATCCAACCCATTTGATGGTTTAGCTAAAAAAAATTTTCCCAAATTCGTGCACTCAAAAAAAAAACGACACAAAATTTGCAAATTTTTTTTTTTGCGCTATTCGTTAGGATCACGTAATAACCGTAACTTCTAAAATTTTTTCGCTAGAATGTCTGAAAACTAGAGACTCGGAGCTTCAAAATGCTTTTTTTGAAAACTCGATACGACCATTTGTCACTGAGATACAGTCGGTCAAAAAACACGCAAAAATTGCGAAAAAATTTTTGACCCTTTAATTTTTTCCTTTAGTGTATTTGATTCTATTGAGTTTTAAGATGAAATGGAAGGGATTTTATTTGATATAAGTAATTCTTTAAGTTTTATGTTTATTTCATATATATTTATCATATAGTTATATACTTCTAAATTTTTATTCGTGCATGTCATTCATATTTCATCGGGTACTTTCTTTGGGGTGTATTGTTCCTTATTTATTTCCCGAGTGGTACCCTTAGTTTTACTGCTTTTCTTGACATTTGATGCCAAGTGTTCTTATGGATAGTGTTCTGTTTAGCTTATGGACTTTGTTTCGGTATTGAAATATATATATAAAAAAAAAGATATTTATTTAAAATGTTTGACATTTATAAATGTTTGATATTTATTCAAAAAAAAAAATGAATCGCAATAATACACCTTTCGGAACACACCCTTACATGCAAAAAACCACCCTACGATTCAGTCAATCTGCTATTGCGACCCCAAAAATCATTTGTCGCTATTCTAATTGCGTACACTGACTCTAATGATGTTCACAAATGATGAATAAAAATGAATCGCAATAATACACTTTTCGGAACACACCCTTACATTCAAAAAAACCACCCTACAATTAAGTCAACTTCTTATTGCGACTACAAAATCATTTGTCGCTCTTTCAATTGCGTACGCTGACACTTATATAATGTTAACCAATGGTAAAAAGAATAACTCGCGATGATACACCCTTCGGAACACACCCTTACATGCGAAAAACCACCCTATAATTCAGTCAATCTGCTATTGCGACTACAAAAATCATTTGACGCTATTTTAATTGCGTACATGGATGAATACAATGTGTGTAATTGTATTCATTATTATACAAATTTTTATTCACCAATTAATACATTACATTCAATAACATTTTACATCTATGCAATATATTTCGTTATTACTGAACATACCATAACCGGTCGAAATACCTGTGAACAATTCCATTGGATTTTTTAGTTACACGAAGTAAGTAAGTATTATTGCACAAATATATCAGATATATGTCAAATTATATTGGATATAAAATACTCTCTCATGAATAATTCAAATGATTCGTAGTTAAAGATAGCATCTTGTCATTTCCATTACACTGTACGAGGTAATTTTCGTCAATGCTCACACTGTTGACTTTGTATGGTGTTTAGGGTGTTTTATTATTAGGTGATATTTTTTTTTTCCGTGGTCAATGAAAATCTGATGATTGATGGAAAAGAAAATATTCCCGTTTGGAATAAAATTCTAAGTTAATTACAATAAACTTTATAAAGCTCCTACATCATTAATTAAGCATTGTAGTTTTTGTAGTAAGATATAATAATTAATGCCAGATCAATAAATTCCAGTTTAGAGAAAATCTGTTGTCAATTATAATAAAATTTCAGTTTTTCTGCTCTACAATTCGGAAATTGTTGGTCGGAGAGCGTTTGTGGTGAACAACTTTCTTGTAGCAAATTTAATGCTCTATAAAAGCTGTGCATTCATTTTTTCCAGAAAAAAATTTGGTAAACATTATCATTGTCATTGTACGCAAATATAGCAGATGACTGAATTGTAGGGTGATTTTTCGCATGTAAGGGTGTGTAACGAAAGCTGTATTATTGCGATTCATTTTTTTGAAATAAATATCAAACATTAATAAATGTCAAACATTTTAAATAAATATCTTTTTTTATATATATATATATATAATGTATTAAGGGCCGGCAGAACTGACGATGGAATGTGAGAGTGCGTTTTGCGCCCTCGCGTTCCGCGGCAAGTTTGATAAGCTCTTCATCAATGCCACCATGTTTTTCCAGGGAGTTGCTGGCTTTAAATGATTGAGGTACCTTCAGGGCCCCAAAATTTTGTAATTTTTTTTTTTAATACCGATAAAACAAAACTGAAGGAGGCGCTTTTTGATGCTTTTACATTGAAATCTCTCACGCAAATAACAGCTATACCAAAATATTAATTTCATAATTCTTTTATTCAAATTGAAGATGAAAATATTAGTTATGTCGCTTGTTTCTCCGAATCGTGATTAACTAAATAATCCATAAGCATAGCATGTATATAAATTTTACACGTAGAAATGAATTCATTTCAGATTAATTTTATATTTTTAAAATCATATCATAAATTTAATATAAAATGTATTCATACATTACTGAAAAGTTGATAATATTAATGTATAAATCAAGTCAATCAGAAAGTAATGTCATTTTCGCGTATATTGTAATTTATTTTGCTCAAAAACAATAATGTCGAAATAATTTTATTTCCAACTGAAAGAGTTTGGATCGAGTAATGTGAGAAAGAAAAAATAAAAACATAGTTTTCCAAGCTTGAATGCTCAGAGTTTTATTGTCGGTATGTCATATGTATATTATGTAATTGTTCATCAAAAAAACAATGTGTATGTGTTGTACCAACATGAATCAGTATTTATTTAGTACAGATGATATTGAGAATAAATTAACTTACTTCAAATGCAACGAATTGTAAAATGTAACACCTTCGGAATTAATTCAATTTTAGTCATTGTAGTAAAGTCGTATGCAATTATTAACATCACCTACTTTCAAAGTTTCGATAAATGTACATGTACATATATATAAAAAAAAGCAAACAAATATATTCTCATTTTTTCATTGTTTATTTGATCATGAAATCCTTTCTAGCTCTGCCATCGCTTACAAGAACTCGAATAAATTCATAAACTAATTCATATAAAAGTAATTTCATTATCATTTAGTTAATTTGTAAATAATAACGTAAGTAACGAATTAAATTTTGTACCCTATGTATTGAAATCCATACATATTTGAGTATTAACTAATTACTCTGTTGCCAAGAAACTTTAAATGCCTTTTGGGATTCATTCATCAGGAGTAAGCAAATATGGTTCATACGTCCACTTTGGGAAAACTGATCTCTTATACAAATTCATCAATATTGTATCCTGAGACTTAAGTTGTCCATCAAATACACATTTCATGTGTCCATGAGTACCTGAAAACAAATAATATACAAATCGTTATTTTGTCAAATAAATCTGAGCTCTTCGGTCAATCATCAATACACAAAATATTTAATTTATTTACCTAATGGCTCACAAATATGACCTCTTCTACCATACTTCGTATGCAATTTCACAGATTTAAGCCGCAAAATATCTTCCCGATTAAAGAACATAAAACGAATAACAGCTGATCGTTTATTAACTTTAAATGGATGACCACTGAGGATTACTCTTTTTTATTACAAATATGTTAGGATCAGAATACATGACATATTACCACTGGCAATATCAACTCCTGAAAAAATTATATTATTATTTGTTTTATTCATAACTCTTAATGATTATCAATCCGATTTTTTTTTCTTTGGGGAAAAATATATATGTATATATATAAAAAAGTTAATACTTTACCATTATACCATAATTTTGTTGCTTGTAACACATAAGTCGACATGATGGAAATGTATAATTGGTACATACTCGCGACGACTGTATCATTTGGTTGAAGAAAGCGCGTATATGCTAAAATAAAAATAAAATTTATTTAAAGTATGAGGATAAATCTCATAAATAGAATAATTCATTCCATATTGAGTGATTCTAAATGAAATAAAATTGCAGTTGCAACATAAATGTGAATGAACAAACCTCATGCTTTGATCCATTATAGTGTGTTCGCTAAAAACTGGACAAGCACAGAATCTCCTCAATCCACATTGAAAAATCAATCGCTCTTTGGATTTGATCGGTTGTGCGTCAATGTCATGTTTTCATTTTAGTAAAACATTCAACAATTACATTTTATGTTTATTAGCGAGCAGTCCAATTAAAATAAGCGGGGCATCTTCAAACTTTTTGAAACACTTGAAATGTTCTTCACTGACGTTCTTTATATGCAGTAGTGAAATGTAACATCCGGGCTATTAAATCAATATCAACCACAATGACATTATACAATTTGTTAAACAAATAACAATTATATTGGAATGTCACCATTGCACCTTCAATATCCTCGCTTTCTTCAAATACTCGTTTTCGTGTATGATCGAAATTTTCAAACTGAAATATTCGACTATAATCATATTTAGTAAATTTTCTTGTGGATCCCACGGGCTCGTTCTAAATGACTCAACACCACGATACTTTGGAAATGAATCCGTGCCGAAATATCTTGAGGTGTATCAATTTTATCAGGGAAATGAGTATCGAGCTTTGCATCTATAAAGTTTATGTGTAATTATGAAGTTAATTGCTTTATTATCGAAAAAAGATAAATAACATAGATATTAAGGTGGGTCAATAAATCCGAATATTTTTTTTAACTTCCCACACTGAAAAAGAGGTTCATATCGACCTTTAAAAAATACTCTCCAAAGATGAGCTTTTACTTTTAATAGGATGGCCTTTCTTATCTCACTTTTCTATTTTTTCTTCAGTCTCATATGGCGAAATTCATATCTCGATCGCTATTACTTGATCGTACAGAAAAGTTCTATTTACATTTTTTGTAGGAAATGAAACGCTCTACAAAAAAGGTATCCTACAATTTTTTCATAACTTTTACTGTTTAAAAGATATCGGAGGTTCAAGTTTGAATAATTTAACAAAATTAATTGGTTACTTTTAAATATTATAACTCGTAGACAAATCAATATTATAAAGTGGAAAATATATATTTTTATAGGAAATTGAACGCTCTACAAAAAAGGTTTCTTGTGGTTAATTGATTACTCTAACCATTTATGAGTTTTTCGCATTCATGACTTGAATGGATAGATTTAAAATATTTATTAAAAAACTATTAAAATCAGTACGCAGGGATTGAAATGAATATCTTCTAAATTGTTAGAGTAATCGATTAACCACAAGAGACCTTTTTTGTGGAGCGTTAAATTTCCTACAGAAATATATATTTTCCACATTATAATATTGATTTGTCTACGAGTTATAATATTTAAAAGTAACAAATTAATTTTGTTAAATTCTTCAAACTTGAACCATCGATATCTTCTAAACAGTAAAAGTTATGAAAAAATTGTAAGATACCTTTTTTTTAGAGCGTTCAATTTCCTATTAAAATATGTATTGATCATTTGAATCCGTCTATTGGTTCGTAGGCTACAAAATATTCTAACGATAAGAAAAAAAATTTTCCATGTTATTTAAATAGAAAATAGAAATTCACAACGAGTGACCCCTAATTAATATTAACATTAAGAGCTCCGGTTTTAACAGGCATCTTTTCACACCTCCCTGAAGGTATTTCAGAGGGGGCTTTAAAAAAAAAAATTAGTCGATTTATTTGAACCAGTCTAATATGTATATATCCCATATGATATTTCTCATCCTATAAATACCTATCATGAAGTACATATATAATGAAACGACATTTCTGTATGTACTTATATACATACCAATGATGTTGAACATCCTATTGATTGAACAAAATTATTTCACATTGTAATTTATTTTGTGAAAATTACAAATAATTTGAAGAGCTGTCCAGTAATTACTACAATTTACGCGTATATTATTATTTTCTTCAAATATATTTGAAGAAAATGATGATCAAGAGCAATTATTTATCGTAAATGAAATAAAAAATATTCATACATGTATCCCATATATGAAATTCATCATTCTAGAAATGAAAATCATGAAATAATTAAATATCCCGATACATTTGTAAATGCATGCTTATATATATACATATATATGTAATGAAATAATCAATCACATTATTGATTGAAGAAAATTATTTCCCATCATAAATTATTAAGTGAAAATTATATATGATTTTAAGAGTTCATTAATTATTATAATTGTCGCGTATAGCTAAAGAAAACAATAATCAAGAGCAATCAGTTTTCATAAATAAAATGATAAATATTCATATATATATCTCATATGATATTTATCATTCTATAAAAACATATCTCCAAACAATAAAAAATTTTGTCGTAGTATTGTTGACAATACAGTGACATATTTTATTTATATAATTGAAAATTAAAAAGTGTATATACGTATCTTACCTTAAATGACTTTTTCTGCCTTTTTTGCTGTATCTCCGAGCAGCTAGACAAACTTTTTTCGCATTTGTATTCCAATTGCTACGTACTCGATTCATGGTACTTATGAAGATGGTTTTTACCTAGATAACTGGAATAATTCTGAAAACTTATATTCTATTTCAATAACGTAAACACAAAATCAAACTCTTCATTGTTCATACAATGCACATTAGGGTGTTTCAAAAAAAAGCAACATTTTTTTTTTCCCTCGGGTACATGCCTAAAAGTTTCGTTTAGGTCAGAAAATAAGTCCCTGAAAATATAAGCCTTTAATATAATTAATATTAAGATAGTGCATACCGCATTTTTATATTTTCCATGAGAATAATATGGGAAGAATAGTTTTTACATCTTCTGATTTTTGTAACTTGTAAACTACTAATCACACAGGAAATCGCAATACATATTTTTATCGAGAATTGAACGCTCTACAAAAAAGGTCTCTTCTCATTTTTCGATTAGTCTACATGTTTAAAAGTTATTCAGTGTCAAAGTTGAATTTTTCGTAAATTCGGCTGATTTTTGCATATTACACCAGAAACTGTTAGTTTTATTGACAAAATACGCATTCATTTCACTAATTCTAATATATTTTTAACTTTCGAAAAATGTTAAACAATAGTATTTTTAGCTAATAAAAAAAATAGGACGCTTTCAGAATATTTTTAAAATTGTTACTACAATTTTACTTGGGCTACAAAAAAAAAAAAGAAGGGGGGGGGGGGCTACAAAAAATGATATAAATGAGATAATGAGATAAATTATATATATATATATGAAAACAGAAGGGCGACAGAGAGGGGGGTGGGCGGAGCTCTCGATTCACACAGAATGAATTGAGAAATAAAATACCCTGAAATAACAATTGTTATATATTCTCAATTCAATACAGAATATTTATATATCATCTTTCTTACACGTAATTATCTATATATTCAATTATACAATTGAATATATAGATAATTACGTGTAAGAAAGATGATATATAAATATTCTGTATTGAATTGAGAATAATAATTAATATTTCATCGTATTTTATTCCTCAATTAATTCTGTGGGAATGGAGCGCACCGCCCTCGCCCGTCCCTGCCGCCCTCCTGCTTTCATATACTCCTAGCAATGGTTTCACGACGCACAGTCATGATGTTCATAACAGAAAAAAATTTCCCAATAATGCTCTATTATTTTTTCATCTATTTCCTCGGAAGCAGATCAAGTCAAGCAGCATTGATGTTACATAATTAGAATAAATGATTTATAGCCATTCGTCGATCTATTATTTCGCTACGATATTTTTTGTTGCATATATATGTTTACATTATCTATATTCTTATTTTGTTTCAATTACTCGAAATGATTGTAATTAATTTATTAATTTTGATTGACAGATGCATGTGTATAACTATATACATAAAAGAAAAAAGTTATTATCATCTAAATGCGCTACCTGGATAAAAAAATATAAGACCACATAATATACATTTTGTAAATATTTATTTCTCTGTAAATCCTGCACATATAAAATATATATTTCTGTATCAACTGAAAGCTCTGGTTCCTCTTTCGCTTTTATATGCTAATCCCAGTTGTATTTACTTGTGTGAATAATCATTCCAATAATTAATTTTTTTTTGATACTATCGATATTGCATATATGTATTACAGTATATATACAAATAACAGTTACTAAAAATACATGGTGCACATAGTAACCATACGTTTTTTCATATTTTTATAAATATAAATTCGAATATTGTTTGAATCTGATGTGAATGACATATAAATGTAACTCAGAATTGAAAAAAGTGCATTTCAATACTTGGTATACAATCATCAGAAATTACTACGTGCAAAAAAAAAATGTGAGCACCCAGTTTTGAACCTGGGACGTCATCACTCGTTCGCAAATGGTATACCATGACGCCACCAGAGATAATAAAATTAATTTAATATATTATATATATGAATGATAAAGATGCGAGTCTATGAAATTATTAGTTGGATATTATTTGAATATTATTTGAATATTATCGAGAGTTAGCTAGTTTATGTAATTTATTAGAAAAAAATCTTCATTTATTATAACCAGTTCATATTGAAGGCGGCATATCATTTTACGTTCAGAGACAACTACAAGTATCATTTGTCCACATTAGGAAAAGGAGGAAAAAAAGTACTTTGTCACTCTATCATTGCCGATTATTCCAGCTCACACAAACGTGTGAGCTGTATCTCGTTTGTGTGAGTGAATCCACTACTTTCCTCCTCCATTTATGTGCTTAGCGGCTCGAATCTGGCATCACAGCTGAGACTTGAGAGCCCCCATACACGCATAATGCACATGCGATGCCTGGGGTTCCACGGAATGTTGGTGGTTATTGAGCCGAGCTCCAGGCATGATGGTAGTGACATCTATTAGAAAAAAAAAAAATATAAATTGTCGAAAAATGATGTAAATATTTTCACGCAAATAACGCGTTATTTACAAGGAATTATGCGATCATGTTATGATTTTCAGATTCAGAATGAAAAATACTGTGGCGCTATGATTTTAGAATTTGCAAAAAACCTCTGTATTCGCTTCAATTTGCTTTTTTTCATGAAATTGTGGCCCGCGCAATTCAAATGATGAATATCCACAATTACTTACGTCAATAAAATGCTTATTATTGATTCAATCAAAATTCGGAAATCATAGCGCCACGTAGGACATTTTTATCTTTAATTTCATTAAAAAAATTATACAATTAACAATCTGGTGTAGCTGTTATTTGCGTGAGAAATTTCAATGTAAAAACATCGAAAAAGCGCCCCCTACAATTCAGTTCTGCCGGCCCTTAATGCCTCTTCCTTTTTTTTTTCTCAAAATTTTTATATTGGGATTTTACTTAAGTCATGCGGCACTGGCGGCATTTCGGCGAACTAATCGAGAATGGAGGATAAAAAACAGTCTCATAAAGAACACGATATTGGCAATATGGTTACGTTTACGGCTTTGAAATTTCCAAATATCATAGGAAAATGAAGAAGACGAGATCATACTGCGCAATTCATAATTGTAAGAGTATAGCAAGTGAAAATGCCGATTTAAGTTATCATCGCTTCCCTCCAAGTGATAAATACAAAGTTAATGTGACAAATGATCACTTTGGTGATGTTGAAAAAGTTGATTTGTATTCTGAGTGGAAAAGAGTAACAAATTGACTATTGTGGAAATGGTACATATGAATAAGGTTATACTTCTACTTGAAAGCATGTTTTCGTGTAATGTTTATCAAAAATTATGGAAGTAAATTTTGTTTGTGCATTTCAGGTGTTCGAAATCAGTGAAGAAAACTAAAATGTAATGCAATTCCATCGTTACATCTTCCTATCATCAATAAGGAGAGAAATGAAAAGAATGAAAAGCGACATGCCAGGGTGGAAATGCGAGCTCTTAATGCAGAGACAAAACAGAGATATGAGAACAACGTTCCAGAGCCGATGCAAAAAAACATTGAAATATATGAGAGTTAATTTTTCATTATTTAATTAAATAAAATAAATATAAAGTCAAAAAAAAAATATAAATTTATGGTGAATCAATTATTCATCAAGCTTTGTTGGATTTAGGTATTCAAAATATTTTACTTGCTCCACATGATAATGGCCCTGATGCAATAATGACAGCGAAATGCAACAAACCTAACCTCATCATTATTATTTGTTTCGCTCAGTTTTCCACATTTCACTATATGTCCGGCACTCGCGATTTTTTTACCTTCGATGTAATTACGTTTGCTAGGATTTGTATTACCCCAACGACAAATTTCTTGCTCGGAAATGTACATTTTAATGAAACAAAAGAAACCTTGCATATGGGTGTATTGGATAGTGCTTATTATCCGGCATATTGAATATTCTCTGGTATAGGGCTTAATGACGTATTCGCCACGACCCCCTTCGCCATGTGGAACGCACCCATAGTTGAATTTCCCAGTGTTGTACTTCTCCTCAAAGAGGGGAAAATGTACAAATTTTGCGCCGTTCTCCTTTGGATTCACAGTTCCTATGTGCGACACTACGAAAAATTTAACTTTACATGAAAAATATGACAGGAAAATAGGAATCATTCATTTTATAAATATAAATGATAAATTAATTCAAAATAATTGCAATATATTTAATATCTATTTTATATATAGATTATATAGAATTGAAATCTCTGTAGTATTTTCTCAAACAATTAATAATGATATATGTTTTTTTCCAATATATCTGCTACTGAAGAAGAATATTTCATCAATAAATAAAAATCTACGATTCATTAACCATCAAGTATAATCAGAATGCATCTTTCATATTTTGAAATTGACGTACGGCTAAATCAACAGGAAGATTAAAGTGTACGTGAGTCAATCGATCGAGGCTATGGAATGCATCCTGAAATCCTATTAAAAAAAAGTCGTTAAGTATTTTATTCTGAACTAGATCATCTTGCGATGATGAAACACTAAAAACATACCAGTTTTTACGACGTAACTCCATGAAGTATAATGATTTTCCAATAAATATTGGCATTGCAATATAAGCTTCAACCAAATGACTAGTTTATTTGAGCTAGAAATCAATAATTTATTAGTATTAATTATTGATATTTTATGCATTACGTATTAATCAAAATTTTACTTTAGTGCTGCACTAATGAACGCCTTGAAATGGGCATTGTAGCTTCTCTTATATGGGGTGTGTGTGGCTATAATATCTCCAATTGTAGTTAACAAACTTTGCTTAGCCGATATGCTTCTCTCAAGATTTAAATTAAAGCTTTGTGACAATCTTTGTGTTGGAGTCGAATTATACATGTGACCATTTTTTATTTCATAATATTTCAATACAAGTTCCCATGCATGCATTAAATTATCAGCCAATATTTTTTTATGTGGAAAGCAACCAATAAATGGAACGACACTATTAATTCCTCGAAGATCAGATGTCAATCCATGTTGCATTAAATCACGAATCGAAAGTGCTAGATGTTTTCTTGTTGCTACCACCAATTCAGTATTAGAATGTACTTTCCATAAATCAGAATCAGGCTCATATATCTTATTATTGTCATCATTATTACTCATTGCACTTTTCAACACATTTTCTATCGCAATATCTAATTGAATTCGTAACTCACGCCAAGCAAAAATTTCCGATTTTTTTTTTGTATCACGTCGGATTCGTTTAGTACCGCAACTAAGTTGTGACATTAAATAAATATGTAAAAGTGCGATGACTTTTCTTACAGTATGTATTGTTTTTGTGTGATCGGTGCTACCTCCTGTTTGATGTTGTAAGTATGATTTTTTAGTATTATCCGATGAAAATCCTTTGCCATTGGGATGAATTGGACATGCACAAGAGCATGCTAAAGTTTCAGTACTTATTTCGCTTTGGAGATAATGAATAAACCGTTCTAAGTCACATACTTGGGTTTTCAATTGATTCACCAATTGCTCTTTCATTTTCAATGGGTTAACGATTTCATTTATAGCATGATCAACTTGCCATCGTAAATCATCTACTGGTAATTTACACAAGTCATCAATTTCAAAGTTCAGTTTTTCTTTCAAATGATTTATTATTATAGTTTGTCGTTCTAAAATTACACTTTGAGGTAATTCTTGACCATCAGTTTCATATGCATATTGTTCAAGGTCTTCCAATTGTAGCTTTAATTGATTAATCAACTCTCTTTGCTTGGACTTGTGCAGGGAAATTTTAGATTCCACCTCCGTATCTGTCAACAATCCTGAATACTAAAATAGAATAAAAACGATGAAATAAATAACTGTAATTTCAATTGTACATTTCTCGAATCAACTTACGTTTTCACATTGTATCCCAGATGAAACTGAAGCAGATGATTTGTGCGAAAACGATACGTTATTAGGAACATCAGGAATTCCGCGAAATGCGAATTCCTCTAATTCTTTTAGTAAACCATCTTTTTCTTCCGTAGCAGCATCAACAATTTGTCGTAACCGAAATTGAACCTCAAAAATAATATGAAAATATAAAACATAATTTAATGTCAATGAAAATTCAATTTTTCACCATATTATTCGTTAATTAATAATCTCTATATATTAATTGATTATCAAATTAAATCGCACAACATATGATTAATTTATTAAAGTAAAATGTATCGATACCTGAGCAAAATGTGTTGTTAATGCTATTAATGACGAATTGAGCACTTCTTGTTCATCTTCCAACATCTTCAGCTTATCCATATTGTATGAAATACTATTACATAGAAAGTTGATAATAATTTTGAATATTTGGCAATATAAAGAAATTTCGGATACGTTCACTAATAGATTTGATATACTATTAGATTGATCAAATATAATGGTATAAATCTTGCATATTATGCTATCAAGATGAATATTCCCTCTACATTTTCTCACATTTGTAGATTTTTTGAATTCAAATCAATGATAAATTTGCATTTGAATAAAAAAAAAAAATCTTTTCTTCGATTCTCTATTTCTACTTATTAAATGTCAAACGTTTTCGTGCAGTCATTGACATTCCGCAACTTATATTGATTACCGATCGATTAACAAAACTATTGCATTCAACAGTAATAATTCTTAGACTGTGTTAATGCTTCTCTTATAACAATATGTGATGAGAAGTAGAAAAGAGAGTGATAATAAAAATGAAAAAAATAAACAAGTAATAAGGCTTCCCTATGATCAATGTTTTGGCATAACAAAAAAGTACAAATTAATAAAGCAGAAATACGGTAAACTCTATTACTCGGATATCAGTAGAGTAACAAAATATAATTGTGCTCACGTTTCTGTGTTAGTTGAACACTTGTAATCATTAAAATCATCATCACAGTCATTTGCACCAAGTGGAGCCCATCGTTCTCCTGATGGTCGTTCATTTTCTTCTGAAGTATCCACATCATTTTCATTCATATTATACTCTATTTCTGATATAGCTACTGAATTTCTTTCCACAGCCTATGAATCAATATTTGTAATGGTGAAAATTCCAATATTTATTTAGTTATAAAATCAAATTTATTACCATAATTAACAACTCTGCATTCGTTTTGAATTACAGACTACGTGGTTTGCTGAATGCATATTATGTAAGCTGGATTTCGATTGCCAATAATAAATATTATAAAGATTGTATTATCACAAGATGTCCATTTTACAACGAATTATGTACACAGTTGTCACTTGTCATTTGCTCCAATATGTAAAAGAATTACTGATCGAGTGTTTCCGTCCAGAAGTTGTTTTTTCACTACATGAATATATATATGTGCATACATACTAGCCAATTGTTGCGATGTTCAGGATTCTGACATGAATCATTATAGGATGCATTCACGTTGGGCGCTTACACGTTTTGAGCGCACTGTAAAACAAACTTGTAAACAAATGTAATTGGTCTGCCGGCTGTGTCTTCTCTGATGGTAAGTGAAATGACTATGAAAACGAAAAATGATATCACTTTGGGTGCGTTCCACTAAGCGATCACAATGCCCAAAATATCCCTCAAGCCGTTCCACATGGCGACCGCGGTCATGGTAAATACATCATTTAAAAAGTTCCCTCGCAAGAGTGGGATATGTGGCGACATCTAGATGCGAATGTGGTGAAGAGATAGAGGATATTACCCATCTAGTATTCTCGTGTTCAATATATGATGAAGTAAGAATTAACCTAAATTGGAAACTGGACCAAATAAACGCAAGCAAACCGGACTGCGTATGGAGCTGGTTGAAAAAAGAAGAATACAGTACAATTAAGGTAGTTCACAAGCTACAGTCGATTCCAAAAATTAGTCGGAATTACCATTGGGAAAACAAATTTTAATCAAATAAGAAATGAATTAAATACTGGAAATATATTACCAATATTATTTATTAATCATAATGTTTATGAAAATCGTAAAAAAATGAAAAATAATAAATGTTTATTTCGGAGAGACTGATAAACTTTTGTTCGAGTACAGTCGTTTTGTCCACTTATACACATAAACTAAGCTTATATAAATACGTCAATACAAGTATATACTCATAATGTTGAAATCGTGGCAACATCGCATTTTCATATTCCGAAAAATCCCAATGTGTTAGTTTTATGTGAGTGTCAAATTGTTGAGTATAACTTGAAAATTGGGTAAACAAAAGTTGAATTGTACGAAGGAAACAGTTAATTTATTCTTTTATAATGGAGATAGTCAGGTGCAAAGGCAGATTTATTAAAAAAAAAGTCTTGGACAAACGTTCAAAATCAGCAATAGCAATTTTATCATTATTATAATATTACAACACAACTTTGACTACTGTGATAAACGTTTTTTAAAAATTTATTGATTATTATATTTTTCTGCATTAATAATTGTGAATATTTTAAAAACACTATTCTAATATCAACTTCAATGTAATGATAATGGCGTTTTGATTCATACATAACGATCTTGATATTTATTATTTTTGAATATTCGCGCCTTTATGTCACTATTATTACATGCACTGCTGTCACATCGTTCACTCATAATAATATTTTCAGTTAAAACTAAGCAACTTTTCGTGCAAAATTGATATTTGTCGGGCTATATTTCCGTAACTATGCGGTACTTATTTTTTTTATAATTTTTTGCGAATTCGCGCCTCATTACTCTGTACATCAGTGATTTTTTATTCATTTGGTAAATGTGGTTTTCATACCATTGAGAAAAATGTCCACATTTGCTCTGATTTTTAGAGGTTAAACCTGTTTAATATATGAACTTCGAATGTATTTATCTCTCATAATTTACGGCTGGTCTTTCTAATATTTATTATACGATTACATATCGTTATCATAAATATAATATCCAATTTTTGGGACATTCCTAAATTTTTCATTTTCCTTGTGAACTACCTTAAAATCATGTACGAGCTAATAAAAAAAACGGGGAAAATTATATAACAAGCAACAAAAAAAAAAAAAAAACAAGAAGTACATGCGTAAAATAGCGTTCAGCTGGATACACCTTTAACCCAAAAAAAAAAAAAAAAACCATTTCTACAATAGTCAGCTGCTGTGAAAACTGAAATGTCGTGAACATATTCTATCATTGGGGCTAGGATTCGGAATATTTGTTACTTTTGTCCACTCAGAATACAAGTTAACTTTTTCAACAACACTAAAGTAATTTCTCACATTCACTTTGTATTTATCACTCGGAGGGGAAGCGATGATAACGTGAATCGACATTTTCACTTGATTTACTGTTACAATTAGGAAGTGCGCAGTGCAATCTCATTTTCTTGATTTTTCTATGATTGTTGTAAATTTCAAAGTCGTAAACATAATCATGGTGCCAGTATCGTGTTCTTTATGAGACTGCGACTTATCCTCCATTTTTAATTAATTCGCCGAAACGCCACCAGTGCCGCATGGCCAAAGTAAAATCCCAATAGCGATCCTTTTGTAACTTTCCCTTTTTAATTATTACCATCTCTCCTACTTTTAGAAGCTTATTGACCAATGGTGTTTAGAATATCATTGTCTCTTTCTAATCATTGATAGTCTCATTCTGAATTTCGTCTTTTATTGTAGAAGGGTACTCCCATAATTTCCCATATACACCAAGAGAGGGAAATCGCGAAGGAGGTATTGTAAAACTTTCTTCTATTCAAATCTCTGTGTTGCTTTATATCATAGCCAACTGCCAAATACGAATATACGACAGTCGACACACAACTCACAAGTTAAAACTACATCAGTGTAATTGAGCAGTAATTGAGTAATGTCCACCGCGACTGCGAGGATATCATACTGAGTCAGCAACTATGGTTGAGTTTTTTATAAATGTAAAGTTTGAGTCTGAAGTTATTAATAGGCCTAATTTTTATATTTGTTCTACATGAAATATTGTAAAAAAATCATAACAAATCATAGTTATAAAATTAATTATCGCCACGGTGAACAGGGGAATTCAAATATTCAATATCGACTATCCTTATTTCATAAAAAAAGGATGCTTGGAGAAATTTAAAAAAATTCGCATGGTATGCCATTGTTAAATTTGTCAAGTAAAAGTCCTTAATTGTATCGTGTACTTCTTCGCAGATATACTATTGAAATCACATAATTGACCTCATTAAATAGAACGAAATTTCAAACATTGCCTTTACAAAATCAAAAAAGGATATAAATACGACAAACAAAATGACAGACGAATCAAGTGTTCGAGTAGCAGTGCGGTAAGTAAATAAAGCGCGATTTTATTTTTATTTATATTGAATATTTTTATCTAACTCTGAAATCCATTTGCTCACGGAATTAAATACTTTCATAACATATTGAAGTATTGGATGTGTCATTCTGTGTGGGTGACATGGAATTAATTAACCTTGTATATACCAATATGTTATTTGGAAAGAACATCATTTCTGTTATATGTCTATAAAATATTCAACGAATATAATTTCATCAATTTAATTTTTAAATGAATATTTCTATTGAAGATTTCATTGTAGAGTTATTTATATAGTTAAAATAAATGTAATGTAACCATTAAACATATTAGAATTCTCACTAAAACTATGTATAGCACGAAAGCGATAATTAATAGCGTAATCCTTTATGATAATTTTATTTCTCAATAAAAATAATCTAAATGGTCAAATTCTGGACACCAAATATGTTAATCTCTGACATAATAAACAAGAATAAACATATCAGTAGATATATGGTGAATAAAATGATTCCATTATGAAGAAATATAAGTACACATATAAATAGTGTTGAAAATTGTATGGATGATCAATATTTCAATTATTTTTTCAGAATTCGGCCTCAAGTTGCGCGTGAAGTGATCGATATGTGTCGAATATGTACTCAAGTTCCAGGAGGCGAGCCTCAAGTATTTTTAGGACCAGACAAAGCTTTTACATATGATTATGTTTTTGATACTTTTATTGAACAAGCAGATATTTATGAGAGTTGCGTTACACAACTCGTTGAAGGTGCATTGAATGGTTATAATGCAACAGTTTTGGCCTATGGACAGACTGGATCAGGCAAAACATATACCATGGGTACGGGTTTCGATGTTGAAATTGATGAAAGTATTGTGGGAATTATTCCAAGAGCTATTAGACATTTATTCAATGGTATTGCTGATAAACATGAGAAGGCTCGCGAGCGTGGACACATACCACCTGAATTTAAAGTAAATATCTTACTTATCCATACAATATGCCAACCAAATTCTTATAAATATTATGTTATTTGTTTATACAAATTAATTTCATTTTCATTCATTTACTTATATATTTGCTAATTTTCCTTTTTTGTTGGATTTAAAAATATCATTAATATTGGTGCAGGTAACGGCCCAATTTTTGGAACTTTACAACGAAGATTTGAAAGATTTGTTGGAACCTGGAGGTCCTCGTGGAGGTGCGAGAATTCATGAAGACACATTAGGCAATATTCATTTAACTGGCGTTGAGGCAAGAGTAATAACAACTCCTGAACAAGCATTAGAATATCTTCGATTAGGTGCTCTTTCACGTACCACAGGCTCTACCCAAATGAATAGTCAGTCTTCTCGCTCACATGCCATTTTTACTCTTTATATAAAACAACAGAGATACATTAAAATTGAAGATCCAGATGCCGACGTCGATACAGCAAATAATGATACAACAAATGAATTTGAAACATTGACAGCGAAATTTCATTTTGTTGATCTCGCTGGGTCAGAACGTTTGAAACGAACTGGAGCAACTGGTGAACGTGCCAAAGAAGGCATTTCGATAAATTGCGGTCTTTTAGCTTTAGGTAATGTTATTTCAGCTCTTGGCGATAAAACCAAAAAAGCACTTCATGTTCCGTATCGTGATTCAAAATTGACACGTTTACTTCAAGATTCACTCGGTGGAAATAGTCAAACGTGCATGATTGCTTGTGTATCGCCGAGTGATCGTGATTTTATGGAAACATTGAGCACTCTAAAATATGCAAATCGTGCTAGAAATATTAAAAATAAAGTTATGATAAATCAAGATAAAAGTTCACGTACAATTGTTTCATTGCGTCGGGAAATTCAACAATTACAACTTGAATTATTGGAATATCGACAGGGCAAACGTTTAGTTGGTGAAGATGGTGTTAACGATGCATGGCACGAAAATCAAATGTTAAATAGTGAAATGCAAAGTTTGAAAACGCGTGTTAAAGCATTATCAGAGACAGTTGAGGCATTGACCGCTAAAAATGCACTATTAATAGCTGAAAAAGCTGCTGGACATTGGGTATCATCAAATAGTTCTGTTAACAATGAACAGGTATCTGGACTCGTACTCGGTTATGTGCAAGAAATCGAAGAACTGCGTGCTCAATTGCTGGAAGCCGAGGCAATGTATCAACAATTAAAAAAGAGACAAATACAAGTGCAACCATCAACAAATAATTTTGGGGATTTCCATGATTCAAATTCAGTTTTAATTGAAGCTAAACGAGAATTGCAACGAGAAATTGAAACATTAGCTGTACTAAAGGATCAAGAGCGTACTGATGACGATGTTGAAGGGGAAAATAATGAAAACAGTCCAGAATTATTTAGTGATGATGAATCAGACGAAGACAATACAGATCGTAAAGTTGAAGATGAGGAAGAAGCAGCGATAGGACTTGAATTGGAAGCACTTACATCGGATATTGATGTTAAACAGAGATTAATTCAAGAATTGGAATTATCACAAAGACGGTTACAAACAATGAAGCAGCATTACGAGGATAAATTGACTCAATTACAAGCTAGAATTCGTGATACACAAGAGGAAAGAGACAAAGTTCTGTCATCATTACAACTACAATCGTCACCGCCAACGGAAAAAGTTAAAAAATTGCGAGATGAATATGAAAAAAAATTATCATCAATGCAAAAAGAAGTTCGTTTATTGCAGTCGGCAAAGAAAGAGCATGCAAGATTATTGAAGAGTCAATCACAAAATGAAAATCGTTTACGGGGTTTACGCAACGAGCTGGCAGACATGAAAAGAGCAAAAGTTAAATTATTGAATAAAATGCGCGAGGAGGCACAGCGACATAAGGAAAACGAATTGAGAAGAAATCGTGAAATAGCACAATTGAGAAAGGAAAGTCGTAAAAATGCAAATATGATAAGAACACTGGAGGCGGATAAAAGAATGAAGGAGGTTGTATTACGACGTAAACAAGAAGAGGTTACGGCATTACGAAGACGCGATCGTGGATTAAGTCAGAAGGTCGCAGGGCGCACTAAAGCTAGAATATTAAATCAAAAATCATTGAAACAAAGGTGGTTAACATTTGAAAGAACAATAGCGAAACAGGCGTTGGCTAAACAGGCAGCGGCTGAAACTGAAAGGGAAATGGAACGTTTGTTAATTGAAAGAGATGAATTGGGTATTGATTTAGAGCGATTACAAAAAATACGAGCCAATTCAACATCAATAAAGGGTGGAGACTTGACAGAGTTTGATGAAGATATTGACAATATAAAAAGTAAAATAAGTTATGTACAAGACAGTATTGCCGAGTGTCAAAGGGATATGGTTGAAGTGGGCGACTGTGATGTTGATGGTGAACCAGGTGTTGAAGAATTAATTAGATCTATTAAAAGTATAGATGAAGCTCAATATTTATTACAGAAAATGTTGAATCACACGGTTGAACAAAGTTGCAATGTGGCTCAAAGGCAAATAGAAGTTAGAGATATGGAATCAAGATTGAATCAAGTTGCACAGGAAAGCGACGTACAACATCAACTATTAGAGCATGTTTTACGTGATCGCGATTTATTGTCGTTAAATAATAGGGATAATGCACTAACATACAGTCCATATAGCTCAAGGTCCTCATCACCAGATATGTACATATCTTACTTCCATATTTAACTCAATTTTACATAAATAAGTAAATATATTTTTGACGTTAATTCAATTTTTAGCAGTGAAAGTTATAGTCAAGTCTCCACCACTGAAGGTAAGCAGAAGAGCAATAAAGTGCGACGAAGAACAACTCAGCCCCAGGAGCTTCTCTATGGCGTGAGCTCTGCTGTTGATGATGATTTGAAAGTAGATGAGCAAAATCAAAATCAAACTCATAACCATCCATTAACGAGGGTCCCGAGCGCACCGGGGAGTTTAAAGTATGTTTATCGTCAAATAATAATATGAATTTTGTCTTATTTCATTTGTAATATAGGCACATTAATATTATAGCTATATGCATGAAACTAAATTTTCCCTAATAGTGATTTTTTTCTAGGGGTTTAGTGTTGACTAGAGGACAAGTTAGTAGTGGTTCACCAACATTGATACGACGCGACAGCACATCACCTCGTCCATTACGTCGTCCTATTCATCCAAGCGGTGGTTCGATGTGAGTATTAATGTAGAAAATATTCTTTTATATTTTTCTACAGACACTAATTCGTATTTTTTTTTTTTTTTTTTTTTTTCGCATTTATCGTTATTTATATTGAATTATCTATATTATGCAGTATTTTATAAATTGATTTATAGAATCACCAAGCACTAGAAGAGAGCATGACACCTAAACATCTCATCCATGTATATTCGAAAGAAAATTTTTTGTATTTTTTTTTTCTTTTGTTTTTCTGAGAAATATTTCTACATTGGACAGGGACTGGGAATACTTTATTTAGTTGTAATCCCCACGCAATCAAGTACGGGGTTTTCGGTGTCTTCTTATCATTGTTATCTTCATTTGTCAATTATTCATCCCGTAATTATATGTAAGCAAATTAAAAGCTATTTTCTTACCGATTTACAAATATATTCATCTAATTTCTTGGCGAGCAAAACATAAATACTAATTTAGATTGCATACCTACTCTTTGTATGAAATCAATTTAAAGTTCTTTTTATAATAATTACTGTATTATTTTGAAGTATTGTTGCATATATCTTGTATATATACACACACACACACACACACACACATATATATATTTGTAACTCTATTAATGGCACCCGTGTTGAGAAGGGAAATCGTTTTATATGTACTGATTGAATACATGATGCATGAAAATAAAAAAATAAAAAAATCATTGCATGGTTGGTTTTGCAATATCTCAATTTTTGGATTCATATATCATTTAAAATTTGATATCAAATCAATTTTTTCTCAAACTAATAACGTACACTGTAACAATCGCAACATAACAAAAGAAACCATCCTCATAAATCAGGGAGCAAGTCGCGCAAATGGATGCGTCATCGCCGCCGAGTTCACCAACCATCTATCGACGTTTCAATAGTCGTGAGGAAAATGTATTTTCGCGTTTAACTGCTACTCGGCAGCCATTTCAAATTGATTCTCAACCAACCAAAGGAATTATCTCACAATATCCTGGCAAGGTACTAGTGTTAATTTTTCATGTGTAACTCCAAAACGTTACAACTATCTCTTTTTTTCTCTTTTTTCCTTTTCTAGATACAACCTCGAGCACCATTACAGTGTACTCATATTGCCGAAGGTCATAGTAAAGCTGTTTTAGCAATAGATGCTATTGGGAATATGCTATTTAGTGGTTCGAAAGGTAATTCTTCAAACAAATTAAAGAATGAAGGCAAATAATTACAAAGCATGCCATTATATAAATTTGAAAAATTGTAGATCGTACCGTGAAAATTTGGGATCTCGAAACAGGCCTAGAAAATATAACTCTTAGTGGTCATCCAAATAACGTTGTGGCTGTTAAATATTCAACGACGAATCAATTATTATTTAGTGTATCTGCGGCTTATGTCAAAGTTTGGGACTTGAGATCTTCCAACGCCTGTATAAGAACACTATATTCATCGGGACAAACGCATAGTGGTCCATTATCATTATCGACACCATCAAGAACCCTTCAATTGCCAGCTGGCGAGACAATAATCAATGATGTTGCCCTAAATTTAAACGAACAAGAATTATATGCGGCAACTAACGACAAAGTTAGAATGTGGGATCTAAGAAAATTAAGTTACGCTGAACGAATTAGTACACCTCATACAGCAGCTGTTATGTGTTTAGCAGTAGCTAGTGATGGACGTGTGATAACTGGTAGCAAAGATCATTTGATTTCGCTTATTAACACTAATACTCTGGGACAATCTGTTAGTCTTGCTCCACCCCATTATGATGGTGTACAATGTCTTGCAACCAGTGGTTCAATGTTGTTTTCAGGTGTGAGATATTTCAAATCATATTAATTTAATATTGTTTTTTTCTTGAAGAATTAATTTTGCGAATGCTCATCAGGATCAAGAGACATGTGTATAAAGCGATGGGACTTGAGCCGAATGGAATTAATACAATCTTTGAATAATGCCCACAAAGATTGGATTCTTGGATTATGTACCATAAACAATGGTGCTGTGATGGTGTCAGGATGTCGAGGTGGTATGTTACGAGCTTGGTCTGTGCCAAAAGATCAATCTGGTGAGTGTACATTACTTGGAGAGGTTCGTGCTCATGGATCTGCAATAAATGCTGTCGTTACCAATCAACAACATATATTTACAGCGAGCAAGTGAGTGAAAATTTTTATTTATATTATACTGTATAGAAGATATAATTAGAAATGACGATTTTTTGATAAACATGAATCTAAATTGAAAAAAAAATTAAGTTTAAATAATGTATTTGATGATTTTTCTTTTCTTTCGTTTTCATTTGTTAATTGATTACAGCTCGGGTGAAGTAAAAATGTGGCGTGTACCTGATCCCTTTCCAACAATGTCCATATCTACAATGTCTATTTAACTCAGTCTAATTACATGCTTTGTCATTTTATTATGTTGCATATACATTGTTTAAACAAAATTTGATGAGGAAAATCATCTGTTTTTGTTGTTTTTTATTATTTTATCATGTTATCATACGCTGTATTTTTCATACATTACGTTACTTTTTCTCCTTTCGCATGGGCAACAAAATTGAACAAAAAAAAAAACAAAACAAAACGTCATGCCAATATTACCAACTGCAGCGATGGTACGATACGTTTTTGGAACTGCTACAACAAAAACCAACGACAGCCTTTTCAACGTAGCATTTCACTTAAGTGCTGATATTCGTATCAACGGAGGAACATCTGCAATATAGAAGTGTTTGTTCATTTTGTAAATATGAAAAAATTTCATTTTCCATAATTCGGAATAGGGTAAATTTATATTTACAGTAATGCGTGCGTGTGTATGTATGTATGTATGTATGTATGTATGTATGTATGTATGTATGTATGTATGTATGCATGTATGTATGTATGTATGTATGTATGTATGTATGTATGTATGTATGTATGTATGTATGTATGCATGGCTTATGAGATGTGTAATATTCAGTGAATGACAAAGTTACGCACTCTTATAATTATAAAACATAAATATTTTGAACACATTTAGTGGTTAAAAGTTATTATAGTTGGACAACTCAATGCATATTTCTGTACAAAACAAATAATAAAACCGGCGTCTAAAGACGGGAAAAATTTAGTATTGATGAACAAAAATTTTTAAAAATGAAATTCACTAAGAGGTGGTGTGTGATAACATTCTGGTGCATACCTCTCAGTATGTCTTAAGAGATTTTGGCATTATCTAGCATTCATTTTATTATTCCATAAAACAGCGAAGAATCTTCGCAATCATAATATTTTATTATCAGTACAAACAATAATAATAATTGATTAATACTGTACAGTTGAGCCTTCATCATGGCTACAACTTCATAACATTGTCAGGGTTGATTATTTAGTTTTCTTCTGTAAATAAACAAAAAGTAAATGAGAAAACATTAAAAGAAGAATTTTCATTTTTTTTTTACATAGATTTACCATACCTCTTTTTTTTCTTATGAGCTGATAATGATTCCTGGCCACTATCATCTTCACTATCCTCAGATTGACTACTTGAACTGTTGCTAGACGACGAGCTTGATGAACCACTGGAAGAATCACTCGCAACACCTGTATCTAATTTGACATCGATTGTTGTTGCTAAGGCTGCAAGTTGAGGTTCCTTATCACGAAGAATTTTCAACCACTTGCGGGACAATTTTGGCCGTCCCCGTACCTAAAAATGTAAATGGAACATCGTTCGATTAATTAATTTGAATTCGTTCTTTTAAGTGATTTAAGCATAGTGTTTACTATGTATAATTAGATATGATTTTCTCACTGTCTTATGCCAAACAACGGGAAAATTTGTACGTGAACAAAAATTTTGCGTCACCGCAATGGTTTCATCCAAATTCAAAACAACATGCCACCAGCCGCCAGGAACAAATACGGTCTCGCCTGGATTTTGTAGTACTTCGATCGGTAGATAGTCTTGAGGCCACGTTGACAATTTAGTACGTGGATAAATAATGGAAAACCATGTTATTGCTTCATCACGCTGTTTCCCACCCTCAGCACTAGTTACTTTTAATAATTCTCTTGGTGTATTCGTTGGAAATAAACACCAACGTTTGTGACCAGAAATAAGAGCATTCCAGGCACTTGTCCCCAAAGGATCAATATGAATTCCAGTACCTGTGCATTCATGAATTAGATTATTTTTTCGAGATAAGAAATAAAAATGGTAGATTTTGATTTTTCTTTATTTTTGGAAAAATTACCAGATCGGGCTGGTCCCATGACAAACCAACGATACGGCGGTCTTCGATGCTCACCAGCATATTGAAAAAGATCGTCACGAAAATATTGTGGAATGGCATAATCCTCCAATAATTTTCTTCTACGTACGTGTTCACCAAATGAACTATCAAAAATGTATAATGGTGAATCATCATCATTATTAGTCATATACTGTACGTAATACTTCATTTTCATTTTTACACTATAACCCTCATTATCTTCACCACATTTAAATTTTTGGTTACGATATTTTTTGGCTAGTCTCTGTAATTAATTTTTACAGAATAAACATTAATTTTGCAATTCAATTAATTCCAATCGGTTGCATATGAAATGTGCAAGAAATAATACAATATGACCTCTATCGTCCATTTATATTGGGCTTTCCAGTCGCTTTGAACACCTCTGATTATCACAGGCTTATAAGGTTGTTCAAAATTCAATATAAATTCGTCTTTGGACACTTTTGATTCGTCAATTCGTTCAATATTATCTTTAAATTTCCAGAATTCATCAAATTTCTTTACATAACCATGTTGAGTCCACGCAGCTTTATCCGCAAGTTCTAACAAACAAGTATGAAATAAGTTGAACAGATTAATGACTGAAAATTATTAAAATAGTTGAATTATTTTTGAAATGTAGATTTGAAGATCTTGACGAGGTTAGAAAAAAAAATTGGTTGTTTTACTGACCTGGTCTCGCTTTCTTCTTCACTTCTTTGATGCGTTTTTTTGCTCGATGATCCAATTTCACTTCATCCGACATAATGTTTAATTAAAAATTTGTTTGAGTAATGAACTAATTTCAATGTATTTACAAATTTTCCCTGCACTCAAAAACGAAACATAAAAAAATTTCTAACATGCATATTGCATGCGTATTTAACTATGAGTATGAGACCTGTGTAGTGTGTAAGTGAGATTACTTGCCAGCAGATGCCCTCGAGTGTATTTTGTATGTGACGCACCTAGCCTACATAGAAGGAGAACGATCGGAATTGGGACCGTGCAAAAATGCAGCCCGCCATCTGGTGTTCAATTTTAATACTTTCTGTAACTATATCAGCTAAGAGCTGGTGATGTAACCCAGTACAATTGTAATCAAGCCGGCTTATGCGGCACTTGCGGAATTTCGGCAGACTATTCCTAAGATACAGATATTAGGCTCCTATAGGTAAAATCCCAAAAATGTAGCCATTTTTCTTTTTCATAGAGCCGGCTAAAACGGTTAGATATTAAAAACGATATATATATATACATCATAAAAATCAGCATACAATATTTATAAAGGGAAACAAAAAGACTTACGAATTGTTCAACGAGTTTATTGTTTAAAATATGACTGGAGGTAAGTTGTAATTTATTTCAAAAAGGATAGTCGATAGCATTCAATATTATCTGTATTCATTTGACATATTAATTTGATCGGTACATCAGTTATTTCAATATATTATCACGTTTCATGAGGTTATAACCGCAATTAATGATTTAATTCAAAATATTGTAGAAAAGTCGAATACCGAAGATACATGGACGCCTTACAAAGAGTTACAAAATCTTGTAGAGAAATTTGTTACCTCTTCAAATACTCATGATCCGCAGTATCATGAATTTATGCAGGCACTGCGAAATCATAGGCAAAACTTTCTCACAATGATGAAAAATCCTGTAAGTTAAAAAAAAAATTGAATACCTGCCTATTGTATGTACTCATATTTCATCAGAAAATGATTGTGATTATATTTTTCTAGCCCAAGAACAATAAAAGTCGTGAAGAAATTCAAGAAGGTGTTACGCATGGAATATATTTACCAGGTTATGAATATCATGTATTGTCAAAAGAGCTTGTGGATGAAACAATAATCATATCAGACATGTATGATCTTAATGAATTCATGGCATTAGATTTGTTGTGTACTGCTCAATTACAAATGCCACATCATCCTGGATTGACAAGAGGTCTTACAGCCATTTTATTATACTATGATGGTCGAAAAGCTCTAACATGTGCTTTGAAAACATTAGTTCAAGCACGAATAGGTCACAGTTGGGAATTGGACACTCCACTACCACTTCGTAAGAAAATAACTGAGTATACAAATAAATTATGCGAAGATGGATTGCTTGACAGAGTTCTTTCACTTTTGGAACAAATGGATCCTACAGCAGAGGAAAATTTGTTGCAACAGAATCGTGCCTTGGGTAGTCCAAAACATCACTATATGGTGATGAGATTATACAATGATACCAGACAAGATCTAGCTGATATACTGTATTTTTGGTCAGCTCAATCTTTTTTACCAGCACAAATAACATTCAGACTTTTGTCACTATTGCAACGTCGCAATTCAGAGTCATATTCTGGTGATGGTGGACCCGACAAAATTACACTCGCGCTAATTATGGCATTTTTGAATGTAATGAATCTAAGTTCGCTTCATAATTGTGAGGATAGTGAACAAATGGCTAAATCAATACCTTTGCTATATGAGGGTAGAGTCTTCGAGGAGTTGACTGACGAGTTGTTGAATCCAAATATATCATGGGAAAGTTCGGGATTACGTGGGTTGATGCAATTGTCATTAGCCATTGCAATATCAACACTAAAATCTACTGCAAATATAACATTGAGCCAAAATATTATAAAACAAGATGAAATCTTAATTGAAGCTGCATTATCAAACAAAGCATTTCACTTTATTACTAATGTTATATTGAAGAACAACAATATTTATCACGAAGAGTTTTTTATTCGATATTTTCACACATTTATTTCAGATTTTATTACTCTAATGCCATTGAAAGTTAAAGAATTAAGAAGTCGTGCTGATGAATCCATGCGTTTTATTGCAGCATATCAGCAAGAAGGTGTTGAACCACCAATGAATCTTGATGATCATTTTGAATATCTTATGTTAACAATTGCTGAACTATATAAAAAAGATCCACTAGAATTAAATTTAGTGTTGGATTATTGGTGTCAGCACAATGATATGTCGCATGTGTCACCATCAGTTCATGGTACACGAATACCATCAAAGCAAGTTGTGCTATTCAAATTCGTACGATTGGCTGGCGAAATACTTCCAGCTGGATTATTCATTCCTTATTTGAAAATGATTGCGTCATTGGCGTCGTCGCCACAAGCAGCAAGACATACATTCAATTTTTTGAAACCAAATGGTGCAAGTGGATCGACTATTTCTTGGGATCATTTTTTTAATTCACTTAGCCGATATTATTATAATTTGCGACAAGAATTGCCGCCAAGTCAAGATACTATTTATCGTCAACGCAGTCATTCAAAAGGAATAACACCAAATGAGGTCAAAGGATTGGAAGCTGTGTTATCAGTAGTTCAAGTTGTGGCTGAATACGATGAAATGTCAAGAATTGCAATTTGTGATCATCCAGGATGGAAAGTGCTGCCGTCATTGATTGGTCTCGTGGGTTGTGCTATGCCGATACCACTTAAAGGTGTACTTGTACGTACCTTAGCAGCTCTGGCAAAGTCACCTGAAAGTTCATCAACAATTTGGCAAAGTCTAGAAGCAGCACAAATTCTTTGTACAATTCCAACAACGAGTAGCTATCAACCGCGTGGTATTCAAACCGAATTAGATGAAATTGAGTCACGTAATGAAGAATATCCATTAACACGTGCAATGTTGAAGCTTTTGGATGCTTTGACTGATTTCCCTATTCCACGACTTCTTGGTGTTGGCCAAAGAAATCCCGGATTTGATCCTTATCTGCATTTTACTATAAATACAGTGTTTTTACGTTTCAATACTCGATCATATAAGAATACAAATGAAAAATGGGAAATTGCTGATGCTTGTTTGAAAATATTTTCCAAGTTGATTGCACAGTATGAACCTAATGTTGAAGATTTCGTAGGTTATCGTGTTGAACTTCAAGGTGGCGAATCGACCTTGGTTAATCCAGAACCTGGATATCGTTTGATGTCACAGTTACATTCGAACTCCGAATTTTTACATGTGGTTCTTTATATTTTAGATGAAGGACGTCATTTATTAGAGACATATGATAATATACCTGGTAAAATTCATCTTGAAAATTCCACTTTGAGTTGTCTAAAAATTCTTGAATGCAGTTTGAAAACGCAGCATAGTTATATGACACAAATGGCGATCGCAACATCGACAAATAAAATATTAACTGGATTATCACGGCTTTTGCTAGGTGTTAATCCACGAACATGTAAACCAGATCATATGATTAATATTGCAATGTATATAACTTTCAATTCTTGGTTACGTAAGCATGCATATGTTGCTATTGGAGTTATTCAAGGTGTGTCCAATGAACCTGGTGCAGACGCAGAATTACTATCAACTTTTACGTCGACACCTTTGACGACGATTGCAATTAGACATGGATTTGTTGAATGCTTAGATACAGATGATATTGAATGTAATGAACGCGAAGAAAAGCGACAGATCGACATATATAGCAATCATTTACATGTGGTAAATTGCAAAGATCGAATTCTATTACTTTTAATGCAATCTATTGGACGACCGGCTCCAAATCTTTCTCATTATCTTCTTGGTTTTGATATAACTAAGGATATTCGAAAAACGGTTATTCAACAGCCAGGAATACTTGGATTTCCACGTACATGTTTGCATTCGATACTTGGAATTTTGGAGCAATCATTAGAAAAAGGCAGAGATAAAATCACAGAGGCATGCTATTGGTTTCTTCATATATTAGGCGCTAATACCAAGACATCAGTATCAGTTTTACGGTTTCTTCGTACATCAACTAATCAAGATTTTGTTCAACGTCATTTGTCAAAACTTCCGTTTCAGGGAAAAAATCGAGCAACAGAACTTACTTGTATGTCATGGTTATTGAAGCTTGCAGCGATTGAATTTCGCATTGGTGGAGGAGCACATTTACAATACAATCTCGTTCAGAGACTTGTTGGTTACGCAATACAAGATAGAGAACGAAATTTACCACCATCGCAAAAACTTTTGATGGATCTTTTACATTATATAGATTTTGAACTTGAATTACAACCAAATAAAACATGGGAATTTTTCGATCCATCTCAAGTAGAAATGGTATTGGGCAAATGTAGCATCCCAACTGCACCGTATGGTGGGCCACAATTAATTGATATCAAATCATTACATTCATTAATTACTGAAGAGCTTGCAGTAACACAGAACAGTGCAACAGCAACTCAACGTAAACTGATGCAACAAGAATTAGAATCTATATTGGCACATGCTCTAAAGAAAAATCAAACGAAAACATTGTCATATGCTACAGTAAAGTTCGTTGAAGGATGGTGTCAAGTAACAGAAATACTATTTTCGATTGCAAACAATCAACAACTTCCAACCAATCAAAGACAAAATTTATTACTTAATCTTTCGCATGATTTATTACAAAAAATGACCTCGTGTGAAGCACTGAATGAAATTAAGACACTGGTTTCTGGAACTGTATTGATTTTATTAGTCAATCTTAGAAATACTTTTACTGTACACACTAATGCAGAAGATAGTGAAATACTTCCATCATCTTCGCCTTCCTACACAACAACAATGAAAATAATTCTGAGTCACATTCTTCAATGGATTTTAAATTCTGGAGCTTCATCGCAAAAAATTCGAACACATCTTTATGGTGCTTTGTTAAATTTTCTTTGTATTGTGGGGTTGGAAAAATTAGAATGGCCAGGCGCAACAAATTCTACATACATAAATCAATTAGATAATTCACTGTATCGATCATTATCAGTAAACGAACGTTCACATCGATATGCTACCATACAAGTTATCAATGGATTTGGCGATAAACTCATGGATATCGTCTGCCACAATTGTTCTGGTGGTCATGATGTTTGCAAAATGCTCGCACTCTCATGTCTTGACAAGATACTTGAATTGGATTGCGATAATACTTGGATTATTTATTTATCTAGTCGAGGATACATGAAACATTTGATAGATGGCTTGATTGAGTCTAATAATTTACTTATAAGTATGCTTCAACCTGATCCAACAACTTTACGGCCCCTTTATTTATACGAGGCTAAAATGGCGGCATTTTGTCGAATGGCATCTTCACGTCTTGGTGCTGAAAGTTTATTAGAAAATAAAATTCTTTCATGTTTATCGAGTATGAGCGTATTCGATCAGCATCCGGATATTCATGTTGGATTTGAAGTCAATAACACATCATTTTTACCATCAATTGGACAACGATATCAACAAATATTATTACCAGCAATGTATCTCTGTGATGCATTATTGACAACTCTAGGTACGGAAAATCAATCATGTGCTATTCAAGTTTGTGGTTTTATTCAAAGTCATCGTGATACAATTGAAATAATATTGAGAAATGTGACATCACAATCAAACAATTTATTCCTCAATCAAGTTGCTTGTATTACTGGAGTAATAGCTAGATCTGCAAATATTGACATGTATCAATTGGTAGAAAATGAATTGAATAACACTGATAAAATGAATGTTAATGTAGTTGATAACACGGGAATGAGAGAATTACGAGCACATCTATTTCGATTAGAAAAGTTGATGGTTGGTTTATTGACAAAATTCAATGACCAAAATCGAATGACCATTTACCCGAGTAATTATGATGATAATCTTCAGCAACATCATCATTATTCAAAAATTAAGATCGTTGCCAATGTTTTTCTTTATGCTCGTAATCAAATGCAACATACACATATGGATCAAAAAATTCGCAATTTACTTTTTGAACCGTATTTATCTAAATCTGGAACAGAAGATAGAACTAAACATGATGTTAGTAGAACCACTATTGGTGTAGTTGTAGATCAACTTGTTTCATCGACAAGTTTACTTTATTCAGAATTACCACAACTGGATACTATGTTGAAAAAAGTTGATATGATAAAAGAAATGAGTACGGCGGACATCAAAAAGTATTTAAATGAAGAAGAATTGAAATTAGATACAATGAAACAGCGGATAGTTGTTATGAAACGATTAGAACGTCAAACAGCAGAAATGCGCCAGGCTATTAAGTATTTATCATTTATAATGGAACATAGTTTGTATCTACTTTGGAGTCATTTGGACTTTTATGCAACGAACACATCGAAACTTAAAACACATTGTAATTATATTTACATAATTATTTTTACATCTGAATTTGCGGTTATTTTTGTTGATAATTGATTTTTTTTGTTATCAGATACTGATGGATTGGAAGACAGTGCAGTGATATCGGACGACGTGTTAGCAAATCTTAAACAAGGTCTTGTTGCTGTTTTTTCAGATAGTTTTGTTACACAACTTTTGGATATTGCCCAACATGAGTATTCTATCTCGGAGCAAACGTTTATTGAGGCACTCATTAGAAGAACAAGAAGATTATTGCAATTTATCATTGTTGATAAAAATTCTTGTATATAGGCTGATTCATCGTCGATAATTGTTCATCTTTTTTTTTAAACCTTATTAAATGTGTAATAAATAAAAATGAAGTTAATAAATACAATGTTTTTAAGATAAAAGGAAAATATTTTTATTCACATATAATCAAAATAGCTATTTACAATTTATGTAATAACAGCTTCATCCCATGGTCCGTAAATATTATCCTTATACTTTTGCCACCTTATATACCATAATGGACAACTAATATGGAAAAATACAGTTACAATCATAAATGCAAACGGTATTATTGGAGATATAAGAATTAATAAATATAAAGTGCTGAGTGTAAGTGTTAATGAAATAAGTATTTTGTTCTCAGTTCGTGACAATAAAAATGGTAATAACACAAAACATTGAACTGCGACAGTGAGCAAAGAGAATGCATGCATTGAAGAAGTTAATCTGGAGGCTAACATTAATGAGCCAAATATTGAAGATGTTATTGATAAGGAATCAGAAAGAGAAACTTGTGGAGAACCATATTTGCTGAAGATTAAATGAATCAAAAACATAAATATGGTCATTGTATAAATTGTATCTGTGCTCACTGTTTCTGTGAGAGTTTTTAAAACAGGTGACAATATATAACCAAATGTTAGGAATATTAATGCTGTCCTCAAATCTTTGGATATGCGATCATGCCTATCGGGCAATTTTATTATATAACATATATATCCGGCCACTGTCAACACTGTACTTGACATAAAGATAATATTAGGAGTCGTCCATTCATTGTTCAACCACGTAAATACCATGACAAATAAAATAACAATATTTAGTTGAATGCATATACTTGCACCGAGAGTAATAGCTCCTCTAACAGTTACATTATTAGGTTTTATATTTTTTTTTAGTTCACGTAAGAATGAACTGTCTGTATAATTATCAGGTAAGCCACGGTTTTCATATAGATTTTTTTTCCATAGAGTAACATTCCGCCAACAATTCTGAGTTGTATTCATTTTTTTTTCCAAATCTCTAATTCCAGAACATTTATTCCTGAAAGAAATTCATAGAGAAAATTTGTATGTGTTGTTTACGATTTTTGGTTCATTTTGGATATTATTACAATGTATTGAACGTATCACAATCTTTATTTCGGCTGATTTTGTGAAATATCACATGAAAAAATATTTTAGATGCACTAACCACAAAAAAAGACTAATATATACAATAAATTGTATAAATGTAATACTAAATAGCCAAGAATGTCTCTAAGACGACTACGAATGACAAATTTACTCTATATTGTATAAATAATGCTGAATGTACTTTAAGGTTTCATAGTTCCATAAGTTTCGTTTCAATGGTACACAACTATTATGTATTAATTCATCCATTAATCTAGTCATGAGCAAGATATCAATACTTTTTGTCTCCTTACTAGAGCTGTAAAAAAAAATGTTTTATGTCATTAATACAGTTTGAAAACTGTAATGATTATATCAAAAAGCTGATTTTACTGATTTACATGACTAAAACTCAATGTCCAATGTGATATTAAAAAATAATAAAAAAAAAATGTTCATCATATTTAATGAATAGTAATGAAATTATTTATAAGATTATTGGAGAAAAAAAAGATTATATTTATTTATGCTTGAGAAAATATAATTGTCCCAGCTAATGATGGTCAGGACCCAAAACAAATTAGGATAAATATTCGTAAAGCAGAACGAGTGATATCATCGGCAAGTAGAAAATATAAAAAAAATTACAAACACCTGGTTCTCATTAATAAAATACGTCATAACTCACAAGTAATTCATGATTAATAATTACATAAATAATCTATTATTACCTTTTTTCAATATCAAGAGACACGGTAGTGTCTCGCGCCAAGTTCACAGCGGAGCGAGACTCACGGACCCGTGTATCTTTACGCGAAAGTCCGAGTTTCAAGAGACCACTATGATGAGATCTCATATATGCACTAAATTTAGCGGAAAAATAATGAGCGCAATTGGAAGCTCGTGTCCAAATTATATAATAAAACTGATTTTATTTATTTCCTACGTTCCGTATTACGGAAGATATATTGAGTTGAAGTTAAAAACTGATGATTTTCATGATGAAAAAAATTCAGTCCTGGTCGTCGTCTGTTGGGCATCTTTATTCAATGCGTGTGTGAAACGTAAACTTGTCTTTCTCGCTCCGCGTACAGTAGTATCTTTCTCTTACTTCCAATACGCTCTATCATTTTGCCTTTTATTATTGCAAGGTCACAGCGATCTCCTTCTAACACACGTTATATCTATGAGTCTGTCCTTTTCTCGCATGGTAGATTTTATTCTTTCTCTACTCTGGCGGTCAATTTTAACACTAGTCATCAGATCAGAATTAATATCAAGAAACATAATACTATTATTATTATTTCTCTTCAACTCTAGCGGCCAATTTCAATACTAATTTGAAAATTTTTGAAGATGATGAGTTACCGACGAAGCACAGTTATAGTCGCATAATAATAAATAATAATAATCTAGTGCATTCTCATGTAAATCCCTGTATAGCCTTTGGTGGAGTGCACCAAATGCTATTGGGGAATAATAAAAATGGATATACATTTTCAGCTATTATGAAAAAAGCTGATTCATTTTTCATATATATTCATATATATATATACTTATTACTTGCAATATAACAGAGATAGGTTTGTTTTCATATATATAGATGAATTATATTCATTTGTTATATGTTTATTAAGTATAAATAACTCAGTTAGAAAATATCGATTATCTTAAAAATTTTAATTATTATATTTCAGTCGATAATGATTTCATTGATTTACGATTGAATAAATTGGGTTGCATATTCATCATAAGTTTATTATATTTATGAAAAGTTTTAATTACGCAAATGATTCATTTGATGTGCGATAAGGGTTTTATAATAAAAAATACCGAATATATTTTTCAGATTCCGTCATTAAAGAAATTTGTTACGGACCAATAATGATGTATAATGAAAATGTCCAATATGAAATAGAATCGATGGCTGAAAATTTTATCAAGTTGTACATTAATCCATTCAAATATTAAATTCAAACATTTTATATGTTTAGTCTTGCAAAACAAATGAAATATTGTATTACATTTAAACTTTTTTTAAAAAAAAGAAAAAAAAGGCGCCAAGTTCATGTGTGGCAAAAAAATTGGATTGCAAAAATTACTTTGGAAAATTTATTTTGATTAATTATTGTACTTGTAGTAAAAAAAGAAATGATATCAAAAAAAGGACAAACTTTTTTAAAAAAAAAGAAAAAAAAGGCGCCAAGTTCATGTGTGGCAAAAAAATTTAATTGCAAAAATTACTTTGGAAAATTTATTTTGAAAAAATTACTTTGCAAAAAGTTTATCTGAAAAAGGTACTTTCAAAAATTTACTTTGCAAAAATATTTGATATCAGTCATTTGTTTGCCAAGTACACAATATAAGGTTATAAATAAACATATATAGACTTACTATGTATTATACATATATTATATATTATATATGGACTTACTATGTATTATATATGTATTATATATTATATATTATATATTATATATTATATTATATATTACATATTTGTTATACATTGTATATTATACATTATATATAATATTATATTATTTATATATACACTTACTATGTAATTGTATTAGCTATCTATATTCATAACAGAATACACATCAATGATAGGTGTCATTGATTGCCATTTCCAAGAAACCTCATCATCACCTATTGTAATCAATCAATAGTTATATATGTCAAAAATTTTTTGTCAATATCCCACTTTTAATACGAACGTATTTGGCGCGTCCGAAATAAGTATATTCTACGGTCATGATCAGCTAACAGCTACTAACAGCTATATTTATTTCGGACGCGCCAAATACGTTCGTATTAAAAGTGGGATATTGACAAAAAATTTTTGACATATATAACTATTGATTGATTACAATAGGTGATGATGAGGTTTCTTGGAAATGGCAATCAATGACACCTATCATTGATGTGTATTCTGTTATGAATATAGATAGCTAATACAATTACATAGTAAGTGTATATATAAATAATATAATATTATATATAATGTATAATATACAATGTATAACAAATATGTAATATATAATATAATATATAATATATAATATATAATATATAATACATATATAATACATAGTAAGTCCATATATAATATATAATATATGTATAATACATAGTAAGTCTATATATGTTTATTTATAACCTTATATTGTGTACTTGGCAAACAAATGACTGATATCAAATATTTTTGCAAAGTAATTTTTTGAAAGTACCTAGTATGTATACCAATAATTGATGAAAAAATAAGCAGCTTTGTAATGTTCTTGTTTTTATTTCGAATTATTTTGATATGTTCAACGGTTTTTTACCCAGTCTGCTATTTCAACGTCTTATAGTTCTCTGCAGGCAGAAAATATACAAATGAATGGTCATTTATAAATTTTGATGAATTTATCTTCTTTGTCATCTGAAATTGTCAATGTAAAAAATTGTCATTTAATAATGACCAAAAGTAAATTTTCATCTTTACTAATAATATACAAAATAGCCGTCATTTCGTAACTTTGTCAAATTAAGAATAAATTTGCTGTTAATTGACGGTAAATTTTATTTTATACTTTTTTTTATGTTTTGCTAGAGAAAATTATTACTATAATATATATATATATATATATATATATATATGGTGAATTAATTTGGCGCCTCTTCACCAGATTAAGGACGTTCGGTAGAGTTAGCGAGGGGAAACATTTACGGGGCAAGGGGAAACTAGTGATGAATGACGACTTGACAACGCCTATGGAGGGTAGAGGTAAGGAGAACTGTCTCATATGGGAGGAAAGCTGAAAAAGTGTCCAGCTACAAGCAGTAAATAATAGTCCAAAAACCCTCCAAAATGGCGCTAGCGTAGGCAAATGGTGTGGTATGAATGTAGCAGTTGTTAATGGATTGAAGTTTGCCGAGTTAGAAAATTTAATATTTTTAGTGACTAGAGTAGTTAGTAACAGTCAAGTATACAATGCCTCAACAATTTACGTAGTCCAAAATTATTTTGTAAGCATAACCTAAAATTATTGCTGTGAAAAAACGTAGAGAGTGAAAAAAATTTTGTGAACTTTGAATCAAACATTTAGTGATTTTTTAGTGTTTATTGTGATAAAACTTTTTAAAACATTTCAACAATAATGGGCAGAATTTGCGCGGTGAAAAGTTGTCCAAGTGGGCGTAAATTGAGAACTAAAAAAAACGATTCGTCTCAGCCTCCGTCTTATTTTCAGCCAATAGTATGTATATTAATTTTTTCTGAATTACTTACTTTAGGAACAATTTTTTATTTTTTCAATTTTTGTAGTCAATCAACATTTAAAAATGATTTGTTTAATTAAATTAACAGACACCGGCGAGATTGGAAAATTGGGAAATTTCCTTGGGCATTAATTTGAAAGCATCAGATTATATTTGCCATCTTCATTTTAAAGAGGAGGACATAAAAATGTACGATAAATTTGTTATAAAAGGTGAACTCAAGATTTTTCCTAAAGGGAAAAAACAACTCAAAGATGAAGCTTTACCAACACTCGAGCATCAGTTTGTCTCGATAGATTTCAATCACTCTGAAGACGAACAGCATTGTCAAGTTGATGAACATCAAATCGAGCAACAAAAAATACTAGTAAATCAAGAACTATCTAATAATTTGATGGATGCGAATATTCCAACTGAAGAAGACTTAGAAGAATTACCGTTAAGTCAACATGTATATGATATTATCGAAAGTCAGCAGGATACCGAAGCAAAGATACAATTTGAAGATTTAAGGGATAATATAAAAAAATTTTCATTACCGCCATCTTGGTTATATCTAGATAAACCAAATGGACTTATATTCATGCGGGTGAATGAAACAACCCTGAAAATCGTAAACCATTTACGATTAAGTAAGAATATGTCAATTACTGTGAGTACTAATCAATGTCCGAGTAAATTTATCCGATTTTTTTTTTAGTAACAATAATTAATTCATATAAAATTGCAGGTTATTTTTTCTAATAATGAAGAATTGTTACTGAACGAGAAAATTGATTCGTTTCGTGGTATTTACGATTACTTAAAATCTGTAGAGAGATGGCCATTGTGCGTGGGCACTCAATTTGACAATAATAGGTAAGAATGATTCATTTTTTACATGCATAAATTAATGAACTACAAAGAAGGGTTGAATACGACTTGAATTTTGACAATTAATTAAATTTTTAGGTATTCGAGAATTTGTAAAGGTGTCATTATTGGTGAAGATACTTACAAAAGAAATCAGCCCAATCCAAGATGTAAATGTTGTCGAATTTTAAGAAACCGCTTACAGAACCGTGATTCAACTTCCATTAATTTAGAGAGAGTAACAGCTCATAAACAACGTATTTCAAATGTGATTAAACAATGCAAACGTTTACAAAGAACGGTATGTTTTTTAAATAACTATTTTTGTATCAGCATGAATTTTTACTATTAATCAAACTGTTTGGATTAGATATTGAAAACTTTTTATCATTGTACGTGAATGTTTTGCAATATAAATATATATTTAATGTAAGTATAGGTGTTATAATGCTTTAAAAATTTTACGAAGTAGGACATGGAAGGGTTATAATTTATAGCTAAGGGGTGCTTGCCGTTAAATAATAAGTAACAAATTCGATCGAGCTTTCAGTTTTCTGTGACTATTGTGTGCAAACTGTTTCCAAGATTTTTAACAATGTTGGTATTGTGATTATGGTTACTAATTATGGTATTAAAATATAATCACATTGTTTGTTTGTTCAACAGGATACTTCTCGTATTTGTGCTCTTTCAACGGCTGCGTATTGAATAAAAAATCGATTTTTACGAGGGATTTTGAGATATGAATAATTGTAACAAAAATTCGAAAGAAATTAACATTATGTATTCGATATTTTTATAGCATTTTTCAACGAATTTGAGCATTAAAATCTCAATAATATTTCAGCAAAAATAGTTTTGATTTGTATATAAGAATTGTACATATACATTTTTGCTGAAGTAGTAATCATCGAAGATTTGTCTATAAAATTTGTATATTTTTTCCATTCCGAGAAGAAAAGATTTTCTTAGTGAATAAAGAAACTTTTCTCATTCTAATCACAACAAAGTAGAGCAGGATTATAATTTTGTATATTGTAATTTTTACGTTAGTGAAATAATAATAGAATTAATTTATTGTGATTGCATAGATGTAGTAGTCAAAAATCAGGAGTTGATATAATAATAAGTTATCGTTTTATAATTTTCAATGTTAATAGGACGTTGATAAATTAATATTAATGAATATTTATAGTATAATATTATTCTGCGGTATTAGCGTTTTTCACTTTGAACAGATTTCGAAGTAAATAGTATTGGACATTTTCAAATTAAATATTAATTAGTTTTTAATATTAACTCGAAATCTTACACAGATTTGTCCTCGAACTTGCGATGAATTTATTATTATTCTTTGTTATAAAAAGCCGCTGATGGATAACTGTTAGTTAGTTATACATCATAATTCATATCTTTTGCATTATGTCATTTGTGAAGCACTTGTAGTGCGCTATATTTGCGGCACCTTTTATGCGTTAAAGAATAAAAATATTAATTTTTTAATTACTTATAATAGAACATTAATATTACTTATGTTTAAACTTCGAGGAATGATAACCTGCACTACCATGAAGGTTAATCATATACATAGTATCAACTGTGTCATCAATTTTGTAATATTGTAAATTTTTTAGTATTTTTATGAAATAAATAACGTACAAAATTAATAACTTTTTTATTATTTATTCACAGAAAATTCTATTGAAAGAAAAAATATTTATGGCCAAGTCCAAGTGTGCCAAAAAGTCTGAGGCTGTAGTGCAAGATGCCATCAAGAAGTTACCTACAGATTTTCAAAATGCCGTTAATTCATGCTTTGCAGCTGCAAAAAAAAAAAGTGTGAAAGGTCGACGATATACGTTAGAGTGGATATACGAGTGTATATTGATTCGTTTAAAAAATAGAACTACATATGAATTTTTACGCAAGCGCAATATTTTACCTCTCCCGTCGATTGATACTTTGAATAAGTTTATCAGAAAAATTAGTTCTTCTGCTTATGGCTTTCAAGCTGCTACTTTTCACAGCTTGAAAGAAAGATGTGAGACGATGCAGGAAGGAGAGAAACGAGGAGTGATTTTGGTCGACGAGATGAAATTAAGCGAAGGAATATTTTTCGACCAACAATGCATGAAATTTTGTGGCTTTGTGGACTTGGGAAAACATACCCCCAATGATTTGAGAAATGAAACGGCAGATCATGCGTTAGTTTTTAAATTTGTACCGTTCAGAGGTAGATGGGTTCAAGCCTTGGGTTGTTTCCTTTCGAAAAATGCATGCAAAAGTGAACCACTGCACAAGCTAATTTTAGAGTGTATCGTGCTTATGGAAAATAGTAGCATATGCATTGATGCTGTGGTTATGGATGGTGCATCATGGAATCGAGGCGTGTGGAAAATTTTTGGTGTGGATGAAAAAAACATCAGCTGTGAACATCCGTGTGATATCTTGAGGCGATTATGGATGATATCTGATTTCAATCATTTATTAAAATGTTTTCGAACATCTACCTTAGATGATAGACTCCAAGATTTCAAGGTATAATTGATTAATAATATTTTTATTTAGAATTTGACCGATGTAGTTCCAATTATTAATTACTATTATGAATTTTTCAGACCCCTTACGGAACTGTTAAGAAACAGCATTGGGAAGCTGTCTTAGAAGAAGAAAATTACCGGCAACCAAACATGAAAATCGCTTACAAGCTAACATCATCGCACTTGAAACCAAAAGGCTTTCAAGTGATGAATGTTCCTTTAGCAACTGAAGTATGTATATTTCAAAATTTTCACTAATATCTACTGATGAAATGATTCTCGTTTCTTTGATTAATTATATTATTATTAATTTTCTTATAGGTATTCGGTCATGAGGTATCTGTTGCAATGGCACACTACCAATCAAAGTGCGACAAATTAAGAGATTCAACTCCAACGCAAAAGTTCATTGATTTAATTTTCAACTTGGTCCAAGCTATGTCATCGCGTATACCAAGAGATGCTTTGTACGCTAAAGATGATTGTCGTAACAAACAGGTAAGAATAATTAAAAAATGAAACAAAATAATAAAATCTTGTAATTTTGTAGGTTTAATTGAAAAATGATTAATTGAGAAAGCTTTGACTCAACAATCACGATAATTGGTGTCATGCAAAAACTCTCAGGTACTCAATACTGATCGTTAACTTGTTATATTACAAGTAATTTGTAGAAACTGATCAGATTACAATTTTTGTATCCATGTGTCATTATGACAACAGGTGCATTCATGAACTGAAGAAATTGTACATCGGCATATTCTTCTATTGTTTCTTATTTTTTTATTGTTTTATCAATGATTAATTGCATGGGTTTAATACTTCTATACTTACTTTATATTTACATATTTCAGGCGATACTGGAATTCCTGCAATTTTTAGAAGATTGGGAAAAGCTTGAAAAAAAAATACCTGTTTCGAGGAGTACTGCAATAGGACTGAAAGTAACTTTACGTGCAACACTAGAAATTCTGGAGATGCTTAAAAACGTATGCGATTTTAAATATTTGATGACAGCAACTCTATCTCAAGATCCTTTGGAGGTAGCTATACATATCAACATCATTTTATCATCATCATCATCATCATCATCATCATCATCATCATCATCATTATTATTATTATTATTATTATAATTATTATTACTTCTATTTCCTAATGCATATTTATGTATTTTCAATTTTAGAGATTTTTTTCTGTCATGAGATATTCGTGTGGAGGAAATGATCATCCCGATCCAAAAATGTTTGCCCAAGTGTATCGCTTGGCATCTTCTTTTTCTCTAATACGTCCACCAAGAGGGTGTAATGTTTCCGGCACGAATCTCCTAAGAAGCCTTATAGAAGCTAAGGAAGTTTTAACTTCTTCGAATAAGGGCAGTAAGGATTCATGGCTTCAAAGTATCGATGATATGTTAGAAAGCACTGAGCCAATACTTGCAGGCTCTTCCACCGATGCAGACCATGATTACAACGAGGCTGTAACCAGTGATGCCGTTCAATCTTACATTGCTGGTTATATTGTTCGTAAATTGAAGAAAAATGTGAAGTGTGAGAATTGTTTACAGTGTATACAAATGAGTGCGGAAGCTGGTAAAGAGTTACAGAGAAACGACGTTATTTGTAAAATGGATTTATATGGAGGATTACTTTTTGCAAGTAACGAATTGTTTAGTCTAACTAAGCAATTAGAAAAGTGTGTACTAAAAGCTATCAGTAGAAATCTCACTAATTTAGAAACAATTTCGGAGATATCAGTAGAGCTCAAAAAAGAAGTGTTATTGAAAGTTGGATGCTTTGAACATGAAAATACATTGACTAAAAAAATTATTGATATGTATGTAGTTATGCGCGCTCATTTTCTGGCAAAATCAGAAAATAAGCGCTATGAAGAAGCTAAAATAAGGACCAAAATAAATAGGAAAAATGCCAAATTATTTTCTTAAATAAAAGATTTATATTTTCAAACATTTCCAATAGTATATTTGTTGATTGAAATATTTATATTAAATAATATATTTTATTGTTCATAAATTAACATACGTTTATATTTTTTCTGCGAATAAAAATGTTTTGAAACCTGAACTATTTAATATTTCTTATAATTCATATGAATTAATTTTTTAATGAAAAAATTGACAGTTGCGAAATTGATTTTTATTATTCTTCTTTCGAAAAATTTTTGTTCTGTAATTTTGTACATGCTAATCCCCCATTTTATTTATTATTTTAATATTATAAAAATTAATCAGACGTTCAAAATTGCTAAGCAAATAATCGATTATGTATCTGTTTTTATTTTATTCTTATTTTGAAAAGTGCGCCATAATTCAGAGGAAGTTATTCTGTCCTTGTTTATTTCTCTTTCCTTTTCTAATCATTTTTAGCGCTCTTTTCAAATATCACCTGGTAGCGACTGTAGCGCCACCCTTCTTTAGCACATTTTAACGGACACTTTTTCATACATAGAGACAGTTCTCCTTACCTCTACCCTCCATAACAACGCCGTACCGGGTCTTCAATGTGTGAGTGTTCATGAACACGCATCAGTGTCTGCACTGCTGCTCATCTGCTGCGTTGGTATGACGTCCCGGAGCATTTTGAATTTCCCGCTACTAGCAACGTTGCCGTTGCGTTTCTGTCGAACTCTTATTTATTTTTTTATTAATAAACGAATCAGATGATCGTCACGAAAATTGGTACACAAGAAATTAATAGCATTATCTGTGACATATAAAAAATTTGGCGAAATTCATTTGGCCAATTTTCTTAAAACTGAGTTTTTATCAGTTATCCCATAAGCGACCGTATTAAAATGACTGAACTTTGAAATTCAATATCTCGAAAACGAAATAGATGAGCCTCTTAAAATTTTGACAGGGTTATTGTAATAACAATAAGAACGTCTAGCCGAAATTTCAAAAAAATTCATTGGAGGGTTCTATCTCTACCGAACGTCCTTTCCAATCGCTACGATTGTTCAGGAGTTCATCAGCAGCCTTACTGAATTTATATTAGAAATTCACCTAGGGGCGGAGCCTAATCTAGAGAATATTCAAAATGGCCAATAAGATGCAGTTCCTAATATGAACACACGAGGGTTCGTTTATTTTTTTTAAATGTACATTACCGAGCATGAAATTTGTCGTTGGGGTGAAACAAATCCTAGTAAACGCAATTACGTAGAAGGCAAAAAAATCGGGAGTGCTGGACATATCGTGAAATGTGGAAGAGTCAGCGAAGCAAGTAATAGTGGTGAGGTTAGAATTATTGCATTTTGCATGTGTTATATCCCCAGTATAGGGATCCAGCCAGCGTAGAATGTTGCAAGAACGTTGCAGGAATGTTACATCCGCAACGTTAAACATTGCAGGGAACGTTGCAGCAACATTCCTGCAACGTTCTTATGTCCGCCTCTCTGCAACGTTTAGAATGTTGCAGGAATGTTGCACGGAACATTGCAGGAACCTTGCGGGAACGTTGCAGGAATGTTGCAGGAATATATTGAGGATTAAAAAATTATATTTTGGATTTTGTTCTGTTTTATTAATAATAATACCTTTCACTTATTATTATTTTTTTTTATTATATATGAACAGACATCAAATAACTAAAAATTATGTACAGTTAAAAAACACTTATCAGTGAAATTTTTCAGGTTATGTAAACGACGGACGTAAATGAATATTAACTCACAATCGTGAACACTCGAAATTTTAAGAATATTAATTGGTATTTAAAATATTTTAATTTCAAGTGAAAATTATACAAACTTATAACCATCATCAAATTTAATATACATATAGTCCAAAGAACTCGATGCAATTGCATCACTAATTATAATAAGTGATCATTTAATTAGGAAATGGCTATAGTCCGCAGTGTTGCCGCTGCAATGTTCCTGCAACATTCATGCAACATTCACATGCAATGTTCCAGCAACATTCCACGGCAGTATAACAACACTACTCTTCAGATCTCTACTTTTCATGATTCCAGCCTAAGTCTGAACTCATATTATCACTTTGAAATCAACATACTCCCGAATACCTCTACTCTACTTTCTCACCTGCACTCCCCAAATTTGTATTTCTGATTTTTCACGTAATTCACATGAAAAGTAGAGATCTGAAGAGTAGTGTTGTTGTACTGCCCATTCCACGCTGACTGGGGATATATGTTTAAGCATAGAATAGGTAGACTATAAGAAACTACATTTTAAGCGAAGGTGGAAATAACGTATATACCTTGTTACTACGTCCTGGATGTGATTTGGACGTGGAAACGAGTTTTAAAATATTTATTTTTTAATGGGGTCGTTGCCGGCCACTGCTATGAGCAGCTGAGGTGCAAGGATGATAAAAGTGAATGAGGATGTTTTATTTCGAGAACGATCATAAATTTAATTGGTATTTATTGATAGAATCGCTTAACTTGTTATAAATGATAACACTTTTACTTTTAGTCTATTTAAACTTATTCGAATTCACTTGAACGATTTTTATTCACGATTGTAATGAATTGCAGAAGGGCTTGGATTATGGTTTAGTGGAACTGGGAAGTGAGAAACAGCGGCTCACTGAACGGATATGGATTGTCGTAGAGATTCTGGATTCGTCGTAGGAATAGTATTGTTGAACTAGACTGATCGTTGATGATGTTGAAAGTGAACTGACGAGGCTCGTTGAGCGTTTGTTTTTATAGACAAAATTTACCCTAGCTTTGAATATATATTTTTCATCAGCATTCTAAAACATTTCTTGGAAGTGACAAAGAATTTGCAATAAACAATTCTCGAATTTGGCTGAAAATAGGTATTTCTAAAATATGAAGTTACTTTTACATTGAATAAGTGAAATTCTATATTATTCGATTTTATATTAAAATAAAGACAGATTTCGAAATGCAAGGTTATTGTATTCAAAGGAATGCGCTGCTACTAAAGCGCAGACGTCATGAAGATGGCGGAAGGTCCCCTAGGACCTAACAACCTATATATAAGTAAGATAAACGAGAACTACGATCGATATTACAGAGTCCTATCAAAGAATTAGACGATTGAACTCAATTAATTAATAATTAAATATCTGTACACATTTAATGAACATTTAATGAACATTGCAATTAACGTATGAAATATAAAATAATTTATTTACGCAACTAAAAACTAGAACTGACAAATACCATACGCTATAATAAATAAAAGCAGTATAAAATGAATACCAGGAAATATCGAGAAAAACTAACAGACTCTCACTTGAAATCAGAGCTCAAACAAAATATACCCCAATAGCATTTAGTGCACTCCACTAAAGGCTATACAGGGATTTACATGAGAATGCACTAGGTGTACGCACGGTGCACGATCGATGCGCGCACTTGGCTAATGGGGTAATATGAATGAATATTCGAATACTATCGCTCTTAGGAATAACAGAAATAAACATTAAACCAAAAATGCACTTTTATAAACTCTAAATAATGTACATGCGGTAAACATAAATGTCACACATTTTAAATGAATATCTTTTTATATATATCTCAATACAGAAACGAAATCTATAAGTTAAACAGAACACTACCCATGAGAACGCTTGGCATCGGGGAACAGTCAAATTGCAGACCAAATCTCAGGTAGATGAAAATAAATGCCAAATTGCGGAATGAAAATAAGGGTTAGTCCTCGTTAAGTTTCAGGTACATGATTCGTTGACCTGTTCATCTCAATTTTCTCAATTTTATGATGGCACGATTGCGGACCATGATTCTAATCACTGATTTTCTTTCCTAATCGAAAATTTTTTATTTAGTTTTCATATTCTAATTTTTGATATATAGAGTGGGGTCCGGGGCGAAGCCCCGGATGGGGCTTGAATAAATTTATAAAAATGATGATTTCGCCAAAGATATATTCATTCATAAAATAATTTTAACCGAACCCTTCGAAATAAATGTGAACAATCGCAAGGTTCGCTGATTATTTAGTAACTACGCACATCGGTGATGTCCACAATGTGCCGATATAAGTCGAGTGATATTTCCAGATTTCAATTCGTGAAATTAATGTCAAGCATGAAAAAAGTTAATTAATGTATTGCTTGACTAGCACATTATTTGTAATATTTGTTTTTTATGTATATTTTGGAAAAATAATAAATATGTAGAGTATCAATATAATATTTCAGTTTGGTCCGCAATTTTCCTACTACCTCTTGATAATAAAATATTTTGGGAGAATCCTCGGTCCGCAATTTTCCTATACCCAAATTGAGATTAAATTTTTACCCCTCATTTGGTCGCATTTGGTCCGCAATTTGGATGTGCCCTGGCATCGAATATCAAGAAAAGCAATAAAACTAAGGGTACCATTCGGGAAATAAATAAGAAATAATTATGTTCCTCAAACAAACTACCCGATGAAATATGAATGACATACACGAATAAAAATTAGAAGTGTATAACTATGGTAAATATATATGGAATAAACATAACACTTATAGAATTACTTATATCAAATAAAATCCCTTCAATTTCATCTCAGAAACCAGTAGAATCAAATGGAATGAAAATAAATCAGGAAAGGGAATTGTTCAAATAAAACCAACCAATGATAAAGTTACTTTGGACCGTGAGAAACTTTGATTTCTCCTTCCATCTAAACTTCATCATCTAATAGCTAAATTCAAAATAGAAAAATCAGTTTTTCGATGATCACCAAAAAGAAAAGTTCTCCGACTAAATTAAACTGCGATAGAAGTTCTCTCTAAAACATCAATTTATAAATAAAAGTTCTCCGCTAATCATCAGATCGATTAGCTACCCAAGATTACTCGAAGTCTAAGTTTTATAATAAATATCGAAATAAATAATTCGCAGTTGATCTATTAAATCAGTGAATTTTTTTATTCAAGTACAAACGGCATATCACGTTAAACAAATAATGTATGCACTGTAACGTGGTGTTTTCTAGGCACCACGTACAATGAAATTTTCTATATATAATTACCGTGTTTTACTCCTCCACAGTCTACAAGGGATGCCACCTTCGTGTACCTATTTAATGGTATTTAAATAAATAGGATAAGGATGATTAACGACCACGAAGGAAATCGTTTGACGTATTTTAATGTATAAAAAATAATAAAGATACTTTATTATTATAATAATGAAAAAGTTGTAATCAAATTAAGCAAAATAATATAAAAGTAACAATGATAATAATACGACGTCACGCAAACAATTGAATAAAGAAAGAATAATTTTTATCTTATGCGTAATAGCTGTGTCCGTCGCCCGTTCCAGCGAGCGTCATATTGAAGTAATAAGAAAATTTACTCGTGACTATATCAAATCGTCACACAACCCCCTTCTTAGATTGGACGTGTGCCCTTACAAGGGTATGCGTCCCATCGACATTCATACTCGGTGATTACATTATAATTTTTTATCATTCATCCACACTCTAATATCTTTTGTGTCATCTTAAATATTACATTGTTGACTCTATATCTATTACCACAGCCTCTTTTCTCAACTATATTAATAATACTATATTAATAATTGTTATCCTTCCTTCTGGGTTTTCTACATTGGGTGGGTTATCTTCAATGGATTCTACACGATTCTACATGTTTCTACACTCGGGGATTGATTTTATATGGAGGGATCTCGTCTCTACAAAGTTCTACATGCGGAGGGTATATGATTACTGTTTCCTGGGGTGCTCTTTCTTCACTTTGGCCCAGGCCTCTTTACATTGGGGACAGTTATCCATAACTACCCCCCTGAATCCGCACAAGTAGCAGAATGTCCACTCTGCGGGTTTGGGACAATCCCGATGACGATGTCCGGCTTCACCGCACCGCCAACAAGATCCCCTGCCCTGGAGTTTAATTCCCTCTACGTGTACGAACCAGGTGGGCTTTTCTTTGGTCACTTCCTTTGATCGGGATGTTGATGGTGTAAGTTCGTGGGGACGGCGTAATGGGGGTGGGTTTTTTACTTCTACAAACTTCGGGGGTAAGTTGGCTGGTCGAGGTATTTTTAAGTCCATTAACGATGTTAATTTGGCCTCGTTCTTTGTTTCTTTCTTCTTCTTTTGTTGGTCCTTATACTCCTCGATAATGGCTTCTTCCATCCTCTTAATTACCCTAAGTTGGGCCTCGCGGTCTAAGCCGTCTAGGGCTGGTTTGCGCAGTGTTTGGACCGGGGTTGTCTCGGTCGTGCTTCGTGCTCCTAGGGTCGGCGTAGCTACATCCAGCTCCAATAGTGAGGGGATGGGGAAAGTGTCCAATGGTTGGGAGGACGATGGGGTAGGGCTGGGGACGAAAGGATCGAAGAATATAAGATCTTCCTCCCCTGCGTCCATGAGGGTTGGGGGTTCTACAGGGGGAGTCTCTACATGGGGTGGTGTCTCTGGGTCTGTCTCTATTCCCATCAATTCTACAAGGGGTTTCTTTGGGGCGGGGTTTTTGGGGGAAGGGATTAGGGGTTTGTATTTGGGAGTGGGTAGGGGTTTTATTTTGGGGAGTACGACCGGTATTGAAGCCGGTGGCGTTTTCTGTGGCTCCTTTGCTTCTCGTGTTTTGGCAGCTTCCTGCCTTTTCTTCCGGTTCTGGGCTACCTCCCGGAGCTGGTCTTCCTCCTCCTTCTTTCTCCTGTCTTCCTCTTCTACACACAATTTGGCGAACGGAACGCCTTTAGTTCCGTGATGTGGAGCCGGGCGGGGTTGTTACCATCCATGTCGGCAACGTCATACACTACTGGTGATACTACATTTAAGATTTTGAATGGCCCAATATACTTGGGCGCCAACTTCGCTGTGTAGAATTGAACGGCCTGCGATAGTTTATGGTTCTTCTTCAATACCAAGTCTCCCACGCGGAACCGTGAATCCCTTCTACCGGCATCATACCTTTGTGATTGTTTTATGAAGGCCTCTCCAATATTTTTCGACACTAGGTCATATAAATAGGGTAAGCGGATCATTCTTTGGGTCCATTCTTTATCGTCTCTGGGGCTGAGATATTCTTTATTCTCTACATCATCCGCTAAATTTAATAATGGCTGGGGGTTCCGGCCCATGTTGAGAAACGCAGGTGAAACGTGGGTAGAAGACTGCACCGCAGTGTTCATCGCGAAAGACATTTCGTGTAAATACTTGTCCCAATTGCGCTGATTTCCGTCTACATAAATTCCTAACATGGGCTTCAACGTGCGGTTGGCTCGCTCTACAGGGTTGGATTGAGGGTGATATGGGGGAGTGGTAGTATGGGTGATTTTAGTCTCTTTTAATTTGTCTACAAGACCTTTTCCCATGAACTCCGTGCCATGGTCGGTCAAGACAAACTGGGGCTTACCCCATCGATTAATTACTTGCTCTTCCAGAGCCCTCCAGATACCTTTTGCTTCTGCTTTTCGTAGGGCTTTCAATTCCACATACTTAGTGAAGTAATCTTGTATCACCAATAAATATTTATTTTGGGAGTTACTAGGGGGAAATGGTCCCATTATATCCATAGCTACTACGGACCAGGGGCCTTCTACATTTCTCTCTCTCATGAATCCCTTTGGACCTTGCTGGCATGATTTAAACTTCTGACATTCCTCGCAACATCGGACGTATTCTGCTACATCCTGGTAAATACCAGGCCAATAGAAGTCCTGTGCTAATCGCAGATATGTCTTCTCAATACCAAAGTGTCCTGATTGGGGCGGATTATGAGCGTCTCTCAGGGCTCTCTCGCGGGTTTCTACAGGCAACACCAATTTCCATTGGTTTAAATCGGGGATAGTGGGGTCCAATTGGGGATTTGGCTTAAATTTATACATTTGGTCGTCTACAATCTTCCAATCTGGGTATTGTGAGGGGTTTTCATGGACCTTTTCTTTTCTCATGTGATACCATTCGTCCTTGGCTTCTCCAATGGCCATCAACGCATTAACCTCGTCTCCATACATGCGTGAAAGAGCGTCTGGTACCACATGTAACGATCCTTTCCGATGGACTACGTTGATATTATGAGCCTGTAGTGCCATCGCCCACCTTGCAAGACGACCAGAGGGGTTTTGGAGGTTCTTTAGCCACCTCAGACTGCTGTGGTCGGTAATAACATCGAATTTACTACCTTCTACATATGGTTTAAACTTATTAATCGCCCATAACACCGCCAGACATTCCCGCTCGGTTACCGAATAGTTACGTTCCGCGAGGGTCAATACCCTACTAGCATAACATATGGGGTGTTCATGCCCGACTTTGGATGACTTGTTTTCTCTATCGAATCCAAATTCCCCGGGTTGAGTTAAGACTGCCCCAATAGCATGATCGCTAGCATCGGTTTGCAACGTAAACGATTTGGAAAAGTCCGGTCGGGCTAATACTGGGGATCTAGTTAGCGCTTCTTTTAATTTCTCAAAAGCTTCTTGCTGCTCTTCTTTCCATTCCCACTTCACGTTCTTCTTTACTAACTTCAACAATGGGATTTTATCGTCAGACAACGTGGGGAGAAATCGAGCATACCAGCCTACTGCGCCCAGAAACTTTTGGATGTCTTTGGGATTTTTGGGGGTGGGATAATCTACAATGGGAGCGATTCTGTCAGGATCAGGAAAGAGTCCATCTTTATTGACTTTATAGCCCAAGAAGGTTACCTCATCACATAAGAATTCACTCTTATCCGGATTGATCGTCAAGTTAGCTTCAGTCAACTTTGCCATCAATCTTTTCACCCATATGACATGCTCTTCAATAGTTTGGGTAAATACAATGAAATCGTCTACATACTTTCTTACATAAGGGGACCAATCGGGGGGGATTAGTTTATCAGTTAGTCTTTGGAATGACGCTGGGCCATTGCGTAATCCGAAAGCCATTCTCTTAAATTGGTACAAGCCCTTGCCTGGGACAGCAAAAGCAGTAATTTCCTTACTTTTCTCGTCTAGTGCTATGTGGAAAAATGCCTGCGACAAATCTAATTTCGAGATATATACGGCACCATGCACTTGGTCCAACAACTCGTCCAAATTCTGCATCGGAATTGAATCATGTCTGGTGACTTCGTTCACTTTTCTAAAATCGATACAAAATCTGAACTTGCCATTGGGTTTTTTGTGTAGGACCGGCCAGCTACACCATGGACTGTTGGACGGCTCAATTACATCTTCTTCCAACATCTTATCAACCTCTTCCTTGGCGGCGGCTAATATAGCTGGTGCATATCGTCGCGTTCCCTGTCTTATAGGCGGATGTCCCTGCACGTCGATGTGATGTTTGATTATGGGGGTGATGCGGGTCTTTTTTGGAATAGGGGGAATGCATTTCTTCAATTCTACACGTATTCTTTCCAACTCTTCGGGATCGATAGGGGCTATCTTCATTTGGGTTTCTACGTAATGGGAATCTACATAGTCGGGTCGTGATATATATTCTTGGGAATTTAGAGTTGTGGATTGGACAGGGACAGGAACTACTTTGATTACTGGTAGCGCTCGACTACTATCTTTACCGACATCAAATCCCACTTTAGGACCATTCCTAGTCCAAAAAGTAGCAGCATCTCCATCTATAGTTATTCCCATTTCCCTGATAAAATCCATTCCTAAAACTATTTCTTTCGCCATCGTTGGCGCTCTTCTGACCGGTAGTGTACATTGTTCGCTCCCCCATGTGAAGTGTAGTGCCACGCATCCCAACAATTCGACTACTTCTCCGTTGGCGACACGCATGTTCCCTCCAGTATTCACAATGTACTTGCTCAATTTGCTCCCGATCTCTGGTCCTATGAATGATTTGGTGGCACCAGAGTCTAATAAAGCCAAATGAGTGGAGCCTGCAATCTCAACTACTATGTACGACCGATTCTCTCCCGCGTGTAACCCCATTATTCTAGCAAAATGCCGTGAAGCTAAACTCTTTTCAACTCCATTCGCATCCTGTCTTTCGTTCGGGCACCGGTGTTGGATTTCGTGTACAACTTGATTCTTAATGGTTTGGGGTTCTACATATTCTACAATAAGTTCTGGGGATGGACATTCTGAAATGATTTCTACAGTGGAGAGGGGAGAGGGGTTTGCTTCAATTTTATTCTCTTCTACAGGGGTGGTTGGATTTGGTTCTACATTACTGGTTGGATTTTCGCCAGTTTTTCTAGATTTCTTCTTCTTCGGGTTACTCTTTTTTATTGTGGGGACAGTCGCTTCTCTGGCTGCCCCCGTTTCTCGTTTCCCTGGTCCTGTGTGGGTTCAGGTAGGGTCTTTCCTTGTTGGCGATACGGTGAAGCCGGACATCGTCATCGGGATTGTCCCAAACCCGCAGAGTGGACATTCTGATGAACTCTCCCTTCCAGATCAGCCTCTGGTCCCCACAAGGGATGCCAATTGTAACGTGGTGTTTTCTAGGCACCACGTACAATGAAATTTTCTATATATAATTACCGTGTTTTACTCCTCCACAGTCTACAAGGGATGCCACCTTCGTGTACCTATTTAATGGTATTTAAATAAATAGGATAAGGATGATTAACGACCACGAAGGAAATCGTTTGACGTATTTTAATGTATAAAAAATAATAAAGATACTTCATTATTATAATAATGAAAAAGTTGTAATCAAATTAAGCAAAATAATATAAAAGTAACAATGATAATAATACGACGTCACGCAAACAATTGAATAAAGAAAGAATAATTTTTATCTTATGCGTAATGGCTGGGTTCGTAACACCAGTGAACAACTGATCTGGAGATCAACTTAAACTACTAATTATTTATTAGATTTTAATATCTCAATTATTTAAGTAATGACCAGGAATTTGGCGCAATGTGAAAACAAAATGGACGCCCGCTGAACAAGGCGAGCGGCACGTGGCAACGGACACAAAAGTTATTATCTCAAATTATACTCACAAAGTATCTCCCCCTTCCGAAGTGCATACACCTTGTCGTGGTGGAAGGGCCCGAGCCGACCAGGGAAACCTGGGAGGCCCGCCAAGAGATGCACACTTGAACGAGCATGCCCAAAAGCATGCCAGGAGGCTCGAGCGCACTGAGTGTGCGCTACCATTCTCTCGAGAACGGTCGTGCCTCTCCACGCTCATATGGGGGTGGACTCCCTCCACAGAGGGATGAATATCCACGTAAGTGGGCCTCTGAGAGGGTGTATTGTCTACACGGTAGGCCTTCTGTGGGTTGATCATCTGCACATCGATGCAGGCCACAGAAGGGGTGATTATCTACCTGAAAGTGTAGGCCTCAGGAGGAGAAGCCCTACTGGGGCGTGCGAGGGGGTGGCTGCGAGAGAGGGAAAGTCCCTCAGTGCCACGAGCATCCTCCTCTCCATCCCAACGACCTCAAGGAGGACAGGGCAGCTGTGATGAACATCGGCTCTCCCGAAAGTTGGCCAAAACTCCCGCCCTTCCTTAGATGAGACAGTACTCCCAATAGAGGATGATTATCTACACACGTAGGCCTCTGGGAAGAACTCTCTGAGTTGCCTAGCAATAGAGCGACTCGATGCGGCGACGAGTTCGGCCACATCGGACGAAGCGGATGCCTCGGCGGAGCCCTACCCTTCTTTCCTTCCTCCACTCCACTCATTCCTAACCCTGACCCGGGCCCGGCAGCTTGCTGTGGGGACTGGGGGGGACCACCCTTCCCAACTAATTACTATTCTTTCAGGTCACTAATCCACATTTGTTTGTTTCAGCTCTTTTTCTCCCACACAGCAATAATATGCTCCTCAAAGAGGGGCTGGGATCGGCAAGTGCTAGCCGATTCCTTAATCACCGTAAACTCCCTGGTCGCTTCAGAGACCACACATAAAGCACAGTGTGGAACGTTGCGGCCAGGGAGAACGGAGGTCTTGGCTTCACCACCCGGGCCAAGAGGATGGCGTCTCCATAACCGCCCCCAATCCTAAGGTATAGTGCGCGCCGATGGGATGAATGGCTGAGGGGTGACTCAGTCCCAAGCGACTGAACTTCCGGGCACCTGCCGCACCCGGTCGCATCAAGGCTTGTCCAGGCAATGGGGGCTCTGCCTGGATCGACGACCGCTTCCCGCCGTACTCGTGGGACCAACATGGAATGGCCAACTACAACACCTTCTTCCCAACAGCGCAGAAGCCGACGGGCAGCTGCTCGGGTTGCAGAAGAGGCCATCCACAGGCTGACTCCCCGAGCGGCGGCCCCAAGGACCCAGGACCAGGACCAACACCAAGGGAGGACAACGCCAGTGCAAGTGAAAGAAGCAGTAGTGAAGCTAGTGCGAGTGCAGTGTCCGGTAAAAGTGAGTGTAGTGAACATAGTGAAACAAGTGAGTGTGAAATTAGTGAGAGTGAAGTTACCAGTGGCACCAGAACGAGAGGAGGACAACGCAGGCCAAGCAGCAGGACAGGACGGAGCCAAGCAGCCAGCAGAACACCAGGATGAAGCAGCATGGGTGAGCGAATGTACGAATGTGAATGAATCTGAGAGTATGAAAGAGTGTGTGGGAGCATCACAACGAGAGAATGAAAGTTGTGATTTGGTACTTCCCCCCCAGAATGGTGATGCCCCCAACTTAGCTATTCCACGTATTAAGTTAGCTCAGGCGAACCTAGCGCGATCTAAAAATGCGACCAGCGAGATGTATTCGTTGGTGCAAAAACAGCGCCTGGATGTACTCCTAATTCAGGAGCCATACACCAGAGCGACTGGCACCAACTACATCGTAGGAGGCTTGGGCATAGGGGCTCAAGTCTCAGCGACTAGTTTAGAGCAGCCGTGGGCGGCCGTCGTATTGACGAACCCGAACCTACGGATGCTATACATTTCCCAGCTTAGTTCTCCACATTGTGTGTGTGCGCAAATAATTGCCCCTCAATATTCGTTTTACGTCGTTTCGCACTATTTTCAGTTTAGTGACGATATAGAGCCTCATTTAGCTCAGTTAGAAAAGGTTATGCGCAGTTTGCGCGGGGAAAGAGTATTGGTAGCCATGGACGCGAACGCGAGATCCACCTTGTGGGGTCCGACAAGTGACGAGCGCGGTGATAAGCTTGCGGACCTCGTAACTTCTTTGAGAATGAATGTTGAGAATGTGTCGGGCACAGGCCCAACTTTTTCGTCTTTAGCTGGTAGGAGTTATATAGATGTTACGGTTTCTAGCGAGAAGATGTCGAGGGACATATCTCACTGGGCCATTCGTCCGGAATGGGTCCAGTGCAGTGACCATCATGCGATTGAGATTTGTGTTGGCCCGGAGGCGTCAGGGCCGATCGAACAGCCGACCACCATGAGGTTCGATGTAAAGAGAGCCGATTGGGGAAAGTTCGACGATACGGTCCGGGAGCTAGCAAGCTCTCTACCAACGGTCACCCAGCATGGGTCCGTCGAGGATGTCGAGTCACTGGCGGTTAGATTCACGGAGATAGTTGTAGAAGCTTGTCAAAAATCGATGCGGCGTAAGAAACGTTTCAGAAAGTCCAATCCATGGTGGACACGCGAGTTGACGGAGAAAAAGAAGGGGGTTTATCGATCAAAAAGAGTTTACCTTAAGGAAAAAGATTTGGTCGTTAGGGAAGAAAAGAGGGAATCATATAGATTAGCCAGGCGGGAATATAGCCGCATGATTAGACGTGCAAAGTGGGAAAGCTGGAAGAAGTTCGTCTCGACGGTCGGCAACAAGGACCCCTGGGGTGCCGTATATAAACTCCAGGCACAGAAAGTCCGAGTTGAAAGGGTGCTGAGCACCCTCCGGCGCGACGGATCTTCGACGGTCGATATGCGAGATACCGCCAGCTGCCTGCTCGACACTCACGTAGTAGACGACTGCGCTGACGACACTCCAGCGCAGCGTGAAATTAGAGTCAATTGTCGTATAGATCCGGATACGGAAGATGCAGAATCGTTCACTTCGGTAGAGCTTTTCAGAGCTGTCAGTTCTTTTAAAAATAATAAGGCGCCAGGGTCAGATTTAGTTGAAGTAGTAGTTTTGAAAAGGGTGTGCAAACTTCTTCCTGCACAAATTCTCCAATTGTTTAACGAGTGTCTTCGCTTAGGGGTCTTTCCAAAAGCCTGGAAGGAGGGATCTATAAGAATGCTCCTGAAGGGCGATGACAAGGATGTAGAGGATCCAAAGTCATATCGTCCAATCTGTCTTCTGTCAGTTATAGGGAAATTATTAGAAAAGCTTATGAACGCACGTTTCAGTGCAAAATTCGTTGGGGGGGATAGTCTTTCAGATCGTCAGTTCGGTTTCAGGAGAGGCAGGTCGACGGAGGACGCGATCGTCGAAATGAGGAGGATCGTAGCTGCTTGTGACGACAAGTACGCTGTGGGAATCCTCTTCGACATCGCTGGCGCCTTCGACAATGTCTGGTGGCCTATGGTTTTGCAGGAACTTGCGGAGCGGTCATGCCCGCGGAACCTGTTCAGGTTAGCCAAGAGCTACCTGAAGGATAGATCGGTCGAGTTGAGTTGGGGATGGGGCAAGGTTTCCAAGAGGGCCTCAAGGGGATGCCCACAAGGGTCTGTCCTTGGGCCAACCTTCTGGAATCTTGCATTTGACGGTTTGCTTAGGAAACTAAGCTCAGAGATCGGGGATAGGTTAGTCGCGTACGCGGACGACCTCATTGTCGTCATCTCGGGTGACTCAAGACGAGCGCTCGAGATGAAGGGACAAGCGGTCGTAGATTTAGTGACGGAATGGTGCCGTGGGGCCAAACTCCAACTCTCAGATCGCAAGACGGAAGCGATCTTCCTGAAGTGCGACTGGGATAGGAAAGCACCCATTGGCAGGAGAGGGGGCGCTCGCCCGGATAGACAGCGTAGACAGGACAAAAAGTCCAATTTGAAGAGTAGGCCTCCAGTGATTAGAATAGGGGGCAAGTCAATTGCATTCAAAGAGACAGTTAGATATTTGGGTGTCCACATCGATAGAGAACTCAGAGTTAGTAGTCATATCCAGAATCGTAGGAAAAAGGTGCATGTTCTATTTTCAAAGTTGAAGAAAGTCGCTAGGGCAACTTGGGGATTAGGATATGGGGCACTGGCAACGATATACAGAGGAGTATTCTTGCCAGTGGTCACATATGCAGCAGCAGGGTGGAGCGATTTATGTCGGCAGAAGGACATAACTGCGCTCCACTCTGCACAGAGGGAAGCGTTGTTAGTAGTTACGGGCGCCTACAGAACGGCGCCAACGCAGGGACTTCAGGTAGTGGGAGCAGCGGCTCCAATCGACTTAGTTTTAGAGGAAAGAAGGGCTAGGTACAGCCTTAGGAAAGGAAATAGTGTCGTGTTTGGTCGAGTCACCGTTAGGCCGGAAGATGAAGACAGTCGTTCCAAATTAGAGAACGAGCTGATAGAATTATGGCAGGAGCGGTGGTCGTCCTCGGAGAGAGGCCGAACCACTGCATTATTCTTCCCAAGTGTTCGAGATAGATTAGCATCAAAATGGGTTAGGCCAGATCACTGGGTCACGCAGATGTTGACAGGGCATGGCGCGTTTAACGAGTATCTAGTAGCACGCACACTGAGGCGAAGCGAGGAATGCCAGTGTGCAGATAGGGCAGTAGATAGTGTGGGACATGCTGTGTGTGAATGCAAGGAGTTCGAGCCTCAAAGGGAGGTGCTCCGGAGTGTGGTAGGGGACATGGGGGAATGGCCGACAGTTGCTCAGACACTGGTCGGCACAAAGAGCGTGTATGAAGTCTTCGAGGGATTCTGCCATTGTGTCATGATGATCAAGCAGGCAGCATCCCTCCCAGATGATTGAACGATGAGTGGGATGAGAATGGGATGAAATAGTATGGAGTGAAAAGTATGAGAGTGGAAGAAAGTATGTGGTAGAATGATATGGTGTGAAAAGAATGAGAGAAGAATAAGAATGGAAGAATGGCTAATAATAAGTTAAAGTAAGTTGAAATAAAATAAAATAAGATAAAATAATTAGAATTGTTAGTAATAAGGTAATATTGTATGAATGAGATAAATAAGTAAAAATGAAGTAAATGAAGTACATATGAAGTATTTAAGTAGAATAATCTGTCTCTCAGCTTCACGTGTGCGCTGGCAAAGAGAACACGCACAGGTGGGTAGCAATACGCGATGAGGGATAGATGACGTAATATAAGCTAGAATAAGGAAACCTGTGAATGCAGTGAGAACCAAGCCGTTTTCCACGCCTACGCTCATGGTGGCAGTAGAACACATGAGAGTGGGTTGGGAAGGCTGGTATTGCGAATCAATGCATTAAATATAAGATAGAAACAACTTTGTATAGAGTCCCAATTAAGTAGGTAGGGAAAAGGGGGAGGGAAAGGGTACAAGATAATAATTCGAGACTAGGTTCGCCACCCGTAGATAGTATTAAGTAGAATTAAAAATAGAATAGGTTGGTGCTGCGATCCCCCTTTTAGACCACGTACCGGTTATGTCGGAGGGCCGGGCGGAAAAGGGGGTGAAAGACAGTATGGTGCAAGCGCGAGTGTGGTGCAGTGAAGGAAGTGAGAGCCGCGCTTGTAATTAGAATTAGATATAAGTAATTAGAACTAGACGTAAGAATATATTGTATTGTATATGCCATGTCACTAACCAATTTCCAGAAGGCTCATATGTATGATGGCGCACTGTACACATGCATGTGGGCTGAATTTCAGCAAAACAAAAAAATGAGATTGACGTTAGTCACAGCACACCTCCCCGTGGTCCCCGTTGGGCAACGTCAGTGGGAGGGCTACTCCTACTGTTTTAAACGAACCACTGACGGCTAAGTTGCTGGCTCCCTTCGGTGAAGAGGGAGCGTCTCTACCCTCACAAACAAAGCGTGGACATCCGGCCAGTATGCGGCCCGTTGGAAGCGTGTGAGGGGGTTTTTCCAGGCTAATGTTGGCTTGGCGGATGGTGGAGTGACGGTGGTGAATGGGGCGTAGAGCACGCCTTCGGGCGGCGTCCAATGCCTTTATGGGCGAATACGACGTGTGCTAAACTGCTTCACAAAGTATCTCCCCCTTCCGAAGTGCATACACCTTGTCGTGGTGGAAGGGCCCGAGCCGACCAGGGAAACCTGGGAGGCCCGCCAAGAGATGCACACTTGAACGAGCATGCCCAAAAGCATGCCAGGAGGCTCGAGCGCACTGAGTGTGCGCTACCATTCTCTCGAGAACGGTCGTGCCTCTCCACGCTCATATGGGGGTGGACTCCCTCCACAGAGGGATGAATATCCACGTAAGTGGGCCTCTGAGAGGGTGTATTGTCTACACGGTAGGCCTTCTGTGGGTTGATCATCTGCACATCGATGCAGGCCACAGAAGGGGTGATTATCTACCTGAAAGTGTAGGCCTCAGGAGGAGAAGCCCTACTGGGGCGTGCGAGGGGGTGGCTGCGAGAGAGGGAAAGTCCCTCAGTGCCACGAGCATCCTCCTCTCCATCCCAACGACCTCAAGGAGGACAGGGCAGCTGTGATGAACATCGGCTCTCCCGAAAGTTGGCCAAAACTCCCGCCCTTCCTTAGATGAGACAGTACTCCCAATAGAGGATGATTATCTACACACGTAGGCCTCTGGGAAGAACTCTCTGAGTTGCCTAGCAATAGAGCGACTCGATGCGGCGACGAGTTCGGCCACATCGGACGAAGCGGATGCCTCGGCGGAGCCCTACCCTTCTTTCCTTCCTCCACTCCACTCATTCCTAACCCTGACCCGGGCCCGGCAGCTTGCTGTGGGGACTGGGGGGGACCACCCTTCCCAACTAATTACTATTCTTTCAGGTCACTAATCCACATTTGTTTGTTTCAGCTCTTTTTCTCCCACACAGCAATAATATGCTCCTCAAAGAGGGGCTGGGATCGGCAAGTGCTAGCCGATTCCTTAATCACCGTAAACTCCCTGGTCGCTTCAGAGACCACACATAAAGCACAGTGTGGAACGTTGCGGCCAGGGAGAACGGAGGTCTTGGCTTCACCACCCGGGCCAAGAGGATGGCGTCTCCATAACCGCCCCCAATCCTAAGGTATAGTGCGCGCCGATGGGATGAATGGCTGAGGGGTGACTCAGTCCCAAGCGACTGAACTTCCGGGCACCTGCCGCACCCGGTCGCATCAAGGCTTGTCCAGGCAATGGGGGCTCTGCCTGGATCGACGACCGCTTCCCGCCGTACTCGTGGGACCAACATGGAATGGCCAACTACAACACTTTCTTCTCAACAGCGCAGAAGCCGACGGGCAGCTGCTCGGGTTGCAGAAGAGGCCATCCACAGGCTGACTCCCCGAGCGGCGGCCCCAAGGACCCAGGACCAGGACCAACACCAAGGGAGGACAACGCCAGTGGAAGTGAAGGAAGCAGTAGTGAAACTAGTGCGAGTGCAGTGTCCGGTTAAAGTGAGTGTAGTGAACATAGTGAAACAAGTGAGTGTGAAATTAGTGAGAGTGAAATTACCAGTGGCAGCAGAACGAGAGGAGGATAACGCAGTCCAAGCAGCAGGACAGGACGGAGCCAAGCAGCCAGCAGAACACCAGGATGAAGCAGCATGGGTGAGCGAATGTATAAATATGAATGAATCTGAGAGTATGCAAGAGTGTGCGGGAGCATCACAGCGAGAGAATGAATGTTGTGATTCAGTACTTCCCCCCCAAAATGGTGATGCTTCCAATTTAGTTATTCCAAGTATCAAGTTAGCTCAGGCGAACCTAGCGCGATCTAAAAATGCGACCAGCGAGATGTATTCGTTGGTGCAAAAACAGCGCCTGGATGTACTCCTAATTCAGGAGCCATACACCAGAGCGACTGGCACCAACTACATCGTAGGAGGCTTGGGCATAGGGGCTCAAGTCTCAGCGACTAGTTTAGAGCAGCCGTGGGCGGCCGTCGTATTGACGAACCCGAACCTACGGATGCTATTCATCTCCCAGCTTAGTTCTCCACATTGTGTGTGTGCGCAAATAATTGCCCCTCAATATTCGTTTTACGTCGTTTCGCACTATTTTCAGTTTAGTGACGATATAGAGCCTCACTTAGAGCAGTTAGAGAGAGTAATGCGCAGTCTGTGCGGGGAAAGAATTTTGGTAGCCATGGCCGCGAACGCGAGATCCACTTTGTGGGGTCCGACAAGTGACGAGCGCGGTGATAAGCTTGCGGACCTCGTAACTTCTTTGAGAATGAATGTTGAGAATGTGTCGGGCACAGGCCCAACTTTTTCGTCTTTAGCCGGTAGAAGTTTTATCGATGTTACAGTTTCCAGTGAAAAGATGTCGAGGGATATATCTCACTGGGCCATTCGTCCGGAATGGGTCCAGTGCAGTGACCATCACACGATTGAGATTTGTGTTGGCCCGGAGGCGTCAGGGCCGATCGAACAGCCGACCACCATGAGGTTCGATGTAAAGAGAGCCGATTGGGGAAAGTTCGACGATACGGTCCGGGAGCTAGCAAGCTCTCTACCAACGGTCACCCAGCATGGGTCCGTCGAAGATGTCGAGTCACTGGCGGTTAGATTCACGGAGATAGTTGTAGAAGCTTGTCAAAAATCAATGCGGCGCAAGAAACGTTTCAGGAAGTCCAATCCATGGTGGACACGCGAGTTGACGGAGAAAAAGAAGGGGGTTTATCGATCGAAAAGAGTTTACCTTAGGGAGAAAGATTTAGTCGTCAGAGAAGGAAAGAGGGAGTTGTATCGATTAGCCAGGCGGGAATATAGCCGTATGATTAGACGTGCAAAGTGGGAAAGCTAGAAGAAGTTCGTCTCGACGGTCGGCAACGAGGACCCCTGGGGTGCCGTATATAAACTCCAGGCACAGAAAGTCCGAGTTGAAAGGGTGCTGAGCACCCTCCGGCGCGACGGATCTTCGACGGTCGATATGCGAGATACCGCCAGCTGCCTGCTCGACACTCACGTAGTAGACGACTGCGCTGACGACACTCCAGCGCAGCGTGAAATTAGAGTCAATTGTCGTATAGATCCGGATACGGAAGATGCAGAATCGTTCACTTTGGTAGAGCTTTTCAAAGCTGTCAGTTCTTTTAAAAATAATAGGGCGCCAGGGTCAAATTTAGTTGAAGTAGTAGTTTTGAAAAGGGTGTGCAAACTTCTTCCTGCACAAATTCTCCATATGTTCAACGAGTGTCTTCGCTTAGGGGTCTTTCCAAAAGCCTGGAAGGAGGGATCTATAAGAATGCTCCTGAAGGGCGATGACAAGGATGTAGAGGATCCGAAGTCATATCGTCCAATTTGTCTTCTGTCGGTAATAGGGAAACTGTTAGAAAAGTTGATGAACGCACGTTTCAGTGCAAAATTCGTCGGGGAGAATAGTCTTTCGGATCGTCAGTTCGGATTCAGGAGAGGCAGGTCGACGGAGGACGCGATCGTCGAAATGAGGAGGATCGTAGCTGCTTGTGACGACAAGTACGCTGTGGGAATCCTCTTCGACATCGCTGGCGCCTTCGACAATGTCTGGTGGCCTATGGTTTTGCAGGAACTTGCGGAGCGGTCATGCCCGCGGAACCTGTTCAGGTTAGCCAAGAGCTACCTGAAGGATAGATTGGTCGAATTGAGTTGGGGGTGGGGCAAGGTTTCCAAGAAGGCCTCAAGGGGATGCCCACAAGGGTCTGTCCTTGGGCCAACCTTCTGGAATCTTGCATTCGATGGTTTGCTTAGGAAACTAAGCTCAGAGATCGGGGATAGGTTAGTCGCGTACGCGGACGACCTCATTGTCGTCATCTCGGGTGACTCAAGACGAGCGCTCGAGATGAAGGGACAAGTGGTCGTAGATTTAGTGACGGAATGGTGCCGTGGGGCCAAACTCCAACTCTCAGATCGCAAGACGGAAGCGATCTTCCTGAAGTGCGACTGGGATAGGAAAGCACCCATTGGCAGGAGAGGGGGCGCTCGCCCGGATAGACAGCGTAGACAGGACAAAAAGTCCAATTTGAAGAGTAGGCCTCCAGTGATTAGAATAGGGGGCAAGTCAATTGCATTCAAAGAGACAGTTAGATATTTGGGTGTCCACATCGATAGAGAACTCAGAGTTAGTAGTCATATCCAGGATCGTAGGAAAAAGGTTCACGTCCTCTTCTCAAAATTGAAGAAAGTGGCTAGGGCAACTTGGGGATTAGGATATGGAGCACTGGCAACAATATACAGAGGTGTATTCTTGCCGGTGGTCACATATGCAGCAGCAGGGTGGAGCGATTTATGTCGGCAGAAAGACATAACTGCGCTTCACTCTGCGCAGAGGGAAGCTTTGCTAGTAGTTACGGGCGCCTACAGAACGGCGCCAATGCAGGGACTTCAGGTAGTGGGAGCAGCGGCTCCGATTGACTTAGTTTTAGAAGAAAGACGGGCTAGATACAGCCTTAAGAGAGGGAATAGTGTTGTGTTCGGTCGAGTCACGGTCAGGCCAGAAGATGAAGACAGCAGATTAAAATTAGCAAATGAGATGGTAGAGTTGTGGCAGGAGCGGTGGTCGTCCTCGGAGAGAGGCCGAACAACCGCATTATTCTTCCCGAATGTCAAAGATAGGTTAGCTTCGAAATGGGTTAGACCAGACCACTGGGTCACGCAGGTGTTGACAGGGCACGGAGCCTTCAACGAGTATTTGGTAGCACGCACACTGAGGAGAAGCGAGGAGTGCCAGTGTGCAGATAGGGCAGTAGATAGTGTGGGACATGCTTTGTGTGAATGCAAGGAGTTCGAGCCTCAAAGGGAGGTGCTCCGGAGTGTGGTAGGGGACATGGGGGAATGGCCGACAGTTGCTCAGACACTGGTCGGCTCAAAGAGCGTGTATGAGGTCTTTGAGGGATTCTGCCATTGTGTCATGATGATCAAACAGGCAGCATCCCTCCCAGACGAGTGAAAGATGGGAAAATAATGAGAGTGGAAGAAAGAATGTGATGTGACGTTATGGAATGCAATGGAGTGAAAAATGAGAGAGGAATGAGAATGAGAATGAATGGAAGAATGATTAACTCTAAGATAAAATAAGATAAAATAAGATAAGATAAAATAATTTAAATTGTTAGTAATAAGGTAATATTGTATGAATGATTTAAATAAGTACAAATAAAATAAAATGAAGTAAATGAAGTATAAATGAAGTAATTAAGTAGACTAATCTGTCTCTCAGCTTCACGTGTGCGCTGTCAAGGAGAACACGCACAGGTGGGTCGCAATACGCAATGAGGGATAGATGACGTAATATAAGCTAAATTAAGAAAACCTGTGAATGCAGTGAGAACCAAGCCGTTTTCCACGCCTACGCTCATGGTGGCAGTAGAACACATGAGAGTGGGTTGGGAAGGCTGGTATTGCGAATCAATGCATTAAATATAAGATAGAAACAACTTTGTATAGAGTCCCAATTAAGTAGGTAGGGAAAAGGGGGAGGGAATGGGAACAAGATAAAAATTCGAGACTAGGTTCGCCACCCGTAGATAGTATTAATTAGAATTAACAATAGAATAGGTTGGTGCTGCGATCCCCCTTTTAGACCACGTACCGGTTATGTCGGAGGGCCGGGCGGAAAAGGGGGTGAAAGACAGTATGGTGCAAGCGCGAGTGTGGTGCAGTGAAGGAAGTGAGAGCCGCGCTTGTAATTAGAATTAGATATAAGTAATTAGAACTAGACTTAAGAATATATCGTATTGTAAATTTTCATGCCACTAACCAATCTTCAGAAGGCTCATATGTATGATGGCGCACTGTACACATGCATGTGGGCTGAATTTCAGCAAAACAAAAATGAGATTGACGTTAGTCACAGCACACCTCCCCGTGGTCCCCGTTGGGCAACGTCAGTGGGAGGGCTACTCCTACTGTTTTAAACGAACCACTGACGGCTAAGTTGCTGGCTCCCTTCGGTGAAGAGGGAGCGTCTCTACCCTCACAAACAAAGCGTGGACATCCGGCTAGTATGCGGCCCGTTGGAAGCGTGTGAGGGGGTTTTTCCAGGCTAATGTTGGCTTGGCGGATGGTGGAGTGACGGTGGTGAATGGGGCGTAGAGCACGCCTTCGGGCGGCGTCCAATGCCTTTATGGGCGAATACGACGTGTGCTACACTGTCTCTCTCACAAAGTATCTTCAAAAAATGTGTTTGATGCAACACAGCTACAACCTCAGCTCCTCTTACAATTTTCCACACACACACTTTTCGCACTCAGTAAATAATTCGATAATTTATACTATTATATTTTCTCGCAAAATTCGGCACACGTCTAATCGTTTCGCTTTCCAAATTCCAAGTGACGCCTCATTGCATTCTTTTCCGTTTTATTGGTTCATTCCGTGCAATTATTCTTCACCACTTCGCTGGGTGTCGATCCAGGAAGTGCTGCCACCTTGGGCTACTTGGTGCAATGATATTATCGACTACGCGCCACGCGTATCGATCAGCGGATTGCTGGACATCACGTGCATTCTATTTGTCTTAGAATCATCGTGATATTTTATGATCATCAATTTCTTTCAGCTTGTTGCGTGTGAATCAGTGCACTATCTACATAATCTTCTTTAATTTATTTCTACATTCATTCATTTATCCAAATTTACACTTGTTCATTCATTCAAATCTACAATAATTCATTAATTGAGTTATTCTACATTCTATCTTATCGACCATTAGTGTCAGCTGTGTCCGTCGCCCGTTCCAGCGAACGTCATATTGAAGTAATAAGAAAATTTACTCGTGACTATATCAAATCGTCACAGCACCTATATATATGTATGCACTTATATATGTATGCACCTATACTGTATACGTGGTATTCTGTATACGTATACAATATACATGTATATGGGGCGTTCCATGTCATTTCGGCAAACGTTTGGACGCGACCCTCTTCGATTTCGCTAATTTTTTTATACGTTGTAGTACGTATTGAAAACAACTTACATGCTTATTTTTAGTCTTTTATTCCAACCCGTTATTGAGTTATTAATTTTAGAAATTTTTGAGTAAAAAATTTTCAATTGATTATAGATGTAGTATTAAATTTATTGAAAACAAATTAATTTATTAATGAAAAATGAATACAGTATTGATCAATTAAAATAGTCGAAGTATCAGTATAGGATATCAATTTGAATGAATGTGATGATGTAATATTACTGCCAAAATGGACCTCGTGTTTCTTCTACTTGGCTACTACTCGTGCAATGAACAATCTCTAGAACTAGCAGTCAGGCTCTACTGCTGATGTTATGCCTTGGTCCGTTCTTCAATTGCTATCACCGTCGAAAGAGGACGATGACCCGACGTGCCCAGCTTTTATATTGGGCCTCTGCTTTGTGATTGGCCCCTGCTGTGGTGGAGAGGGCAGTTTTCGGTACGACTTGGCCGCTTCTCATTGGGTCGCTAGTACTTTGCTAGCACAATAGCTTCTACTCTGACGTCACTAGAAAACTCATTAACGTCAGAGGCCATTATCGGACGGCGCCAGACTGTCGCCCTTAACTACCTTAATGTTCTAAAGCCTTCTAGAAAGTACGATCCCACATAGATTTGTGATAAGTATCGATATCCAAAAAAAATTGCTAGTCATTTTTTTTGTTTTCGTATGTAGTTTCAGGAAAAAATACAAAAAAATTATTCGAAGTCATTATCACTTTGTTATTCACGTTTGAATATTTAAATCGAGATTTTCAAAAAGTTTGACACCTTCGATTTTTTTGAAAATTTTTCCCTAAATTACACTCCAAATAACGAAATTTTGAAGCCATTGTTCAGGATGTGATCGCAATGTCTTCTATTTTTTATCGAATTTTGAAATTTTTTTGGCAGTATAACAACACTACTCTCCAGATCTCTACTTTCCAAGATTCCAGCCTAAGTCTAAACTCAAATTATTACTTTGAAATCAACATACTCCCGAATACCTCTACTCTACTTTCTCACTTCCACTCCCCAAATTCTTACTTCTGATTTTTCATGTAAATCACATGAAAAGTAGAGATCTGAAGAGTAGTGTTGTTGTACTGCCATTTTTTTCCATCAAATTATCGATAATTCCATTTTTTTTTAATTTAAATACTTTCCAAAATTGTAACAAATGATTTTATTGGAAATAATCATACATGACTTAGTTAAAAATATTTTATTTAGTGTAATTATTTTAGATATGAACGAATTTTTTTTTGTTATTTTTCAACACGTTGTTGCTTCACTTTTTTGTCTGATTATTGTACATCTCTGTTACCAGATGGCGTGACAGTCTATCGGCTCGGTCCCTATTTTTTTCGTGATATATACGCAATTAATGCAGCTCTCATCCCTTATTTTCTTCACATTTCTTCTCAGATATATTTTTTTCAATTTCATGTAATATCTTTGTTTTGTACATTTCCTAAAATTGATACAAAAGTGATGATTCTATTCTCTCTTCATATTTTTCTTATCACAATGAATTATTCTGTTATTTCCTCGTAAGGTATTAAAGGGCCTTGAATAACACACAAGATTTTGAGTTATTTTCTAATGTGTGTTTAATATATTTTAAAATCAGAACGAACGAGAAGTAACTAAAAAATTAGGGACACGTGTATTGATATTAAATTTTTCATTTATTGGTAAAAATAAAAGTGAGAATAATGGGATCATGAAAAGTATTTTATATGAGATAGTATTATATTGAATGGATCTCCAGAAGATCCAGGGTAGGAACCATAAAATTGGTGTTTATTTAATGAGGGAATGAAATTGTACTCAGGGAAACAATCATAGATATAGATATACATATATGAGCACCGTACTGACGACAATTATTGTAGAAAGGTGAAAGGAACAGTATAGATTGAAGACATAGGATGGTGAAAATATAAAATACAAAGAAATTGAAAATTATATTTTTTCTACGTACTTTGTAATATATATTATTATTTCAAATTATTTTCCATGAAAAATTCAATAATATTATTTTTGGGCGAGTGCCTCAAAAAACGACGTTTTAGGGACTAAATAAAGTCCCCAAAATGATACTTTCTTCTATACTTTTTTCTTTTTCACTTCAAGGCCGCATTTTTTCACTTGATAGCTTACACGTTTATTTAATAGTTTACCTTTATTTCAAACGCTACAATACTGACAGAAGCAACGTTTGTTATTGAACTGCGTAGCAACGCAACCTTTTATTTTATTTATCCATAAAACAAAAGACAAAGTTGCGTGGGCACGGGCACATCCAAATTGCGGACCAAATGCAACCAAATGAGGGGTAAAAATTTAATCTCAATCGTGCTGTTATATCCCCAGCGTAGGGATATATTATTATATAGGTTAAACATAGAATAATTAGTTAATAAGAAATTAAACCTTAAGAAATAGCTGTATAACATAATATACATATATACAAATGAAATACATGAGAACTGCGATCGATAAGACAGAACTCTAATTATGTTACATAATAAATATACAACTAACAAATCCAACTACACATATGATGTAATTACAAGTATTACGTCTTCTGGCTAAATTATGGACGAATTTTCATTATACGTATTTTCTTTTCTTTTTAATTTCTATCTTCAAAATGGTACCATAAATCAGGCCCCAAATTGGGAAAGCTTGTATTTTTTAAGAGTCGATATCGATCTCGATGAGGACGCATTCCAGATTTTATGACTTTTCACAAGAACTCGATGACTCACAGGATGCGCTAATAGATTTCTCTAATACGCATATTGGTCATGGAAAAAGGAATGCGTCGATAAGGGCAATCAATGGGTCCGTCGCCAACTCTAAGTGAATATGTTCGTTAAATTCAAGATAACGCAAAATTTATTTGTCTACATTCCAACCCCAAAAGTCACATACTCACTACCCCCAAAATGCTCTAGTTTGAGGGATATATAAACCCCTTGATCATAGCAGCATCGTTCGTCGTTATAGCTTCACTTCTCTTCACAACGTCATTTAGTCTTAGTCCTAGTTTTAATTCAGATCTCCGACGAATATTAAAAAGATCAGTTTCTCCGACAAGTTAAGGAAAATACAAGTTCTTTAATGAATTAATAAAATCACGTAGTACCGAGTTCGAATCGAGTAGAGTGCAGTTCCTACTCAGAATACACTCGAGAGTGACAATTATCCGCGATGTTCGCGAGAAAATTAATGTTGAATAAGAATATAATAAATAACTAAATAAGTCGGAGTTCTCGTTTAATATTAAATGAAGATAGAATAACTAATAGTAATCAAGTTAATAAAACTTATTTGTTAATTCATCATCGATACTATTATTAAATAAGTAAGCCATTGAACAATTTTGTGAAGTGCAAATAATTAAATAAATAAGTGATTTAAATTTAAATCGTGTTCACAAACATTATTCATTTACCGCCAATCCGAACATCTTCACCATTCCACTAGTTTCCGTTTCGAATCTACATCTCTAGAAACGAACAATCCCTATAAAATAAATTATTATAGTGAGGTTGACATCAATTACGCTGGAGAATCGCAGAGATTGGCTCTCAACCAATCTGGAGCAGAGGCGCCCGACCACGAACAACGTAACTCAACAAGGTAAGCCTCTCTCGACGAAATCGCGCACTCCAGGACGTAACAGCCTTACTATAATAAAAACTGGTGGCAGCGGTTACCGGAAATTAGTGGTTGTGACATTTAAGCGGTAAAAGAAAATTTCTAAAACAAGTAACAGTGAAAGAGTAGCACCATTTTTCGAACAATAAAAGTACGTCAATTACAAAGTACCTATATAACAAAATCAAAATTGAAAATAGATAATAAAAACTGGTAGCAACAGGTTACCGGGAATTAGTAATTGTGACCTTAGCGGTAAAACTTAAACACATTAAACATTAAAATAATAAAGACTTGGTAATTAAAGTGACTCTACAACAAAAAATAGTAATGAAAATAAATTAAAGTAACATCGCGAAAAATTAATACGCAGACTAAACTGAAAAGTGAAATATAATAATTCGTTAAAAGTGCTGTGCGTGTGCCTTACTATAATAAAAACTAGACGTCAGCGATAAGCAGCCGTCGAAAAAGGGACACCAGCAACACCTGACTCAAGGCCAACAAGGAGCACCGACCGCAGACAAGCAGAAAAATAAACAGAAGATCAACCATCGCAGATAAGAACATCCCCAAACTACAAGTTTACAACATCAACAACGTAAATAATAGAAATAATTATTAAATAAGTTATTTTATAACATTGTGAAAATTAACTTTAAAAATGGCTCAAAATAATCAAACAGTAGGGGATGGCATCGCGAGCGGCGCAAATACAACACTTTTCAGAACCGCGAATCAGACAAACACATATAATGACCCAAAATCTTTCCTTAAATTCATACCAAATTTTGACGGTACAAAAGAAGGCTGTACAACGCGCGCATTTATTAAATGTTGTGAAAGAGCGAGAACGTTCTTACCACAAATGAACGAAGAGAATATAGTTTTTTCACTAATGAGTAAATTCAAAGGAGAATACGCCGCGAGAATAATAGAAGAAGACATTAGAACAATAGATAATTTAATTAAATTTATTCGTTCACATTTTGAAGGTCCACCTATACCATATACTGATAGAATCGTAGAATTTAAATCTGTTCGACAAGCACAACACGAAAGAGTATCAGTATACGGGGAAAGAGTAACAAAAATATTAAGAGAAATAGTAGACGATATAACTCAGTCAGACGCGGACGGTAAAGAAGAAAGAGAAAAAATAGTAACAGAAATTGCAGTAAGCGCATTTATTAAAGGTCTTCGACCACAATATGTTAGACTACTGAAAAAGGTAAAATTTGAAAGATTAGCATTAGCAATAAAAGAGGCAATAGAGGCAGAAACACTCTGTACTGAATTTCCCAATCTAGGAATGGAAGATAATACCGTATCATGTTTTAATGTACAACGCGAACAAAAACAAAATACACGAACACCTCATACAAATAACAAACACTGTAATTATTGTAGTCGAGTAGGACACGAATGGAGTGAATGTAGAGTCAGAAAAAGAGATAATGATTTTAAATACGGAAATACACAAAATACAAGAAACATTAATCAAAAATGGAATAACAATTATAATAATCAAAACAATATGAATACAAATAATAGAAATAATATTCCTAATAATAATAATCAAAACTATAGAAACAATAGAAGCAATAATAATCAATATTCTGATAATAATCGAAGAAATAATTCTAATTATCAAAGTAATAGATTCAAAGCCAATAGGAATCAAGGGCAAAATAATCAAAATAATAGTTCTAATCGATATAACATTCAATGCAATTATTGTCATAAATTGGGACATATTGCAACTGAATGTAGAAAACGCATATATGACGAGCAGCAAAGACAGAATAATTTTCCCATAACAGAAAATAATAGATCGGCTGAAGCGCAAGCGGGAAACGAGCAGGGAGCCCCTCGCAACGGCGCGCCGACGGGAAACCCTCAATAAATAAAGCGCCTAAACTTCGTCAAAATAATTCTCAGCAAAACAAAATATTAACTGCTAATTGCAATTTTAATTCAATTTCGCCAACTTATAGTTCACCTGCTATTAATATGAAATCAAATCAATTAAAATATCCAATAAATAAATTCTTAGTAGATACAGGTTCACAATTAAACCTAATAAAATTAAACATGATAAAAAATATAAATCAAATTAACGATAATATAACATACGAATTGAAAGGAGTCTCTAAACATGACAAGCCTAGAACATTAGGAAGCATAAGTTTAAATTTAAATGGTTTAAACGGCATATTCCACGTTATACCTGAAGATTTTCCATTAGACTACGCAGGTATAATAGGTACTGAATTCATGCACGTAAATAATGGTGAAATTAGCTACGTTAATAGAGAAATTATTTTTGACGGACGAAAATTTCCTCTCGCAAATAATGAAAGAATTACACTACCAGCGAGACAAAAGACGCTCATGTTCATACGAGTCAATAACACACAAGACGAAGAAGGATACATTCCACGAATACCCTTGGGAGATGGCGTATATGCTGGAGAAGCAGTCGTAACATGTAAAAATGGAGTAGCGTACTTGTATGCAATTAATACATGTGATAAAGATGTAAAGGTAGATGTACCCGTAATACCCTTGTATCCGTTCGATACAAGCGCAGACGAGGATGAAACATCTAAAAAGTCGAAAACAGCTGAGCGCAAAATAAGCCCAAGTGCACAGGGTAATGACCGCGTTAAAACTGTATTAGAACTTTTACGCCTAGACCATCTAAATATGGGAGAGAGTAAAGCCGTAAATACACTCATTGAGGAATATGCTGACCTTTTTCATATACCTGGAGAATTCTTACGAGCTACAAACGTCACGACCCATGCAATACCAACTAGTGACAATGCTCCAATATTTACACGACAATATCGCCATCCTCCATTTCAAAAACCAGAGATTGCAAAACAAATAGATGATTTAATTAGCATGAAAATAATTCAACCATCCATGTCACCGTATAATTCACCACTTTGGATAGTACCAAAGAAAGATGATTCAAAGGGAAATAAAAGATGGCGTTTGGTAATAGATTATCGTAAACTTAACGAGAAAACCGTAGGTGACGCATATCCATTACCATTAATTACTGACATATTAGACCAATTGGGTGGAGCTAAATATTTCTCTACATTTGATCTTGCTTCTGGATTTCACCAAATAGAGATGCATCCAGACGATAAACATAAAACAGCTTTTACCACACCACATGGTCATTATGAATTTAATCGCATGCCATTTGGACTGAAAAATGCACCAGCAACATTTCAACGATTAATGGATGTTGTATTACAAGGTTTACAAGGTGCAGATTTATTCGTATACTTAGATGATATAGTTATTTATGCACGATCTATTGATGAACATGCAGTTAAATTTAAAAAGCTTGCTGAACGACTGAGAAAAGCGAATTTATCTTTACAACCAGATAAATGCGAATTTTTGAGAACAGAAGTTAAATATCTTGGTCATATTATAGGATCAGACGGTGTAAAACCGGATCCACAAAAAATAGAAGCAGTACAAAAATTTCCTGTACCAAAAACAACAAAGAACGTAAGAGAATTTTTAGGATTAGCAGGATATTATCGTAGATTTATTAAAGACTTCGCAAAAATCGCAAAACCATTAGCGACACTCACGAGTAAAAATGTAATATTTGAATGGACTAGTGAACATCAAGTCGCATTTGAAATATTACGAGATAAATTATGTGAAGCTCCAATATTAATGTATCCTGACTTTAACAAACCATTTAACGTAACCACAGACGCATCAAATTTCGCTTTAGGTGCTGTATTATCACAAGGCAAGGTAGGCGAAGACGCAGTAGTAGCTTATGCATCGCGTACACTTAATAAACATGAAAAAAATTACTCGACAATAGACAGAGAAATGGCAGCAACAGTATTTGCCTTGAAAACATTTAGACCTTATCTCTACGGGAGATCATTCACTTTGTTTACGGATCACAGACCGCTAGTATGGATAAATGCATGGAACGATCCTACTTCGCGTGTAATGAGATGGCGTGAACGATTGAAAGAATTCGATTTTACCGTATGTTATAAAGCCGGAAAGATTAATACCAATGCAGATGCATTATCGCGTAATCCAGTAGAATCTAAAGAATTAAACATCATAAGAGGTTATTATAAATCAAGTGCCTGGGAGAATACGAGTGCCCCAGAGAAAGAATTTCAAATTGTAAAAAATATAACAAATTATCCACACTCCTCTGAAGCGAGCTGTGAAGATAGCGATGACGAAATATATCGTAAAAATTATAAACTACTAAAATTGAATAGAAATAAACAAATAAAAACATTAAAGAGACGAAACGTGTTGCCTATAAATGCGGACGACCCTAGAGGAACGCAGGTAGCAACACCCGAGTCAAAGTTAGATAATCCGTCGTCAAACCTACGGTCTGATCAACCTAGCACAAGTCGACGAGAAATAAATAAATGTAGAAATGAAATTAAACAGATGCCCGAGTATAGCCGGAAGGAAAAAGAAGAATTATTAATGACGAGGAGTTTCGATACAAAGCGTACAATTTCTATCGAGGGAAACACTAACCCCGATAAATTGAATCCACTTTCGACTGAGGAAGAAATAGTGGAAACGCCTTTGAGAATCCCTCACGCGCATTCATCAAGAAACGTTATACTACCCAAAAAGAAGGTAGAATTTTTGCTCTCTGAGGATTATCCAGAGAAAGCTGGAAAAGAACCAAGTAAAAATAAAATTTTACAATTTGAAGGCGACAATACAGTGTCAGGAAAAACAAAAGATGAAACAAGTGTATGTATCGACGTATTATCCGGTACTCACGCAAACAAACCTCTCAAATATGGATTCACTACATCCACACCGATGACAGAACCTAATATTAGGGTACGAGAGAGAGAAAGAAAATCATTAAGTTTACTATCGCCTATACCTCAAAACCAAACAAGTATTGAAATGAAACGAAGGTCATCTCATAACAGAGGAAAATTATTTGATGAAAAAAGGAAAATAATAATTGAAGAAGAAGATATAGATGAGAAATCAGAAAGCGAAAATGACACACCAATAATTACTTCTCAACCTACAGAAATTATTAGTAGAAGACCACAGCAATCAATAATAACGACGAATAATAATTTAACTAAGAATAAAATTGAAGGAAATTGTTTAACAGTGGAAAACGAAATGTCCACATCACCCGCTACGAGCGACGATAATGAAGAAGAAACTACAAATGAACGAAAATTAAAAGAAACAAAAGAAACATTAATATTACCTGAAAAAGAAATAACAAGGAATGAACCTGTATTACGGCGTTCTCAACGCACCAGAAAAGTAAATATTAAATGCCCCTGTTGTGTCAATGGAGCGGCACATAAACCTCAAGCCACTAGAGTTAGGATACCTAGTAAGAGCGAGAAAGAAAATGTAAATAAGACTCAACCTACACAACACTCTCACACATCGACAAAGCTAAAACAAATCACAGAAGAGAATGAAGAAAAAACAAATATATCTTTACCAAATGACTTTACTACTGAAAATATAAGCAAGATCTCTAATCACCCAACACACAAAAATTATCCAATATCTCTTAGCGACAATAAAGACACTGGTAACACTACAATAAAAACTAGCCAAAATAAATCATTAGAAAATACTATTAAAAATAATTCTATAGTATCATTGCCACAGAACTCAATAATAACAAACGCAGATGAAAATAACAAGTCAATAAATAAATCATCGGTAACAGGCCAACTTAATCATAGTCAAAATGAAAACAATGTTCCAAAACAAACGATTATAGAACAGGACAACGATGAAAGTATAGAATGTAGTCATTCCACTATAAATATAATAGAGTCACGTGATAACTTAGAGATGAAAAAAGATAATTACATTTGTTTCTTATCAGCAGACGGAACAGTTTCAAGTGAAATAAGTAAACGATTCATAGAAAAGGGATGGTTAAAGAATGTAAATCCTCATACAAAATTTGAAATGGGAGATATTCTAATTAATAAAATAAAAAAGAAATTTATATTTGGATTAGTTGTTCAAGAGGACGATACAAGCGTATTAAAAGAAGAAAACTTCAGTTTAGCTTTTACGAATTTAAAAGAACATATGATTGAATCAAATATCGAGTCAGCTAGTATATCTCAAGGTAGAAGTGATATAAAAGATACAGCATGGATAAAACTTAAAGATATTATGAGAAATATTTTCCATGGTACAAATATTAAAATCACTATTTGCAAGGACAAAATAATTATACCTCAAATCGATGATAGATCAACAATAATAGAAGAATGTCATAGTTCACCAATAGGAGGACATAAAGGAGTCACAAAGACTTATAATAGAATTAGACAAAAATATTTTTGGGAAAACATGAAAAGAGACATCGAAAAATTCATTAAATATTGCGCTAGTTGCCAAAGGAAAAAATTAGTGCGAATAAAAACAAAGCAGCCAATGATATTAACAGACACATCTGGTGAACCATTTGATAAAGTAGCTCTTGATATTGTGGGACCACTCGAAACAACTGTAAACGGTCATAAATATATTCTCACCATGCAAGATGATTTGTCAAAATACTGTTTCGCCGTACCATTAACGCATGCAAATGCTGATGAAATAGCAAGAGGTTTAATTGATGAACTTATATTAAAACATGGTTGTCCAAAAGCAATATTAACAGATCAAGGAGCAGCTTTTATAGGCAAAGTAATGAAAAGATTAACTAAAGCATTCAACATTAAACAATTAAAAACAACTGCATTTCACCCTCAAACAAATGGATCATTAGAAAGAAGTCATCAAGTATTGGCAGATTATTTGAAACATTATTTAAAAGATAGAAAAGAATGGGATAAATGGTTAAGTCACGCAATGTTCTCTTATAATACAAGTAAACACGAGGGAACAAGGTTCACACCGTATGAAATTATCCATCAAAGGAAGGCTCTTATGCCATCAGAAATACCACCATTAGATAACGTCAGAACTTATGAAGATTACATGAAAGAAACATTAAGAAAAGTTAATGAGATCAGAAAAGTTGCTAAAGAAAATCTTGAAACCGCGAAATTTAAATCAAAATTAAATTATGATAAAAAAATAAATCCAGTACAATTTAAAATAGGTCAAAGCGTGTATTTAATTAAAGATCATCGCGCGGGAAAACTCGACGACAATTATAAGGGTCCATATGAAATAACAGACATAATACCTGAGAAAAATGATATAGAAATTCAAATAGATAAGAAAACTAAACGAATTGTGCATTGCGATAGAGTCAAAATAGCATACTTAAATCTATCAGAAGATGACGAAGAAGATAAATGATAGAATCAAATAAATTTACACCCAAAATATATTGAAGTCAAAATCTAAATCAGACAGTTATAAAATGCAAACCGACGCGAAATATAATACTAATAAGAACATCTATTCATGAATCGCATCCGAATTTCCGACAAATTTGAAACTCACAACACTAATAACAAGTGCGCTAGGTGGAGGAATAACACAAACTGAATTTCTCACCGCAAATAACAAATCTGAAGCTTACATTTTTTTTTTTCTCAAGAAAAAATTCTTGTAGTATGACAAGCGATATGAGTTAATAACGAAAAAATTACAAGTTATTGCGAACGGGGACGTTCGACCATTTTAGGTGGGGAGGCGTGTGTTCCCCAAGCATGAATACGTAAATATATATACAATACACACAGATGCACACAAAAACCACTTAGTCAAAAAAAAAAAAAAAAAAAAAAAAAAAATATTCACTTCCTAATAACATTAATAAGGTTAATAGTACTGATAACATACATTTCTTCATAATTTTTAATTTAATAACGAAAAAAAAAAAAAAAAAAAAATTTTTTGATTATATAAACAAAAAAATAATAAAATTTTTATAAATGAATAAATACAGTTTAAAAAAAAGAACAATAGAAATTTTTCTTTTCATTAAAATTAAAATAAAAAACGAAGAAAGCCAATGAGAAGAATTGATAAATTTTTTTTTACATTGAAAAATGAAACATAAACATGGTTGCTTCAACGATGTGTATTACTTTTTGCGTAACGACTATTATATATAAAATAGTTACCGTACATTGTGTTAATAATAGTTCAAAAAAAAAAAAAATTTTTTTTGTAGTAAATTAAGACTCAATTTCTAAACATTGAAACCGAAATATTGAATAATTATTAAAGAAAACCATTACGATTAAGACTATTTTATAAATGAATTAAATATTTAAAACAATAACCGAATTAGTCAATAATTATAAATGAACTAAACACTTAAACCATAACGAATAAATTAAATAGTAAATAAGTAATTAAATTTAACTAATAAATATTAACTAGACAATTAATTAGATCGTTCTATAATAAAATAATGAAAAAGGAAAATGAGGACAAGTATAATCAAGCAACAATACAAAAAAAAGAAAAAATATAACCAAAAAATATATTCTTTATATATTTTTAAATTCCGCGCACTCGATTATACTTCGAACGAGGACGTTCGAACTTTTTCAGGTGGGGAGGTGTTATATCCCCAGCGTAGGGATATATTATTATATAGGTTAAACATAGAATAATTAGTTAATAAGAAATTAAACCTTAAGAAATAGCTGTATAACATAATATACATATATACAAATGAAATACATGAGAACTGCGATCGATAAGACAGAACTCTAATTATGTTACATAATAAATATACAACTAACAAATCCAACTACACATATGATGTAATTACAAGTATTACGTCTTCTGGCTAAATTATGGACGAATTTTCATTATACGTATTTTCTTTTCTTTTTAATTTCTATCTTCAAAATGGTACCATAAATCAGGCCCCAAATTGGAAAACCTTGTATTTTTTTTAGAGTCGATATCGATCTCGATGAGGACGCATTCCAGATTTTATGACTTTTCACAAGAACTCGATGACTCACAGGATGCGCTAATAGATTTCTCTAATACGCATATTGGTCATGGAAAAAGGAATGCGTCGATAAGGGCAATCAATGGGTCCGTCGCCAACTCTAAGTGAATATGTTCGTTAAATTCAAGATAACGCAAAATTTATTTGTCTACATTCCAACCCCAAAAGTCACATACTCACTACCCCCAAAATGCTCTAGTTTGAGGGATATATAAACCCCTTGATCATAGCAGCATCGTTCGTCGTTATAGCTTCACTTCTCTTCACAACGTCATTTAGTCTTAGTCCTAGTTTTAATTCAGATCTCCGACGAATATTAAAAAGATCAGTTTCTCCGACAAGTTAAGGAAAATACAAGTTCTTTAATGAATTAATAAAATCACGTAGTACCGAGTTCGAATCGAGTAGAGTGCAGTTCCTACTCAGAATACACTCGAGAGTGACAATTATCCGCGATGTTCGCGAGAAAATTAATGTTGAATAAGAATATAATAAATAACTAAATAAGTCGGAGTTCTCGTTTAATATTAAATGAAGATAGAATAACTAATAGTAATCAAGTTAATAAAACTTATTTGTTAATTCATCATCGATACTATTATTAAATAAGTAAGCCATTGAACAATTTTGTGAAGTGCAAATAATTAAATAAATAAGTGATTTAAATTTAAATCGTGTTCACAAACATTATTCATTTACCGCCAATCCGAACATCTTCACCATTCCACTAGTTTCCGTTTCGAATCTACATCTCTAGAAACGAACAATCCCTATAAAATAAATTATTATAGTGAGGTTGACATCAATTACGCTGGAGAATCGCAGAGATTGGCTCTCAACCAATCTGGAGCAGAGGCGCCCGACCACGAACAACGTAACTCAACAAGGTAAGCCTCTCTCGACGAAATCGCGCACTCCAGGACGTAACAGTGCCGTGATCCTAGTAGCACATGCTGTATACCCACTATACCTATATTATACTATAATATATATACGATAATAGGTATACTGGTATAAAGCACCGCACATTTCCAATAATATTGTCATTTTAGGGACTATTTAATCCTTTAAACATCATTTTTTGAGGCACTCGCCTAAAAAATATTGTGTATCAATGTCGAGTGATCATTTTCGACCTAGATACACAAATAACTATTTTGAGGAAGGGATAAACCGAGAGAGAAATGTATCTGGCTTTTTTTTTTTTTGCAGCGGCGCTTGTCTTATGTGATAAATACTCCACTTATGTAATTTACGACATTGTACATGTCTATCATGTACCTATACGTAGATAAGGTCGGGTACACACTAGGCGAACAAAAGCGAAAAAATTTGTTTAGATAAATTTGCTAGAATTTGTTTGGCGTTCGATGTGAAATTTGAAAAAAAAATGAAATCTTTCATCGATGTTCGTCTATTTTCGCCGGATTTGCGAATTTCGGGTGCACTGTATCCAATTACGTAACATTCATATTATCGTTATATTATAAATCGATAATATTTAAACAGAGTGGCTCCAGTCTATGACTCAAATCACGAATGAAAATAATCAGTTAATGTATATACGCATGACGTAGGATTGTTGTACTACGCAAAAAGCCGTACACACTAAAAAATAGTCCGAACAACCTCAGACGAATTTTCTTTTAATGTACTGCCTGGTGAGCGAACCCTTGCAAACGGGAACAAAGGCATTCGATGGCGGTTGTCAAGTAAAACTTTTATTCTATCGCCTCAAATTTTTTCGTCCATCTATCGCATGTCGCATTACAACTGGCCGTAGAGGCACTCGGCAGAGCAGCCAAGGCCAATATGGCCTACAATCTAAAAACTAGTTTCACTTGCATCGTGGTTTCATATAACCATTTTTTTTTCATTCATATTTTCTTTATAGCAACGGGAAATATTTCGTTTCTTCATCATCAATTCTTCCCGCTAAAGTTTATTCCAATACACCATAATGTCATTGATACACATGAAATTGTCAGTAATTTAATTTTAAAAATCTCACCTTCATCCAGACAAGCAGACGGGATGAAAAAAAAAGTTATTTTATTTCATTCCATAAAATTCTTGTATCGAAAGCTGATATTTTATGTATATTCTATATGTATATACATCGTATTACAGATCGCACATAACATATAGACGATAACATTCCCATTAGAGTTTTACCATCGGTGCTTTTGTTATATCCCCATCGTAGGCATATATTATTATATAGGTTAAGCATAGAACAATTCGTTAATAAGAAAATAAACCTTAAGAAATAACGTAACATACTTATATGCACTGTTAGGTCCCAAGTGACCTTTACCCTCATTTCTGACGTCACGCGCCTGCGCTCTGTCGCAGGGCGCTTATTTCAAATAAATAATCTTGCATCTCGAAACATGTTCTTATTTTAGTAATTAATCGATCCATTTATTGTATTGAATATTCTTTATATAATATGATACTTCATTTACTTTATGTAATAGTAGCTTTTACTTTAGAAATATCTATTTTTAATTAAGTATGAATACCGATGTCACATGAGAACTTCCCGTCAAAATCGCTTCTCGATGAAACAAAAGAAATTAAAACCATGAATAACTTTCTCACACTAAAATGCTTATTTCACATAACGTATAAAATTTGAAACTTAACTAAAACTTTCATTAATTCGCCTTCACGATTTTTCCAAGAAACATTGTTAACTAAAATCAGCAAATTGTAAGGTATCCCTACCTATTGAACTGTTCGACCAATAAGAGTCACCCTTTCGTCACTTCCAACGAATTATTAAATTGTTAACGTAAATTCAACCAATGGAAAATAACGTTTGAAACTGCTGACAGAAATATTCAAACATAAGTAAAATTTGTCTATAAGAACTAAAACGCAACGAATCTCATCAGTTCTCTCATACTGTTACGTCCTGGAGTGCGCGATTTCGTCGAGAGAGGCTAACCTTGTTGAATTACGTTGTTCGTGGTCGGGCGCCTCTGCTCCAGATTGGTTGAGAGCCAATCTCTGCGATGCTCCAGCGTAATTGATGCCAACCTCACTATAATAATTTATTTTATAGGGATTTGTTCGTTTCTAGAGATGTAGATTCGAAACGGAAACTAGTGGAATTGTGAAGATGTTCGGATTGGCGGTAAATGAATAATGTTTGTGAACACGATTTAAATTTAAATCACTTATTTATTTAATTATTTGCACTTCACAAAATTGTTCAATGGCTTACTTATTTAATAATAATATCGATGATGAATTAACAAATAAAAATTATTAACTTGATTTCTGTTAGTTATTCTATCTTTATTTAATTTTAAACGAGAACTCCGACTTGTTTAATTATTTCTTATATCTTTATTCGACAGTAATTTTTCTCGCGAACGTCGCGGATAATTATCGCTCTCGAGTATATTCTGAGTAGGAACTGTACTCTACTCGATTTAAACTCGGCACTATGCGACTTTATTAATTAGTTAAAAACTTGTGTATCAAACAATCATTTTTAAGAAGATACTTGATCAGAGAACTGTCAGTTGAAAATTGTAATAGATCTGTTCGAGATTGATCTAGTCGGAGAACTGATCTTTCTTGAGTTTTCTTGGTTTTTTATAACATCTCGTCGAAGGAGGAGTTTTCATCTCGCGGTCCGTGCGGACTCGCGCTCATAGGTTGTAGATTTTTTTGAAGTTGTTCATTCGCTGTTTTGAGTTTTTTCTCTTAGGAGAATTTGTGGGAAACAGTTTTTAATCTTGGTTCTTTGAGTTTCACCGAAGAATTTGGTTTCATTATTTTGTGCGATTGTATATCGGACTATATTACTTATCTTGCTTAGAAAGGTTCATATCATGCGTGGGAGAAGAATATGTGTTATTGATTTTGGACATTCCATTCTTTTTACGCGTTTAATGTTTATTTTTATGCTTATGCGTTTCTAATGAAAAGAATGCTTTTGCGATAAATTCTAGTTCTTATCTTTATCTATTCCTGTGTTTTTGTTTTATATAACGATGTAATGGTTTGTTCACCCAGGTGGTGTTTAACTATAGGATAATGACATAATTTCTATCAGCGAGTGTTGTATATATCTAATATGCGGATTATACAGTTTTATCTTAGTTTTTATCTGGTTTCTATCGTGTTTCATATTTCGGTTTATTCTTCACATTCTTGTTCTATTGCATCATTTTTATTACACAATTATTAAACATTATTTTAATTATTTTTATTTTTATATTCATTGATTCATGTGTTGCAGTTATTGAATGGATTTCTATGATTGTCAGTCGAAGTTCTCATTTGTCTTATAATTATGTGCTTATATACCTATACATGGATATTTATACATATATATATATATTTATACGTACATACATACTTATATATGTGTACATGTAGATGTGTCATTGTAATTTTATTCAACATATGCGTTCTTATAATTAAGTTATTCTATGTTTGAGATACATATATATTAGACTGGTCCAAAAAAATCGACTATTTCTTTTTTTTCAATTTTCGGAGTGAAATATCTTCGAGGAGGTTTAAAAAGATGCCTGTTAAAATTGGAGCTCTTAATATTAATATTTAGAGGTCTCGCATCGTGAATTTCGATTTTCCGTTCAAATAACATGGAAAAATTTTTTTTTTCCCCTTCAAAATGTTCTAACTTACGCACTAATATATTGATTCAAATAATCAATACTCATTTTATAGGAAATTGAACGCTCTACAAAAAAGTGTTCTTATTATTTTTCTATAAATCTACTCTTTCAAAAGTTATTCAAGGTTTCAGTCAAATTACTAGGAAATTCAACATTTCTTCTCTCATTTCTGGCACCACTTTGAAGGTTATCATGGAATATTATGAAATAATTGTTGAAATTTTTATAATTTATGATTTTCGATGAAGAATGAGGTTATTTAACGATTTTGAATGAAAATGTCCATTTTTTGGGAAAATTAACAAAAAATTTTATTAGTATTCAATGGCTAAAACTGTTATTTTTGATTATTCTTCTTCAAGTGATTTTTTTCCGATTCTCGTAATTTTACATTTTTTACTGTATGAATTAAAGGTATAAATTGATTTGATTCAAATTTCTTAGTTTGAAAAAAAAAAAAAAAATTATCAGTCGTAGTTTATCGATGATGTAGTGGACTTTTGTCAGTAAATCAATTAATTAACATGTATTTACTTTTTGAATTAAATCAATTTATACCTTTAATTCATACAGTAAAAAATGTAAAATTACGAGAATCGGAAAAAAATCACTTGAAGAAGAATAATCAAAAATAACAGTTTTAGCCATTGAATACTAAAAAAATTTTTTGTTAATTTTCCCAAAAAAATGGACATTTTCATTCAAAATCGTTAAATAACCTCATTCTTCATCGAAAATCATAAATTATAAAAATTTCAACAATTATTTCATAATATTCCATGATAACCTTCAAAGTGGTGCCAGAAATGAGAGAAAAAATGTTGAATTTCCTAGTAATTTGACTGAAACCTTGAATAACTTTTGAAAGAGTAGATTTATAGAAAAATAATAAGAACACTTTTTTGTAGAGCGTTCAATTTCCTATAAAATGAGTATTGATCATTTGAATCGATATATTAGTGCGTAAGTTAGAACATTTTGAAGGGGAAAAAAAAAATTTTTCCATGTTATTTAAACGGAAAATCGAAATTCACGATGCGAGACCTCTAAATATTAATATTAAGAGCTCCAATTTTAACAGGCATCTTTTTAAACCTCCTCGAAGATATTTCACTCCGAAAATTGAAAAAAAAAAAATAGTCGATTTTTTTGGACCAGTCTAATATATATATATATGTCTCTACAGCGAGTGTTTCACGCATGCGCATCTTATGATATATGAGTATATGTATATCCCTATATTGGGGATATAACACCTCCAACCAATCACATACATAGAAATAGTCGAAAGACGAAAGAACAACCTACTAAAAAATAATAACCAATGAGAATGAGTCTGTATGAACCGGGAGGTGAAAAGCCTCCCCTAATTAAAAAACAAATGATCTGTGGCACTCGGGGACTGCCGCGGTGAAGCTATTGCATAGCAGTTTTTATCAACTTATGCAATTATAATTATTTATTTATTTTATTTAAGCAGTATACACGCATACGCCTAGTCGCACACACACAAACACCGTGCCGAAGTCTGCCGAACTGAAACGACGTTAGACGATGCACCGCTGTGCCGGTCGGAGTGGGGGGCGTTAGGTTTTTTTCGTTACGAAATTTCTTGATTCGGTCGCCGCGCTCAAAGCTCGCGATAAAAGCTATACAATAGCTTAAAACTTATAAAAACTCTAGAAAATCTGTGAAAAAACAGTTCTCCGACAGTTAAGAGAAGGACAAGTTCTCCGACAATTATTCAAAAGATCAGCTCTTTGACAATTAAGAAAAACACAAGTTCTTCAAATTAATAAAAAATCGCATAAGTACCGAGACCAAAAAAAACGAGTAGAGTAAAGTTCCTACTCAGAATATACTCGGGGGCGATAATTATCCGCGACGTTCGCGAGAAAATTATTATTAAATAAAAATATAAGAATTAATAAATAAGTCGGAGTTCTCAACAAAATTATAAAAAATTAGTTAAATAAATATACGATCAATGTCAAATCTTGGTGTTAATTTAATGATAACAGAATTAAATATAAAAGGAAGTTAATTGACAATTTCCATGTGTGAAGTTAAATAAATAAATAAATGTTTTAAATTTAAATTGTGTTCATAAATCCATCATCCAATTACCGTCAAACTGAACCTTTACAATCCACTAATTCCTGCAACAAACCTATTAATTCGATGAATAAATAAATCCCTATACAACAATCGACACATTTTATAGTAAGGTTGGCAATAAAACTCCTGAACAACGCAGTGATTGGCTCTCAACCAATCTGGGGTATATTCCGATATCTATTTGGTTGGTCTGAATTTTTTTTCTGAGATTGGTACACTTGCCATCTCAACCGGCGCCTTGTGTTCCGAATCGATAAACAAAAAACAGCTGTTCAACAGAAACGCATAAGGGTAGACACTTGTCATAAGTAGATTGAAATTTTATAATAATTTAAAATAAATATTAAGTATAAACATATAAGGATTGTTAATTGGTTATTCAATGTTTTCATATATGTATATATGTTCTTGCGGGAAAAATAATAAAATTAAAAACTCAAATAAAATAAGAAATCAGTGGCTGAAATGAAAACTTTTTTTTTTTTAGTGAAATTATATAAAATTAATATTCATTCAATCATGGCAAAAATATTTTTATTAGAAGGAATGTTATTATCTTCTAGTAGTGATAGTGACAATGATGGGTCCATTGATTTGGAAAGTTGGGATGATATATTTGAAGATGATGATGAGAATCATCAATGTTACCCTTTGCGTCCTATTCCTATAGTTGACAATTTTATGGAAAATGTAGTGGCCAGATATACTGATAAGGAGTTTCAAGAGAACTTTCGGTAATTGAAATAACTGCATTAACATAAAATTAATATTAATATTATAAACAAATAACATTATATTTATAATCAGTATAAATAAAGTTTTGAAATTGAAAATTGTAACTTACCAATTGCCCTTTCATGCTCTTCTCTCGTCAAATATAACATAAATATTTCACCCACTTCATCTTTTAATGATAAAACGTAGTCTGCTGTATTCATCGTTATATTATTTGAAATAATAATTTGTTATTAATAATCGTCAAGCAGTAAATACTTAGGATGATAAACCAACCAAATCGACAAATAGTTCCAACTGCTGAACAGCTGTTTTTTGTTTATCGATTCGGAACACAAGGCGCCAGTTGAGATGGCAAGTGTACCAATTTTAAAAAAAAAATTCAGACCAACCAAATAGATATCGGAATATAGACCTGGAGCAGAGGCGTTCTACCACGAATCAAGCAATTCAACCAAGGTAAGCCTCTCTCGACAAAATCGCGTGTTTCCAGGATGTAACACTTTTATATAAATGCGGGGATTCCGGCTGTTTTTACGTAAAAATAAAGTTCATGTGATCTTTTGATTCGTGTAGAATATTGTGATTCCATTATTTTTAAATTTCCCGCGCAAATTAAGCCAATAATGCACTTGAATTCGGGAGTGTGGTGGCGGTGTTAATCCAACACCAACGACGACGACGACGTAGTTTTTCAGCCCGCCAATTTCTCTTAGGCATCACTTTGATCGTACTGTAAACTGCAGAAATTCATTGTCTTGAAAAATTCCTTCAGAGTCGGTATGCATAAAAGTATCTAATAAATCTGTATTTCATGAATCATTTTTATACTGTACCCGTTCAAACTATTATTGGCCATATTTATAATTTTCGAGAATATTGATATGTATATATAAATTAATAACGTACTGCACATTGCAATAGTGTAATATGTTAATTTCTTGGTTTGTCAACATCCGACGCTTACAGTATTGTTGAGGTCAGTGATCGATCGTTCGAAAATTTTTCAATATGCAATTGCGTCGTCTTTAACTTGTTAATATTATTATTCAAAATTATTTTATCACGTTTTTATTCTTCATTACTATTTAATTTTTAATGTTTTTGAAAATTTGTAGGGGAATCCAGTGCTTTATTCTTATCAAATTGTCTATTGTGTGTATAAATGTGAGGTAAAAAATGTAAATGATAATGGTAGATTTCAATAATTTGACATCAATACATCATAGCGAAGATATTTTGAAATATAAATATATGTATTTATATATATATTTTTTAGATCGAGTACATGATTATTTATAAACAAAATGGATCCAAGTGTTGAATGAATAATTAAATTTATTGTAAAAATATTTTATGAATTGAATTGTGGAAATATTGAAGAATTTTTGAAACAATACTTATATTGCGTTTTGATCTTTAATAAACATCAATGAGAATAATCCACAAATTGTCGATGACGGTAGACAATTTTGCAAAATTTATACTTGCAGATACAAACGGAATTTAATTGAATACAATTTATGCCTATTCAATTCCAACAATGGACAGCAAAGACTATAATTCACCTGCTTCTACAATAGCACATGAGAATAATAGTTCATCAAAAAATAACGATGAAGAACCACACACGGTTTCTCAGCAACTTGTGACAAATAATGATATTGCGCATAAAAATATAGATCATCCTTCATCTAGCTCAGAAAAAACAACAAAATCTAAGAAAAAACTTAAAGCAAATGCAAAGGATAAGACAACGAAATCAACTCATTCGATAAACTCATCACAAGGACGATGGGAAGCTACAAACAATGATTCGAGAGCCAAAAATATTCAGTTAATCGATATGAAAATGAGGATGTTACGGTTAAGTCTTGACTCACAATTTACGTCTACACATACGTGTATACAAAATCGAATTTCAAATTATTTATATGAGTACAATGTTATCGAGAAAATACAAAATACATTGATGCAAATGCTTGGTACTCAACTGCCACTTGATATTCGTAAATGGTTAGAAATCATAGAAGAGTTACAACGAATAAATACCATTTTCGTACAAACGTATCGTGAAAAGTCAATCGAAATAAGCTCTGAAGAATATTGCAGAGATATTGATGATGTACATTTATATGTGCCGAATCTTCCAACATTACCAGATTATAACATCTCAAAGTTATTGGAAGATGCATTTCATATGTATTTCAGTCATTTTCAACGTTCATTTGCGACACCTAATCCAATTCCTAATTCTTATCCACTGCCACGTAATGACGATCCGCCAATATTCGAGCAATCGTATCAAAATTATCCTCAGTATCATCATTTTTCTCTACAACAATCCAGGGAATTGCCTATACCATCACACATTTCACACTATTCACCGATTAGAACACATTTACCAACTCAACATGCCACAATACCGAGGTCATATGACGAACAGGATAATTATTGGTCAGAACAATTCAACAAAATGAATACATGGCAACAGGATAATGTAGCTGCGGCATCATATGATAGAGATGAACTTTTTGATTGTTTGCGATTCAGAAACAAGGATATACATGAATTTGATCTGAAGTGGGGTGTCAATCAAGTTCGAAAGAAGTATAATAGTTCTTTGACGGAATTACCTTTCTCAGTGATTATTGATGAAACTGAACGACTATTATATCATCGGGAAAATTTACAGTTGCCACATTATTCAGATAATTCAATGAGAAATGTATCACGCAATTTACCAAATCACCAACCACAACGAGAAACTTCTGTACCATCAACGTCTTCCTGTGAGTTTTTGCATATTTTTTCTTCTATCCAATACTGTTGATTATTTTCGACGGTTTTTTTTCTCATCCAACAGATGTTCCAGCCAATGTCATGAGTAAAACATCAACGTCAAAGAAAAAATCATGGACTACAATTAAAGATAAATCTGCAACGTTCAATAAAAGTGATGTTGAGGAGGAATGTGTTATATGTTTTGAGGTACTTCGGCCAGGCATAAAAACATCAAACCCAACGTATGCATTACAATGCAAACATACTTTCCACAAAAAGGTATTCATCAATTATGTTGCGATTCTTACAACATTTGTAGCATAGCTTTATTAAATTCTTTTTTCAGTGTATCAATAATTGGTTCAAACAAAATCGATCATGTCCAACTTGCAGAAAACATTCGATCTTGGATGATTATCCACCATTATAATGTATTATATTCCAGCCTATTAGTTTTTAACTTCTTTACATTAATCTTTTACTCGACAAGTTTGTATTTTAGCTTTGAATATCTTTTTCACTTTCATTAACATGTTTAGAATCTGCTTAACACTAAAATATTTTCATAATGTATACTTATATTGTTTTCTAACCTATTCAATAATATATATTTTTTCCAAAATTTACTTTCGTTGTTGTATTTCATTACATGGAAATGAAATTAGTATTCATCATACGTATTCCGTATAAAAATCTTACATGGTGAATTTACTTTACTAGTAGCTGATGAAGCATCTTCATGTCTGACAATATAGGATCACCATTTTTGTGAAATATGAAAAATTTTACCTGGATATATAAATAATACATGTATCCGGTGGATTTTTTTAATTTTGGGAATTTATTGCAATTCAGATTGAGTAACTCAACTTCAACAGTGTTGGACAACAGCCGTGTATCGTATGGATGCAAATGTGAATAATCATCTGGACGTTAAAGTATTATATTTACATCCAAGTGCCTAACGATTTTAAAATGTATTTCGGTTAATATTTATTTGCTTTTTTTTATTTTTGTTTTTTACTAGTCGCAATCTCTTTACCGGGATGGTAAATTACTTTTTGGATTGCGATTGAGCAGATTATTTTTACATATTTTAATTTTATATATGCAGTAATATTTTTATATGTGAATATTTATAGATGTATTGATGGTAAAGATCACGGGATGTTAGTGTAAAGAAAATGATAACCGTCACAACCCGAAATGCACGATTGGTCGCATCTTATGCGGTTCTTCCATTGCTCTATGTAATGGTTAAAAGGGCAAATCCGTAATCTTTCACGACCCCACTCTTATCCGTACATGTAGATAGGATAACTTTTGCCTGTCTAGGTATAAGGCGTGATCATACAGTAGGCAACATTGGGTGACATTTAGAAACATGTGCATCAAACTGGTTGTATATTCTTTGCGCAACATTTACATTTTTATTTACCAATAAACATATATACACTTGATGATGAGTTTCTTGATCTTTTTGACGTGTTTTACAATATTACTGGTTTTTGTTCATCAAAATCTGTTTTCTGAATGTTTGTCATTATTATCTAAATCAATTAATTAATAACACTAACGTATTATTTTACTGATTCACAAATCATGACCCTCATAATAATATACATTTCCATGTAACTCTACCTTATATTTTTCTAATGTGGTTTTTGTTAAAAAATTGCCATCATCATACATATGCAACAGATGATAGTTGAAGTCATTAACATATTACCACAACAAAATATGATTGAAGTGTTATTGTGTAACCGTACTTTGTCTTTTATTATGTGCTCAATCATAATGGAAATATATAATTACAATTATATTGAGAACATCATGATGTGTACAATTGAAATGATAATCTATGTACATTTGTCATTATATTATTTCATCGAAGATGTTTATTTTTCTTTATCTTTATTAATGCAGTCACCGTAATTCATTTGTCAACACCGAAAATTTTTCCATTTGTCTTTTGGGCAAGTATTCAGATTGGTGATTTAGTTTTTCACAAAGTCATATTATTAACGCTAGGTATAATTTTCGACGCAATATATCAAGGTATAATCAATTGTAAACGTTTTTTCATCATTCATGAATATAATTATTCATCTTGCAATCTAAAAAAAAAAATAACAGAAGAATCGTCAATTATATAACTTTCTGTTTAATGTTAATTTTCCATGCTAAAGAAATGTGGAAAATGTTCTTTTATTTTATGCTTGAAAAAATATTTACATATAAACGTATCATTAGATGATGATGCTATTTGCAGTTATCACTTGGTCGTTGAATTCATGATGATAAAAAGTTGAATTGTCAACACAATTTTCTATTATTAAATTTTTCGCTTTTTTGTTAAGTCAATTCCAAATCTTTGTAATAATTCTGTTTTTTTTTAACTGTTGCCATATTTTTTTGGAACGTGCTACTTTCTGCCAGTCTCCTCCCACTTCCAAGTTTGATACTTCGAATCTTCTCCAATACCAATAAAAACATACTATATACATATTAAAATAAAATGAGCCATCTCTATGCATAAAGTGCATCCGTTCTTGTCACACATGAGCCTACAGCTTACCTCTTTCAACAAAACTCACATACACGAATTCTCATATTATCCATTACTTATAGTGATGAAGAAATAAATTTGTCAAGGGGAAATAGATAAAAACAAAAGAGTTGATAAAAAATACATTTTGAGTGGGATATTGATTAATCCGGTTCTTTTTTACGACTATATATACCGTCAACGCATCGATTCAAAAGATAGTTCTAGTTGCTTTATAGCTTGAATGTTTATTTAGAAGTAACAAAATAAAAAAGAAAAAGAAATCAACATGAAGATGGTGTGTTACTCATTTATTTATAATATTATGAAATAAAATATAAATAATTTAATTGAGATTCAGTGTTTCCCAATTTTTCATAATCTTTACAATCCATTTTCTGTTGGTTTACATGTAGATCATCGCTTTCGCTGCTGTTTTGGCTATCGCAGTTGCGGCCCCCGAACAAAATCAACAGCAAGATATCGTCGTTGTTAAAGAAGTACAACATGAAAATATTGGCGTTGATGGCTATAAATACAATTACGAACTGTCGAATGGCCAATCAGTTGAGGAGTCTGCGGAATTGAAGAGGATCGCCGGTATAGATGAGCCCGTTTTGGTGGTCAGCGGTAGCTTCTCTTATGTTGATCCTGAGACCAAACAGCGTTACACAGTTACTTATACTGCTGATGAAAATGGATTCCATCCATCAGACGCACACATTTCTGCATAAATTGGTTTACATCGGGATTCTTATGAAAATGTCATGTAAAAAGTATGATTACGAATGATTTTAAATAAATTGAGATGAATCGAAATAATAACTTTTACACAGAATTCGTATATAACTTTGAAAACGTTTTTCTTCATAAAATTTTACAGATCAAAAATTTTATTCCTTTCTTTTATGATTTTTCGTGAAATAATATAAACAAGCTGATCCATTTTTTATTCTCCTCATCTTTGTCTATCAAGCTCTTCAATAATAATATGAACAATATGAATAATATTTATAATATAATATAGTACTGTTTCACTTGATTTTTTGGGTATACTTCCTCTATTATTCATGAGCATTTTATCCAATTTAATATCAACTGAAAAAAAATAATATAACTTCAACTATAAAATAATATCAAACATCGAATACATTTTAGATACTAATTCAATACTTAGTGCCATTCGCCAGAATTTTCGAATACTAGTATGGTGGTTGTTTTATTAAGGGGGTGGTATGGTATTTATGGTCAAAAAAATCGATTTTTTTAAAATATTATTTTATTAATCTATAATATCACAAGAATATTGTGTGAAAATTTCAGGTCAATCGGATCAAAACTCATAGAGTTATAGGTATTTAAACGTGTCGCCGCTCCGGTCCGGCCTCTACTGTGCTCGAACTTCAAAGTGATTTTCTCGCAAACGACGTTTTCGGAGTCGGTGGACCTCAGAACTCAAAATCTACTACACCGATCGTCTTTAAATTTTTCACACATTTTCTACATATAATTTGCGAGATAACGCTGTCGAGTTTTTTTTTTTTTTTTCATTTATTGTTATTTTTATAAATACGAATAGTTGATTTTTTTAGTCAAAAATCTCGATTTTCACTTCTGAGTCTGACCAAAAATTGAAAAATTAAAAAAAAAAAAAAAACTCGACAGCGTTATCTCGGGAAAATAGATACCTAATCAAATCTTTTTGAAATTTTGATTTCAGATGATCCAATAATAAGATACAGTGTCCACCGCAAAATAAATTTTTTCCGAGGCGTCAACGTATACCTGTTGCCAATGGCTCAATTCGCCTGATTTTTCATTTAAATTTTAACAGAATATAGTCGACATATGGCATTATCATATAGCAATTGTTTAAATAAATAAATATTCGCCGGAATCGCGGAAAAAATTCGAAAAAATTGCCTCTTTTTTGACCGAATTAACCATACCACCCCCTTAATACAATCTCATGCCACATTAATGAGGTCATGGCGTTGATATATTGGAATTTTGTTCGAAATAATACTTATTATTTCTAATTTAATTGAATATGTATTGTTAGGTCCCAAGTGACCTTTACCCTCAATTCTGATGTCACGCGCCTGCGCTCTGTCGCAGCGCGCTTATTTCAAATAGATGATCTTGCATCTCGAAACGTTCTTATTTTAGTAATTAATCGATTCATTTCATTGTATTGAATATTCTTTATATAATATAATATTTCATTTACTTTATGTAATAGTAGCTTTTACCTTAGAAATATCTATTTTTTACTGAATATAAATACCAACGTCACATGAAAACTTCCCGTCAAAATCGATTCGCGATCAAACAGAAGAAATTAGAACCGCAAATAACTTTCTCAAACCAAACTGCTTATTTTGTATAACGTATGAAAATTGAAACTTAACTAAAACTTTTATTAATTCGCCTTCATGATTTTTCCAAGAAACATAATTGTTAACTAGAATCAGCAAATTGTAAAGTATCCCTACCTATTGAACTGTTATATCCCCAGCGTAGGGATATATACATATATATATTACTATATACGTTAAGCATAGAATAATTAGATAATAAGAAATTAAGTTTTAAGAAATAAATATTACACTTGTATTCATATAAGATACACATATATGTATAAGTTACAATAACGAGAACTACCACTGATAAAACAGAACTCTACAATTACCAGAAAATTAACTTACACCATAATTGCAATATAAAAAGAAATAAATTTATAACATTAAAATTAAAAGAAATATAATATCAAAAATATAAAAATGTATTTTCAACAAAAAATGATAACGCATGCATTAGATACGTTTGACAAATAGCTCGACAAATTCCTTCGCTATCCAATAGACAAATAAACCTATGTAAATAAAACAATCATTTTCTCACGCAATTCGAAAAGCAAAAGAAAACTAGATAAAGTCCTCAAATAAAATGATTACGCAAGAAAACGCGTCTTATAAAAAAATCAATAAATAGAACTTCTGAGAAATGAATAAATCCAAAATAAATAGTAAAACACATATGAAGAAAATGGAATTTCTAAAATCAATAGTGCATTTCCGTAGTTGATAAAAATATATAACACCTGAGTAAATAAGTTTACAATATCGTTCGATTCATTATCGCATAAAAGAAATTGTATCACAGTTCTTAGAAAAGTTAATGCATCAAAATGCTGGGGGTCGTCCCCAACCAATCACAGAGATGAAAATAGCCGTAAGACGAAAGACCAACCTACATGTAAAATAATAACCAATAGAAACTTATTTTTTTGAATCAGGAGGTGAAAAACCCTCCCCTAATTAAAACTTATAAAAACCCAAATTAACTCTGAAAAGTTAGTTCTCCGACTAGATCAATCTCGAACAGATCTATTACAATTTTCAACTGACAGTTCTCTGATCAAGTATCTTCTTAAAAATGATTGTTTGATACACAAGTTTTTAACTAATTAATAAAGTCGCATAGTGCCGAGTTTAAATCGAGTAGAGTACAGTTCCTACTCAGAATATACTCGAGAGCGATAATTATCCGCGACGTTCGCGAGAAAAATTACTGTCGAATAAAGATATAAGAAATAATTAAACAAGTCGGAGTTCTCGTTTAAAATTAAATAAAGATAGAATAACTAACAGAAATCAAGTTAATAATTTTTATTTGTTAATTCATCATCGATATTATTATTAAATAAGTAAGCCATTGAACAATTTTGTGAAGTGCAAATAATTAAATAAATAAGTGATTTAAATTTAAATCGTGTTCACAAACATTATTCATTTACCGCCAATCCGAACATCTTCACAATTCCACTAGTTTCCGTTTCGAATCTACATCTCTAGAAACGAACAAATCCCTATAAAATAAATTATTATAGTGAGTTTGGCATCAATTACGCTGGAGCATCGCAGAGATTGGCTCTCAACCAATCTGGAGCAGAGGCGCCCGACCACGAACAACGTAATTCAACAAGGTAAGCCTCTCTCGACGAAATCGCGCACTCCAGGACGTAACAATATAGCAGTACTAGCATACAGTTGATTGCGTAGTGACCAATGATGCATCAGAAAAACTAAATACAGTTTTGATCAACTCACAGTTGCAATCCCTGCGTACTGATTTTAATAGTTTTTGCGCATTTTATAATATTTATTTGTGTACGAGTTATAAAATTTAAAAGTAACATGGAATATTTGTTGAATTCTTCAAACTTTAACCTCCGATATCTTATAAACAGTAAAAGTTATGAAAAAATTGTAAGATACCTTTTTTATAGAGCGTTCAATTTCCTATAAACATATGTAATGATCATTTGAATCCATATATTGGTTCGTAAGCTGCAAAATTCTAACGATAAAAACAAAAATTTCCATGTTGTATAAATGGGGAATCAAAAATCACGATGCGATACCTCTTCAAATTTAAATTAAGAGCGGTCTTTTTCACAGGTTGATTTTTTTGTCACCTTGAACAATATTTTCATGGCAACAAAAGAAAAAAAGATTAAAAGTTTTTTTTGGCCCATCCTAATGTGCAGCAACTTAAGTTCATATCAACTCTAATGATATTGACGGATTCATGTTTCCTTATGCGCTTTTAGGGAGCTACATACTCCAACAATATTTTGAAAGAATTGGATCAACAAGTTCGCGTTCATTTTTTTGTGATCACATGAATAATGAAAATTATTCATAATATTTCCATGAAATACACAATTTTCATGCATAACAACCCGAGTAAAAATGAAAAGGTTGACACAAGGCGCTCAACGGGTCTTTACAGTTTGAGAGGTCTTTACCAGGTCGACACAAGAGGCGCATACATTTTTCAAATTAAAATAAATTTTGGTGGTCGATAGCAGGTCGACACAAGGCGCACACAGAGTTATTTCATCATTAAAATAATAGCCTGGTACACAGAAGGTTTTAACGGATTAGTGAACTCCTGTGATAAAAATCATTTCAGCTTACTGGAATGTGCGCCCTATGTGAGCCCCTTGTGGGCGCCTTTGCGCTCAACGGGTCTTTGCAACCAATGTGCGCCCTACTTGTAAACAAATTCTAAGTTCATTTATTTTTTGGACTTAAAAATTTTTCCTGTGGCTGTGAAATTTTTCAAAGTCCAACAGATAAATGTACTTTATAGATGGCGCGTCGAAGGATAGGTCTGAACGTAGTCCCAGGAGAATCAATGACGCACTTCACTTCGGTCACAACAATGACATTCATTATTCTTGACGCTATTGCTATTTAATTGTAATTGCAATGAATCTCTTTCGAACGGAAAAATGTTTACAAGGACATGATCAAAGTAAAGTTCGTGCAGTGTGGATGGTGTGGTGAATCACCTGATCTTGAAAAATATTTTTGGTGACTATCATACGAAAATTGTGAAAGTGTCATATCATGTAAGTACAATAAAATTACATTGCATAGAGTGTGAAAATAGATTTGTTGAATGCAATTATATTTTAAATAGATATAGAATACATATTTATCAATTTTTCTTTGCTTTGCAGCTAATAAACGAGATCCATAACCATAGGAGAGAAGACATAACCTCAATCTGTCAGGAGGAAAATGTTATCACTGCAAATGACGCTCTAAAAATTATCATTTTAGTACTGATCTGCCTCGATGTTTGATTGCCGCCTACGCATCGTTTGGACTTATAAATTTCACACTTGTCGAAAAATACCGCCATTCTTTCCTTATAACACAATATATTATGACATTTTATTTTAATCTTGTAAACCTTTGATAATTTCAGTTATTAATAATCTAGTCTATATTCAAATGATATCATTTCAACATATTCCCAGAGTTATGAATAATAATTTTCATCCAATGTACCAAGGAATCAATAAAGTTTAATACTAATCAATATAATTTATTGCAATAAATGTTTTCAATTAATCATATTATTTATTTTTCAACCCGAATATATATACACATACATACATACATACATACATACATACATACATACATACATACATACATACATACATACATACATACATACATACATACATATATATATATATATATTCATATATCAAGAGACACGGTAGTGTCTCGCGCCGAGTTCACTGCGGAGCGAGATACACGTACCGTTTATCTTTACGCGAAAATCCGAGTTTCAAGAGACCACTATGATGAGATCTCATATATGCACTGAATTTAGCGGAAAAATAAAGGGCGCAATCGAGAGCTCGTGTCCAAATTATATAATAAAACTGATTTTATTTTTTTCCTACATGCCGTATAATGAAAGATATATTGAGTTAAAGTTGAAAACAGTCGATTTTCACGATGAAAAAAATTCAGTCTTGGTCGTCGTCGTCTGTTCAGCGTCCTTATTCAGTGTGTTGATGGTTATATAAACTTGTCTCTCTCTAGTTGAATCGAAGTGTCCCGTAGTGTCCTGTTTTTTCTCGCTTTATGGCCTATGTGTTTGTCTTTTTTTAGTTCCGTTTTGGAAAGTCTTTTTCTGATACACATTATCGCTATAAGTTCATCCTTTTCTGTTTTAACGAAATAATTCTTTTTCTACTCTAGCGGACAACTCTAACACTAATCAAGATTATTATGAAAAATATAATAATTATTATTATTTCTCTACTATATAATTCTATTCTGTTTATATACTCTAGCGGTCGATTCGGTACTCTAGCGGTCGATTTCGAAATTCATAGATTAATTTGTTTACCGACATACATACACATAACTATAACTATATATATTCTTATACTCTAGCGGTCAATTTCGAAACTAATCTGTGAATAAGCAAATAAATTGTTATTATTAAGAATTAAACGTATTCCTCATATCTTTCTTTAGTTACTAGAATATATATTGAATAGCTAAAACTTTTCGTTACGTACGTTTAGCTATTAAATATACCGTCTAGTGATTAAGGAATAATCTAGGGAATACGTTTGAGCTATTATTTATTAATTATCACAGATAAATGAATTTACAAGATTAATTCAGATTTTCGATTACACGTGTGTGCTTGGTATGAGTGTTCGCCACAGCTGTGGGGCGTTGTGTTGACTTTCTTCGGTGGTCGCTGGCTGCCAAGTGAGAGCGATGCTTGGCGTTTATTCAGCTCGTGGCTGTAAGTGCTGCTTACGACTTGCACGCCGCTCGTGACCTCCCTGAGGTACTATTTGCGTCTCACGATAATGGCGCCACTCGTGGTCTCCCTGTGGTACTTGTAGTTGTGACGGAATAGTTGATGGTTCCGCCATATACGTAATGTTCTGCGCATGTCATTTTCATATGACGAGACTTGCGCGCGCGCACGTCAGTTTATACGAACTCTACTTACCTCGCTCTCTTATAGCGAGCGCTCCACTCACAGGAATTACTAATACATATAGGAGTACTATATATATGGCGTATGCATTTTTTTAACCTTTAAAAAATTTTGTCTATACACATTCAATCATAATAAATATGTTTAAGGTTCCATTAACAATGGTTATAATAATATCATATATATAAGTATGTTATTTTGTAACCAATAATACTTTACGCGATCATTGTCATTTGTGACTTTTATTTTTGCAACTTTATATATTTTTATAAAACCACAATAATAATCATAATCAACTATGCATGTATAATGACATCAAAAAAACACTTATTTCTCAAATAAACTAAATAATAAAAGCAATTCATAATATTAAAAATTGTATCATGGTTCTTTGGTTTGTCATTTTCTTCATCAATATTTTGAATATATCGTGTTCTGAAATACGTGAGTATATTTTTTAACTATTTATATATTCATGAATTAATACTTATCAATTGAAACAAACTGAAATTTGAAATTTTTATCAAATCCTACAATAAACAATTTAATGTACATTGACAGAAATTCAAGGATATTGTGCAATTTACAATGGACAAATTTGTGAGAAATATCTCACCGGGATTGGTAATGTCTGGTTTAATGATTCTCATGATAATCCCGATGGATTATTGAACGAACAAATAACAACTGATTTATGGGAGGAATTAATTTCAACGTTGAAGGAACCATGTCGTTCTGCAGCCGAGGTAATTTTTTTGTTTATTGCTTATTTGAATGGTAAATTAATTCATTTTTATTATAGAAAATGCTATGTGTGCATGCCTTTCCATTGTGCAACAAGTCAATGCCACTACCATTATGTTATGAAGACTGTATGGCAGTTCGTCATGAATTCTGTTTTAATGATTGGGCTTTAATTGAAGACAATAAACAACGAGATATATACATTAGATCTCGAGGTCACTTTAGGTTGCCAGATTGCGATCTATTGCCAAAGTTGGAAAATGGGCCGGGTGCGTGCTCTCATATTCATTTAACAGATATGAACCAAGATCTCATTACATGTTAGTACAATTTTTATAATAATATCGATGAATTTTCTCTACCAATAGTTTTATATAAATATTAATGAATTCATACACTTTCATACATTTCAACAACTAATAGATGATTGTGTACAAGATAATGGTCGATATTATTTGGGTACAATGAATCAAACAAAAAATGGGCTTGATTGTCAATCATGGAATAGCCAACAACCACATAGTCACAATAAACCGCCCAATGTGTTCCCACAAATACGATATGGTGAAAATTATTGTCGTAACGCTGGTGGTGATGAGATAATGCCATGGTGTTTTACTATGGATCCATTAGTTCGGTGGCAACATTGTGATATTCCAATATGTGGTATAACTATAATATATTTACTATACTTTTCGTTACGTTCCCCAATAGCATTTGGTGCACTCCACCAAAGGCTATATAGGGATTTACATGAGAATGCACTAGGTGCACGGTCGGTGCGCGCACTTGGCTAATGGGGTTTGTGAAAAAAAAAAAAAATAATATTATTTTGGGTTGAAAATCGATTGGTAATCATAAAAATTATCAAGTTTTCTAAATTTTTTTCAACATACGTAAAATATCTTTTTATTCGATAGTCGATGTATATCTTTTTTAGACTAAGAGAAATATTATCGCCACTCATCGTAAAAAAAATTGATAAGTTTTCATCGGAATACTCTGTTTCAGTAGTTGCTCTATTGTATTCATATATAATGAAAATATAATGTTCACATTTTAAAATAAATTGAATTCATTCTCAAACATATATGACTAACTTGATAAAAAAAAAAATACTGATCAATAACTTGTCAATTTTTTTCCTGCATTATCGGTGAAATAATATTCATTTGAATATTGATTTAAATTTGAAATTTACAGATAATTCAACCAATATAACTAAATGGGAAATTGATTCTAAAAATATCATGATGGAAACCGTTTTCACACCAACATTTACAATGGTTATGTCAGCCCTAGGAGTCGTTGTAATTGTGGCTTCATTACTAGCAATTTTATTGAGTCAAAGACTGAAGAAGCAACACGATGGTTATAATCCAACGCAACCTCCCGTAATAATTAAACTTTAATTTTTTTCACCTCTTTAGTGCAAGAAATATAAAATGTTTAGTACTACGTGTGATCATTACTGACGAATTTCTAATTTTTTTATAGAAAACTAACGTATTTTTAAATGACGTAAGATTAAAAATATTCTACTATTTTCCTAAAATTCATAATTTTTCTTTCGCTTGGAATAATTAACACCAAAATTCAAAATTAAGGAATTAGTCAGCTTTATATGTTTGAGATGTCATGTATATAAGATATTTCTAAAGTATTATACGTCGTTTTTATAATACTTAATTGTATTTTTGCAGGATGTAAATATTGATCTCGATAAACTACCAAACAACGATGCATATCATAAGACTGGGGCACAATTGAATCCAAAGTTGGAAATTCTTGAATTTCCACGCAACAATATTATTTATATACGTGATTTAGGACAAGGTGCATTTGGCCGAGTATTTCAAGCAAAAGCACCTGGATTAATTCAAGGTGAAGAATTTACCAACGTAGCAGTAAAAATGCTCAAAGAAGAAGCATCCGAGGATTTACTCGTTGATTTTGAACGAGAAGCTTGTCTATTAGCCGAATTTGATCATCCAAATATCGTTAAACTTCTCGGTGTCTGTGCGCTTGGCCGTCCAATGTGTTTGTTATTCGAGTATATGGGTCGTGGTGATTTAAATGAATTCTTACGTTCATGTTGTTCGGATAATTATAAATTTTCAGGTGTCAATAATAAGAATAGTGTTATAGTCACCAGTGATAATTCACGTCTGTCACATATGGATCTGATAAACATTGCACGACAAGTTGCATCGGGTATGGTTTATTTATCAGACAGAAAATTTGTTCATCGTGATCTTGCAACGAGAAATTGTTTAATTAACGATCAAATGATTGTAAAAATAGCTGATTTTGGTTTGTCACAAAAAATTTACCTTCAGGATTATTACAAGGGCGATGATCAAGATGCAATACCAGTAAGGTGGATGCCGCTAGAAAGTATTCTTTATAATAAATATACAATTGAGTCGGATGTTTGGGCATTCGCGGTATGTTTATGGGAAATATTCAGTTTTGCTCTTCAACCGTATTATGGCATGACACACGAAGAAGTTGTAAAATATATTAAAGATGGCAATGTACTGGAATGCCCTGATAACACACCTAAGGATATTTATAATTTGATGAAAATCTGTTGGAATCGGCGGCCAACTGATAGACCATCATTCAGAATTATTTATCGAACTTTGGATGCAATTAAACATCAAATTGAAATAGAGAATAAATCTGAAAGTATTGCGTTACGTATTCATATTTAAAGCTGTGCATTTGCAGTAATCGCAGTATTAGTGCATATGTTCAATTATACAAATATATATGTACGAAAAATATTTCTAAGACTGAAAGACCACATCATGATCAAATATATTATACAAGTTACGTTTTTTGTACCCCCAATATAAAAAATCCTGTATAATATTAACACATTTATATTCAAAGTATTATCAAGTTAATCTATTAAATATCATTTTGTCTATAAAACTTTTTCTGTTATCAAATAAAGAACATTAAGTTGTATTATTTGGTTAATTTACTATGTATTTCATCAACTCAGCAGCCGCGTCGTTATTGATTGATAATAAAACTTGATATTAAGATGACAATTTTCAAGTGCTGGAATATTTAAAATTATGCCATACTCCATAATTTACCTTTAGATAATTCCATTAACATTCACTTGTAACCACAATTAATTTTTTGTGAAAGGTCAAATTTAGCTATAGAACTGCTATTACTGCTACACCGACAGAGAATACAATCTCAATATGACCGGATCACTTCATAAGCGGATAATTGTCTTTAATTAGAACTCTATTCTCTCATCATGTGAGCAATTGTTCCCGTTTTTTTCGATTTCATTACGAATTTCAGCCGAAATATAAAGACAAGTCACACATATTTTTTGAGCTGAGATGAAATTGATTATTAAATACAATTTATAGTAATATAAACAAATAATTGTTTTTATATGCAGATAAATCTTGAAAAAAAAATTATAATGAAGGATAATTCACCTTGATGGAGCGTAAAATGAAAGATCATTATATTTAACGATTATAATTCATATATATTTGAGTACATAGACTAGTCACTTCTAGGCCAAATGTCATATGACAAATATGTGTGTCAGATACCAATTCATTCGGTAACTTCCACTGTAATACTATGTAGTATTCATAACGCTCCCATCATGTTGTTTTGTTCGTCAATTAAAATGTTAAAGTAAAGAAGACTGCCGAAATATTTAATATTGACAGCAAAGTCCACAAGAGATCATTCTTCACATAATGTCAACATCAGATGACACTACTTTTATAATTAAATGAGTCATTGTCGAAGAAATAAAATTTTTATAATTTTTCTCATAAAATAAATCAATAAAATAAATCAAAGAGGTATATGTACATGGTTAAAGAAAGTGATAATATTTATGATTCAAAAATCAATATAAATGATGATTGAATAAGATATGAAAAATTAAAATGATTGATAACTATGAAAATAATTGTAAAAGTTATTTAGGGATTCAATGCGCCTAGCGAATATAATATTTGTTCAGCTACATTGCTAGATTCAAATTTTATATTACAAACAAGATCACTCTTTTTCATGGCATAACTTGTCAGATATTTTATTATTCTGAAACTTCACTCCATTTTGATTCAACAGCTATTCGATCAAAGCAGTCAAGAAGAAACGTGTACTGCAAAAAAATATGAATTAAAACAAAAGAATTATACCAAAATATTGAAATACATTGAATGATTAATTATAGATACCAAACTGAATGAATTTAATAAGTGAAAACTCACATAAGGTGTGAAAATTTTGAGCCAGCGTGATGGACGATTATGGGGTCGTGTGTATTGAAAACCAAAAGCCATTCCTTCTTCATCGATTTCCCATCGTGTTATATTTTTCCACATGAATTCAACAACCTGAGATTCAAGTGTTCCATCTTCTTTAGCTGCATGAAGTTTGAATGCTGATGCTCCAACTGCTGCTATTACATGACCTTCTTTTCGAGAGTCACATGGACAATGTGGAAAGACAATGTCACCATAGCCGCTAAGTTCACGTGCCAATTGCAAATATTCATGCTTTCTTGATGCATCTTGAAGTGCTTTCAATTGATATAATCGCTCACCAGCATTAATATGTCCTCTATTAACTTCATCAACTGTTTGCCAAAAAATCCACGTTAATGCCTGCTCACTGAGCAATCGCGAAATATTGAACAGCCATCTTCTTATCGCCAAACAAGTCGCACTTGCTGTGGAATAATTTTGTATGTAAAGTGTATGCGGATGTTCGTGTGGTTGTAATTTACGTTCAAAATTATATTCAACAATTTCAAAGAGATAGAAATATTTGGCAGTATCAATCTCTAAACCAATTTTACAACATATTGCGTCATAAACATCTGTAGCTAGTGCAGCTTTCGCTACAGTTACAGTAATGACTTCTCGATCAGGTAATAAAATTTTTAAATCTACTGCCGGCCCTTGGTCACCATCATCTTCTAATCTATCAGTTAAAAATTCTTGCATCGCATCACTTTCAGCAATCACGCGAACCGCACAAACTTTCTCTAAATATTGTTCAAGGCCGCGTCGCCGTGCATCCAATTGTTGTTCGCTCAATTGAAAAGGCCATTTTCCTGGTAATTTCGGAAAATTAAAGCCAATAAATTCTTTTTTTAACGCCAAATGTAACGCTGCAAATTCTCGATAGCGCCTCGAGCATAAATGACGTCCTGCCATGTAAACATTAAAAACCACATATCTCTCATGCTTTCGTTCACGGCCATGATAATCCGGCACACTAATTGGTAATGATCGTTTTTCACTATAATCCACTGAAGCATAACTGAAAATAATATATTTTATTCATTATTCAAAGCTTTTTCTCATCAACTTCCATTTCAACTTCAATACTTGACAAAATTTTACCTCAAATCTTCATATGGCTCTAATCTTTCGGCTTCTTGCGGAGTAACAGAAATGACAGTTAATGTCAAAACATCACCACCTGATTTAATAAGATCAACGACTTGTTTATGCGTCGCGCCTTCGACATTGATATTATTTCTGTACAAAACATAAAACAATTATCAGCACTAACAAATGCTGTATATTTCTAATTACAATATTATTTCATATTTATATAAATCTACATGTCTATGTGTGTGTGTGTGTACGTCGGTGTATATGTATCTGTGTCTATCTACATTATATATTAGAATGGGCACGTACACTTCAAGAATACGATCTCCTTTACGAACTCCAGCTTTTTCAGCTGCACCGTGTGGTAATACTGCACTAACATGTTGTAAAGGTGCATAAAGTTCACCGTTGATGCTTCGCAATTGTCCACCTTCACTCACCTGTCCACGTACATTAAACCCGAATCCAGTTTCAGTTTTATATATTGTAACGCAACGTGGTCCTTGACCCGTTGAATTTTGGGAATTAATGGAATGTTGTAGTACACGAGCATTATCAATCATTGTTGATCCAGAGTTAATAGTGCAATCGTTATTTTGTGACGAAAGCTTTGCTTCTGAAGTACAATCCGCCATCTTTCGCACTTTTATTGCTTCCAATGCCCATTGATAATTTATTGTATTTATTATTCTCTTTTACTACTACATCTGTATTTTGATTTACACGATATGAATTCATATATGCATGAATAAAACGTCTTCAATTATTGGCCACAACTCTCTCTTATCATTATCATTATTATCATTTCTTATATACGAATATGTGTATTTAACACCAGAATACACACATACTATTTGCAGGCTTGCAGCTTGTTTTTGCACAGTGTCGCTAATATTGTTAATAGTGCAGTGGAATTTAATCAATCAGATAAAATAATTATTGATTAAATAAATTACCAAAAGATTAAATTATTTTGATATATATATTCACATAATTAGTAAATTTCTATTTGAATATATTATATACACTATAATTTGAAATTTCATGTTCATGAAAGATTATTCATTGATTTATTGTTACGGCAGACTAACCTCAGTGAATCGTGAACTAGTAGACAGTAGATACACCATCGTGCTTACATATACATATATATGAAATAATATATATATACATATATATATATATATATTGTGAAAACATATAGTATATTACGGTAACCCATCAAATTCACTACCATCGAGACCAATCGAGACTGTCAGTGGTGTGTTGAGGACCGTCTTCATGACGAATAAGTCACTCCGTTTTCCGTTATGTGCCGTGGCAATCGTAACCTATAACGATATGTGTAATAGGGATTCATCTCTGAAGGGAATATGGAGAATAACGTGAGGGAAGAATGAACACCTCATTTAATTATTAACAAAATTAAATATCTTTCTTTTATTATAATTAATACACAAGTACATATGGTGCATGTGGCAGTAAATGGAAACTGGTTTTTTTACGCTATAACCTTTAACAATACTAGTGACGCCACAATAGTGGGAACCCCGTGCAATTCTGAATTCAATAAGTTGCGAAATGATCTAATTGGTTCAGATGTAAATCCCTGGGCGGTGTTGGCAGACCTGCACAGCTACTATATACTTATCACCAATCAGATCGTTGAACATTTAGCCGCGCGACTTGTATTTTTATAATTTTTCTTTTCATTCAAAATTTCGATAATTTTTTTTTAACTAAATTGAAAAATGTAATTTTGATTAAAGATAAATATTTTACATGTTTTAACTTTTCAATTATGATATTGACTATTGGTGATAAATTATTTATGTCGACCATTACTTTACTTGTGCATAATATCTGAGTTAGTTTAAAAACTGAATTTCAGTCATGTGGTCAATACAGAGCGCAGTGGTTTTTTTTTTATTTTCACGATGGAAATAATCTAACGAACTAAGCACAATTATTATATTACAAATGAATCCTATAAATTCATAGGTTTTCTTGAATTCGAAAAATATTGACCCACAAGTTTTCTTTTAAAGGTTGATTTTTTTTCCATCGTTTCATTTATTGACGTACTTCTCAGTATTTAATGACGAGGTATGGTGTTGTAAATTTTTAATCGCAAAAAATAAGAAAATATGTTGAATAAAATAATTCGATTAATGAATACTACAAGAAAAGTATATTCACCAGAAAACTATTCATATACACACGTTTTCATCTGACTCGTATATGAAGTATCAATGATATACATATATATTAGACTGGTCCAAAAAAATCGACTATTTTTTTTTTCAATTTTCGAAGTGAAATATCTTCGAGGAGGTGTAAAAAGATGCCTGTTAAAATTAAAGCTCTTAATATTAATATTTAGAGGTTGCGCATCGTGAATTTCAATTTTTCCGTTTAAATAACATGGAAAAATTTTTTTTTTCCCCTTCAAAATGTTCTAACTTACGCACTAATTTATCGATTCAAATGATCAATACACATTTTATAGGAAATTGAACGCTCTACAAAAAAGTGTTCTTATCATTTTTCTATGAATCCGCTCTTCCAAAAGTTATTCAAGGTTTCAGTCAAATTACTAGGAAATTTAACATTTTTTTTTTATTACTCACACAATTTTGAAATTTATCATGGAATATCATGAAATAATTGTTGAAATTTTTATAATTTATGATTTCCGTTGAAGAATGAGGTTATTTAACGATTTTGAATGGAAATGTCCATTTTTTGGGAAAATTAACAAAAAATTTTTTTAGTATTCAATGGCTAAAACTGTTATTTTTGATTATTCTACTTCAAGTGATTTTTTTCCAATTCTCGTAATTTTACATTTTTTACTGTATGAATTTAAGGTATAAATTAATTTAATTCAAATTGCTTAGTTTGAAAAAAAAAATAATAATCTGTCGTAGTTTATCGATGATGTAGTGGACTTTTGTCAGTAAATCAATTAATAAACATGTATTTACTTTTTTTTTTTCACTACTTATCATCACTGATGTGCTGAATCAGACAAGTCGTCATGCGCACAGAAATCTTATGGCGCTGTATACCTATATTGTAGCGTGATATAGGTATGCAGCGCCGTAGGATTCAAGTAATGACAGTTATGAAGAAAATTTAGAATTTTTCAAAAACCTTACTGTCATAAATGATTCAGCTGAACGTGGTATTGCGTTAATAGAAGAATACAACAACTCCTTGACAAAGAACGAGGAGCGACTCCAATATCTTCTACAAGTTGTACAAGAACATCGTCGACGCTTTCCGAATTGCAATAAAAAAAGTTTGAAATGTATTGATACTATAAATAATGTATAGTATTCTCCTAAAAAATAGTGATTGAAGACAGGGTATGTAAAATGAAATTTGTGTACTTTCATAATGATTAAACAGTATATCATTTCATAATTCATGTCTCTTTCTCAGTATTTTTATTGTCGTTGTTGTTTCAGAAGATAGTACTTTTTTTTTTATAAAAGAATGAGTTCGCGAATGTGAAGTATTTTTGAACTTATGCATATTCAGTGATAAATTTCAAAATTGTGTGAGTAATAAAAAAAAAAAAATGTTAAATTTCCTAGTTATTTGACTGAAACCTTGAATAACTTTTGAAAGAGCAGATTCATAGAAAAATGATAAGAACACTTTTTTGTAGAGCGTTCAATTTCCTATAAAATGTGTATTGATCATTTGAATCGATAAATTAGTGCGTAAGTTAGAACATTTTGAAGGGGAAAAAAAAAATTTTTCCATGTTATTTAAACGGAAAAATTGAAATTCACGATGCACAACCTCTAAATATTAATATTAAGAGCTTTAATTTCAACAGGCATCTTTTTACACCTCCTCGAAGATATTTCACTTCGAAAATTGAAAAAAAAAAAATAGTCGATTTTTTGGGACCAGTCTAATATATATATTCATAATTAGCATGCAGTCATCGAGATTTGATCATATCTAAACTACATATCAGATTATATATAAATAAAATACAATATATATAGTGTTATATGAATTATTATATACATATATGAATATCATCATTATATTTTCGAACGATTATATATGTATATATTTAATTTAAACTCTACAGCAGTATTGTTTTGAATGACCTGAAATGCTTTTTGCTAATAATTGAAATTGCAAGTTAATCAGTTTGGTGGTGGCATCGATATCAGTAGTTTGAAACATGTGTGGGTCGCAATATTTATATTTTTGATATGTGAATACAGTAAAAAAATTTTTGTAAAAGTTCACTCAAAATTTGTATTAACTTTCTTTACGCAAACTTTGAATCAATTTCCAACATGAGAATTTGTGTTGGAGCAGAAAAATAATAGTCGGCAAAATGAATAATATATTTATCTGAAATCTCAGACTATATGCATTTGGAGTCAACATATTTTTCAATTATTTGAGAATGTTTAGCACATCATCGGAATCGAATCAAGTCACACGAATAATGTATTGTTACAATATCATTTTCAAGTTGAATTTGTGTGAAAAAAAATTAAACACAATTATCCGAGTGGGCTTTACAAAACATTTTTTGCCATGTAATTCAATTTTTTTAAATATCATTGTATGTAAATATGTGATTGTGATTGGAATTGAATTTCTGGAAAACTGTGAATAATACAATTTTCTGAAGACAATAACTTTTGAGATATCTTCTGTAATCGTCAGTTGAATAAAAATATTTACATTAAAAACACTATGTTTTTTCACTTAAGATAGAGCTTATTTTCAAATGGAAATCTGCATGTTTACCGCATTTCATAGAATAGATATATAAAAACACTATTAAACTACTCTTTTTGAATTACAAAATTCCCAATTTTTCATTGCATTATACAGATATTTAAAAATTTAGAAAAATTGCTACACATTTACTTTAGTTTGATATAGTGTTGAAGTAATGGCATACAAAACACACTACAAAAAAGAAACGGTGGATAGGAAAAAGACATTTGCATATTTCGTACATAATGAATTCTTATATCTAATTCGTGAAAATATACTGAACTTCACAAAATTGCAAAATATCATAGGTAATATAATATATACCACATTTATTAATCTATACCCCATGTTTTTGCAGGTTTATTAATATAAAAGACTATCCAGAAAACAAAAAGTGGATGCTAAATATGAGGATTTACAGTGCATTCTTTCTCATTTTTCTGGGAACCGTAATAGCTAGAAACCAAGAATCTCAGAACCAAGCACCGAAACTCGGAGGTACTATCAATATTTTCAGTCGTTACGGATACTTGAGCATAAGTATGAGAGTTGTCTCAAGAAACGACTCTAATACGTGGATTTTCCGTGAGCCCACCCTTGATGGTTTTTATAGTTCTGTTCCTAATTTGCTATCACCTTCAAAAAAAATTACTGAAAATTTCAAGGGTGATTTTCATATGGAATTTTGTGACAATATTAGACAACTACTTCAAGCTTACTTCAGAGATTTTATCTTTGAACGAATGGAGAGACCATGGAGAGCATTCACGAATAGCTGGTCGAGAACTACTATTGCGAAGCATTTAGGTATCAATGGTTCTCTCATCAATCGCGATTATTGCTATGTTCTCATTAGAGTTTCCAGATTCAGAGAAAATGCAACTTTAACTGACTTATTGGATAATCATCACGTTGACATGACCATGCGAAATGAGGCAAATAGTCTTGTCGTAGGTGACGTACCAAGTACCGTTCGATTTATCAGGAATTTCGGATCACATTATATAACTTCTTATATCACTGGCAATTCTCTTTATCAGGTGATGCGAATATTGCGTAGATATTTTAAATGTATACATGAATGATTCGAAAATATAAAATATTTATACATTTCAGGTTTTCGTGTATTCGCCGCAAATATATCAACGTATCAAAGAACGACTCAAAACTCGCGGCATAACTCAAATATCGAGTGACGAGCTTGGGAGTTACTTTTCACCGTGGTATGCAGAACATATTGGGACAATACAGTCAGCAAGTGGAAATCACTCCTTAGAAACTTGGGCAGTACAAAGTTTACGAGTCCATCATACATTTGTTGCCTATTCAACACTTTTAAAACTTCATGGTAATGTTATGTTATTACGTCAACTAGATGAAATGCTCGGTAATGAGGCACTCCTTCAACTTCATCTTCGTACTCTCGCGCCGCTATTTGATGATTTCCAACGACGAGAGTGGTTTCTTGAAGTGCTTGACAATTATTCCAAATTGTGGGAAGTCAATATGTAGAACATAACTATAACTTCCACAGAAGTTATGAAATATATCATTGTATCCAATTTCTTTTGCACAAGAAATGATGAATTGAAACTGAAAATTCAACATATATTGTATATGAGATATTTGAATATTTCTAAAAGTTTATGACTAAAGAATCAGTCATGTTGCTGTTATTTTTTTATAAATGTGCATACTATTAGGTCAATATTTTTAGGTTGAGAATCGATTCATAATTTTAGTTAATGTTGAGTTGACTAGAAATAATTTTAATGCAAAAATCATTTCATTATAGCATTTTTATAGTGTCAATCGCATGCACGAGGATATTTTCTTTATTTTGATTTCGAACGATACAAAATTTGAAAAATAGAGCACAATATTGTGTAGTTTCTTTTTGTGCTTTACCAAAATTTTTATGATGTATGATTTTTTTCATGGCAAAGATTGATAACATATTGTAAATATCTATATTGTCTTGCCAAATAACTATTAATGAAATGTTTTGAAAAATTATAGCGGAGAAAGATAATTCGCTCGTCAATATTTGTACCTTGTTTGTGCACGTCTCCTCTTTATATCAGAAAAAGAAATAAAGTTTCTTTGAGCTTTTTAGCTTTTGGCAATTTTGCTTGTTAATAACTTCATACAAGAAAAATGGGCCAAGATAGTATAAAGAAAACTGCTGTATTTCAAAAATTACAATACTTATTATGACAGTATAACAATAATTTATCATTTTTTTTTTTCCAATAAATGATTAAATATTGAATAATCATTACCATTAATTAACTCTATACGGTATTTTTCATGGAATTTATAAATGAGAGTTCGCATGCATGACTACATATATTCATTTGTTTATATAGCAATAATTACATTATTTATTGCGTTCCAATTACTTTATTTTCGTTTATTTGTATTCTACTATTCATACTGACTACATTCATATTTTTGTACTACTTAGGAGTGTATTCATACGCTCATTAATGGCTGGATAAAGTATAGATTTTTGATAAAAATTATAGGAAACCAGTCTTTTTTATAGGTGTCCGCAGTTAACGGCTATAAAATTATTGAAAATATCGTGTTGACGAAAGTCATTAAAAAGAAATCAATGATATTTAATTGCAGTTGTATACATTCGCACGTAATCATATAATTGAAACAAAAAAATTGAATTATCATTTTAAAAATATATTGCATATCACTGTTAAATTAAATGTTAGATATGATGTGTTTTAAAAGGAAGCGCGTTTGCACTGTAATCTTATTCAAGACATCAACTTTCAAGTGAAATACTGACTACATCGACCTCTGTCTCGCCAAAAATAAAGGCTGCCTGCATCGATATGATAGTCCTAATATGCATAATACAAACATTGATTGGAAGCAGTCATGGATTGCCGAATGGTATGTATATTATAATTGAATTATTCTTTTAAGATTCTCTTTAGATTTCACAATGGACTTGTTAAGACAATTTTTCCTAATGAATAAGTGAATAAATTCAGTCTAACTTGTTGTCTTATGGTTTGTTTGTTTGGTAGCATGGAAAATGTCGACCACTTGATGAAAAAAGGTGTTAATGATAAGAATTTAATTTATTCAAATAAATTCTCATGTTATTAGCTTATTCACTTGAGAATCAAAGTGGAAATTATCCGTCATCGACAAAATCTGCTACAACACCAATTACAGAATCTTCTGCAACAACAAAGAAACATCAGGTAATGTAAACGGAAAAGATAAATTTGGAAAATTAGAACATATTTATTACAAATTGAAAAAATTGGTAAATTCTTTTTTTAATGAATGATTGGATACTAAATAATCATTACCATATTGCATATAATATTACAGACGAAATATAATTTTCATCATTTAGTTATACACTACGCACAATTAAGGAAGCAAAAAAAATTCCTAATTTTTTGGTCATTTTTGAGGGGCTGTATTTCAGTGAAAAATTGTTGTATCGACAATCAAAAAAAAGGTTTTCAAGCTTGAAGATTCTAGTTTTCAGATCTTTCAAAAAAAAATTTTTAGGAGCAGCAGTTTTCATATAATTCCTTAGGGAATGGACAAAAAAAAATGTTTGCAAATTTTTCACATTTTATTTTTCAGTCCATGGGCATGGAAATTTTTTTTCGAGCTACGCCAATACATTGGTCATATAGCCTGTTTACTCAGCTTTAATTTCCTTTCTTGAAGACCACGGTACGACTTTTTGTTTCCAAGATATCGAGTTTTGAATGCAAAACGATCATTTCTCATTCAATTACTGATATTGACGCAACTGCTGGTCATACAGCAAATCAAAGGGCAGTTCCAAAATCTGGAGAAAATTTCCTACAAGGATCTTTCATGTTGTTTTGGTAATATAATTTTTTTTTAATCCGAAACGTTCAGCTGAATAAAGTACAAAAAAGTGACTTTTTTCTTCGCTTTGGTAAATCGATTGTATTTTTGTTAATACAGGGGGAAATGCCAGGGTTCAAAAAAAATTCTTTAGCCCAATGTATCCCTAATAACCCTGTGAATTTTCAGATAAATCGATTGGACTGTTTCTCTGGACCGATTGATCAAAATTTGAAAAAAATTAAAGGAACAAGGTTTTCGTTCCTAAACTGTGCGTAATAATAATAAGGTGATTTTTATAGATATATGACTCTTGCGAGTCCTTTACATCTCTCCTTATGTCACTTTGTCTCCTTTACCCAACTTAAATCCTCTTTCAGCGGCTGCAGCCGACTTTATATTAGAAGTACCCGCATTCGCACTCGATAGTGGGGAACTGCAGTAAGCCCACTATAGGTACAGCCGACCACTCAACTCCTCGTATGAGCTGGCCTCCCGCTTTACAGAACTGCCACCAAGTCAACTCTATAATCGGTGCTTTTTCAGAATTAGATAGATTGATCCAACGAGGCTAATATTTCTCTTCCGAAAAAATACTGCGCTCTGCCGGGATTCGAACCCGAGCCGTCCGCGTGGTAGACTTTTCGCCTATCCACTCGGCCGACCGACCAACTTTTTAAACTGTGCGTAATATTAAAAATGAAAAAATTCATTTTTTCTCAATTGTTTAGACTATTCCATACCTGTTACAGGTCAATAAAAATTTTTCTTTGAAACATCTGAAAACTAGAATCTTCAAGCTTGAAAATCTTTTTTTTTGATTGTCGATGCGACCATTTTTCACTAAAATACAGCCCCTCAAAAATGAGGGAAAAATTTGGACTTTTTTTTTGCTCCCTTAATTCTTGTGCGTAGTGTAAATAAAACTGTGAGCATGAATTAACTATTTATAACTCTATTTAATATAGAGTTTACAATTTTATTGAACAAATTTTATTCAAGAGTAAATTATGCATAATCCATCTACTTATTCATTTCATTAATCAATTGATTGAAAAAGCTCCAAGAATTTTCTCTCACCAAAACATTAATATTTCAGTCATTTTTTGTTTAATTTTCTAATTTCAGGCCGTATTGCTCTACAAAAGTATGTGGTGATAACGAACAATGTAAAGAAATCTCATCCATATAGTAGTGCAGTGCCTAAGGAGTTTCACCTCGGAATCCAATTACTTTGAATGAATTAATATAAAACCTTCTGAATTATGTTTTATAGATAACATGCTAAAATGTTTACCCATTTTTTTTTGTTGCTTCTCATTATTTATTGTTTTTTTAGTAATTTTATTAAATTATCAATATTTTCGTTTTAAATGAATATATTTATTCATATTTTCAGAATATATCCGTAATAAAATCAGAATGGATGTTAGGAAATATTTTCTATGAATGTCAGGTAACAAAAAAGAGCGTAGATGAGAGTTTAAGGTGCAGAGCGCAGGTGGAAAAAAGTGGAGGGGAAGGGGACCGGGCGGCCGGCAGATGTTCGTAAAATATCGTCGCTCAGTCCGTTACTCCATTATAAACGTGAACGTGCATTGTGACTGTTGTGTATTTTGTGCAGTGAATATTTGAAAATTTAATAATAATTATTTGTTTGTGTTGATTATTATTGCGAAATAATATTTTAAAAATCTGTGTAGTAAGTATTATAATCATTTTATTTTCATATCTTTTATTTTAGTTGTAAATTAAAATGAAACGTACATAAATTAATAGCCATTATAATATACCACGTGTTGCACTGTTCAGTTGAATATTATGTAATACAAATATGGAGAAAATAATATTTTTCATTTTTATTCGCATAATACATTATATTCACTCATATTTAGACGGATTCATTTGTTTTTCTTCATTGCAGGTTTCCAATCGAACATGGAAGAACCACGAAAAGTCGAAAATAATGATGCAATTGTTTGTATTATTTGCGATAAATTGGGCTGTGGTTCAATGTCAAGCACAGACTTAGGAGATATTATTAAAATCACCAGAGGAATGTCCACCTTAAAAACTGCTTCAGCTGAACGACAAGATGGGTTGATTAATTTTTTACAAACTGAGTTTGTATATGCCCATGCTGTATGCAGGCAAAAATATATAAATAAAAAATATATTGACATCCATAAAAATCAGGAAGAACAAACTTCTATTCAATCTCCACCGAAAAAAAAACTGCGAAGTAGCATTTCAACACATTTCGACTGGAAGAGTAATTGTTTAATTTGTGGTAAAGAAGCCAATGAGACGAAGGAAAAAAAAAAAAATAAAAACCAGCGCAAGCAAATTGCATATGTGAATAGCACAACTCTGAAGGATACTTTACTAAGTTTTGTAGTCTTACAAAAAGATGATTTCTGCAGAGAAATTTATAAAAGAATTTCAGGAATAATGGACCTGCAGAGTCTCGGTGCTAAGTACCACACAGAGTGCTATCAATCAATAAAAAATTCTACACACGCTTATAATATTGATAAAAAAATTCATCCTCGGACTTTGATGGTAGACGTAGCAATGGAGGAAATATTTAAATACATTGAAGAGAACGATGATTGTCAGTTTTCTTTACAAGAGTTGAAGAATATATTGTCAACAGATTATATACCTGACGATAAAACGATAAAATCTCGATTAACATCTCAATACGGAGATAATATAATTTTCTCAAGTAAATTTGGTTCTAATACCATAATATGTTTTAAAAAAAAACAGCATGAAATTTTGTCAGAGAAATGGTATAATGACAAATGTAATAATATTGATGATGAAGAATTTAGAATTTTGCAAGCTGCTGGAGAAATTATTAGAAGAAGTATAAGAAGTCAAGTGTATTGCAATGACTATTATTCAGCTAGTGACAAAATGTTTACTGACCTAGATGAGTACATTCCAAAACCACTGAGTTATTTACTATCAGAAATAATTTTAAATGATAAAAAAAGTAAACGAGAAAATATATCAGAGTACGAAAACAAATGTAAATCAATTGCCCATGCCATTATTGCAGCAGTACGACCACGATCATTCTTATCACAGTGCAGTGTGATAGTTGTCTGAATGCATCTCCTATCATAAAAATAAGCGAAGTCGATGAAATTGATAAAAATATAAACATTTGATTTTGTAATTTTTCAATTACATCTTATATGAACGGGAAAGTGATGTCGTTTCTACGCATGTCAATTAATATAAGAAATCGACATTACTTTTCGGTTTATTTAATAAATAAATAATTTTTATAAACTTTTTCATTTGTTTAATTGATGATTTTGACTTTTAACATTCAATATTGATATCCTAGAAATATATTTATACAATAATTTCGAATAAAATTAGTCCAGTAACATTGTAACGTTGCAGATTATATATGTACATCTGTTTTGTTTATTTATATAATTAAAAAATCAAAAGCAACGATTTTTAATGGGTAAACATTTTAATATATCTTGTTATTGATACAATAAAAAAGGTTTCATAATTATTCATTCAAAGTAATTGGATTCCGAGATTTTTATGTTTTAAGCGCTCCAGGCACTGCACTATAGGGATCGTGCGTGAAACATAGAGGCAGCACTGCTATCGAAGTAAGCGCTCTCTAGTCTCTAGTGTTCCTTTGCCACACATAGTGGAACAAAAAATTCATTAAAAATATAAAATTTTTTTATTAATGGAAAAAATAATGAATTACGGATTCCAACCGGTTGTCAATAATATTTACTTGGCAAGGTCGGTCCAAGAAACAATGTTTTAGTAAGCTGACAGTGGCTAGGTTGCTTCAAAGTAAGTTTCTCTCTCCAGAAGTCAATATTGTGGCATCATCGCCAGATATGTCATATTTTTCTCCTATTATTTTTCAGAAACTTTTCAAATGATCGGGAAGGAAAAATGGACCACGAAGGAAGTTGTTGATGCCATTGCAAAGTGGCTCACTCAAGCCAAAACGAGAATTTGTCGGAATAAAAATTTATTACACGACTTGGCTGATTGCGAAGAAGCTGCAATCATTAGTAATGATAAATCTGGAGATAGTTGATGTATTTAACAATTTTTTTCTACACTTATTTTATTTTCTATACATTTCTTAAACAAATAATTATTACTCCTTTATAAAAAAACTCGATATCAATTACTAAAATAAAATTTGATGATCTACAAACTTTGAAGAAGTGACTACCTCAAGATTATCTAAATTTTTATGATAAATTAAGAGTCAAATCTAATCCCGAAGAATAATTCAAATTACTGGTATAACTTTTTAATAATAATAATAATACTTTAATTGAACTGATAGTTAATTTTTTTGAAAAAATATCCATGCAACACTTGCAATATTACTGCAATATCCCTGCAATATCCCTGCAATATCCCTGCAATATCCCTGCAATATCCCGGCAATATCCATGCAACACTCGCAATATTCCTGCAATATCCGTGCAATATTGCTGCAATATTGGGTGTAATATTCCCACAATATTCCTGCAAGTTACAAAGAGGCGGACATAGCAATATTGCAGCAATATTGTAGCAATATTCCCTGCAAGATTTAATATTGCAAAGTAATATTGCTGCAATATTGCTGCAATATTTTTTGCTGTCTGGGAAATGTGATAAAATAGAAATATTTATTACCAATCATACTACTTAACCAACACTTACATGATGTTTAGATAATTATAAAAAAAAATAATAAACATTTCATTTTTATAACTTTTTATAATTAAAACACTCATATAAATATTATGTATTGACTTATTCAATACAATTCCCAATTCAATATGTTATTTACAATTTTCTCAAAAAATATTCAATTGTAAATGCTTTACAAATATTCTATGTGCTGAAGTTCGATGAATATTAAACAATACTTAAAGTGCCGTAAATGATAAACCAGTTTTCAATTTCATTAATGTAATTAATAAACTGGTATTTTTGTCAATTTTCGAGGCTTTACAGTCTGGAAGTAAAGTTAAGAGATATGAGAAAATTGTTAATGACACACCCGTTAAACTGCTCATAACTTCGTCTGTTGTAATTGAAGATAATCCATGGAAGCCTTAACAAGATTTTGTGAGATCCACATTTATTGGATCACAACTTGAGTCTCGGATATCCTTTGAAATTAGTATATTTGCTTTGCAATTCTTATCTTCTGTTTTCTTTTTTGGAATATTTATCTGTACTGCTGCAGTGTTTATACCGTCATGATAGTCCAGATTGCAAAAAAAATATGTTAAATCTTCGTACCTTTCGTATACAACTGTTTCCGTTTGACAACTTATGCTTCGTTGTACAGGTTTAAAAATAACACTTTCAACACCAGCATCAGTCTGATTCTGTTCAACACTATTGACATGCACATTATCACCTTGCTTCATTATTACTGCATTAATTGAATTGGTGATATTTATCAAATTATCGGTTTCATTACTCACAAAAGATTTCTTAATATTCGCAACTTTTAATAATTCACAATTTTTGACTTGCTGGAAACGTCCCAAGGATTCTATATTTTTTTAAATATTTTCGCTTCCAAAAAAAAAATAGAAGGAACATAAGACGGATGTAACGGATGTTCCGATTTTTCGTTATTGATAAAATGAGAACTACAAATTCTCATATTTTTATTTGGTACCCAGTCTTTTGGATTTTTTCTAAAAACAAAACAAATTAAAAGGTTAAGTTTTTATTATTCAATAAATATCATAAATATTAGGAATTTAACTATCAAAATTATAGTTTTTTATATACCCGAGTTTCATCTGAACTTTTATTTTAATTTTGTGATAAATTTTTGATTAATATAGAACTTACACATAATTTTTTACTGCTTTTATCCACTGTTTACGTTTTGTTATTTTCCATGCGGCTCCAAACATGCTATCTGGGAATTTATAAAATTTCACTTTTACATCAACTCCACGTTTTTTACGTGATGTATAATTACACCCACGGATACAGCAATTCTTTATTGAAGCTGACATAATTAAAATAAAATCAATTAATTTTAATATTAATTATTAAAAAATAAATCACGTGTAAAAATTTAATGAACTATGCCAACTACTTGAGACGCTTACCACTAGTTGGCGTAAATGTCTACATTGTTATATATGTATATATGTATGTCGATGTCCGCGAACTCCTGCCTGCGCGCCTCTGGTGCTATGAATTTATGATACTAGTGGCGCGAATTAAATAATATAAAAATATAATTCAAATCAAATAGTCTTCGCATAACTACAAAGTAATAGTAATGATTCATATAACTTAGTACTCAGCAGATGTTTTATTACTAGGCAGATGTGCACAACTAATATAAAGATAAAGAATAATTTATAGTTAGATTATATATTGTTTTATTATATTTGCAATTCGGATTTACATCTTTACCAATAATTATTTAGCGCGACAGTTTAATAGTAGTACTATTATTTATTGATGGTCACTCGAGAAATAAATAGGAATCTATCAAAATTTCCCGGAGACAATCTACAGTATATTGACAATCTACAATAAACATTTATTGCAGTACTTCTCTATTATTTCAATCACGTATTTTATTCTTTTTACAATAACATACTTATTTGTAATTGCTAACGAATTTCCATGTGTATTTTTGGTATTAAATATATAATAAACTAATAAACTCAAATATTGCTGTGGACTTTCCCGTCCCTATAATAATAAAAAGATTAGTCACTTTCGGTACATTGTCTCTGGGATGAAAACGTTTTAAGTAGAATATGGGAGAGATGCATCTGGATGTACTCACACTCTCACCTCCGACTGATATCTCTCTCTCTTCTCATCGACAACCACCGAGGATCATCGAAGAAAACCAGCCGACATCAGCACAGAGCATTGGAGGGGGAACTCAGAGGTAGGATGGACTAGAGTCCCTCTAGTAAGAGTTAAGACACCTTTACTCAGCATTTGATTGGTTCCGCCATGTTTCGTCGGATTCTATAGTATCTGCCTAAATTTAGCATTGTGAGTGGTATTACTAGACGTGGAAATACTTTTATTCCTGTCATACACTGCAGTTCGTGAATATTTGAGGTTACGTATTACAAGCAGAAAAAATTATTGAAAAATATTATTTTAATAATTTGCCAAGACGTTTATAATTAAATAAACAATATTTCGACAAAGGTAAGTTGGAATTAATTTTTGATTGCTATTTAAAAAACAAAATACCCATTTTAGAAAGATAATTTTTTAGTTAAGAGAAAAAAAAACGTGTTCAAAATTCAATATCTCGATTTTTTTAAATTATTAATAAAATATTCACTTGGAGAATAAATTTAATTGTCATAAATATTTTTTATAAGATATTTTTTCAATTAAATAACCATTTATTAGTTTTAAACTACGCAAAAGAATATATTTTCTAGTTAAAATGTTGTATGATTAATTTTTTTATTACTATTTCATTCATTTTTACGAATTAAAAATATTTTTTCAAGTTTTTTAAACATTGACAGAAAATACCTAGCTGTTCTGTTATCAACTGTACCAATTCTTCTACAAAAGGGTTTAAATTGTGTTATTTCCCTTTATCGGATAAAGAAACCTGCGATCTGTGGATAAAAAATATAGGCCGAAAAAACTGGATGCCAACTAAAGATTCATCTGTATGTCAGGTAATACAAAAATTAAAATTATAAAATTTAAGAAAATAATATTTCCTGCTATATACAGTGTTGATATTTCTGAATTATTATTAATTTTTTAGGTTCATTTTGCGCCAAATGCATGGGAACGTATGCGAGTTGATGGAAAATTGAAATTAAAGTATAAAGCTGTACCAACACTATTTAATAATTTAATACAAGGTAGTTCAAAATTTTATTTTTAAGAAGATGATCTATTAATTTTGATATTTATATCATTTTAATCTTTAATTATACAATAACTTTCAAAGAACCATCACATGCATCAACATCTGAATCAGTTGAAGAAGTATTACATCCTTCAACGCTTAAAGAGATTGATGTGCTATCAAATCAAGAAAATGACGCGAACAATGAAGCTGATGAAGAAACAAATAATTCCGAAAGCAGTGATGAATCTGAAGAAGATGAATTATCATTAAAAAATGTCAGAAAACTCATCAAGTCCGATCAAGAAACCTATGACAAACAAAGTTTTGAAAAGTTATTCAAAGCTTTAGAAAAGTCAGAAAGTTTACGGAAGATTCAAAAAAAAAAATTTAAAGCTAGAAAAAATACTATCAAACTTCTTAGAAAACAAGTGAGTATTTTAAATAAATGTCCTGATTTTTTAAGTAATCGTTTTAATGCAGACCAATTAAAAATTTTATCCGGTGAACATAAAAAAGTACATGAATGGAGCGTCGAAACCATTCAAAAGGCATTTTCCTATAAATTTACTTGTGGAGTTAACGGGTATGAACAAGTAGCTAGTGAATTGGCATTTCCTTCGCTAAGAACTTTAAGTAGACGGATTCAGCATTTAAAATTTAATACTGGTATATTAGATGAAGTTTTTGACTAATATTATTAAATATAATAACTAAAACATAAGTATTTATTTAACAGTGAACATGATGAAACATACTATTATTTTACCTTCAATTCAAACGCTACGATACTGACAGATACAACGTTTGTGATTGAATTGTGTAGCAACGCAATCTGTTATTTTATATTTACCCATAAAACAAAAGACAAAGTCGCGTGATCCCAGTGCATGCTGTATACCTTTTTTATATTTTTTTAATAATTGTCAAAATTATAAACTTTTGAATATGTTATAAAATGTAATATTTACTTCTACTGAATTATTTAATAAGATATTCAAGACATTGCAAAATTATTATTATTTGAAAAAAATGACTATTGAATGAAATAACAAAAAAAAATGACATTAAAATGTATTATAAATTTGCATCATAATTTTACATTATAATTTTTAATTATTATTTTGTAAATAAATTAAACACATACAATAAAATATAACATTTGTATGTAATCTTTTATTTTTAAATGACTTCGTTTTTTAATTTTTCAATAAAATAATTTATATGTAAACAAAATTACGTTCTAATTCACACCAAAATATTTTTTAATTTAAAACAAAAAAATATTGCTACCTATTAAAAAAATATGAACGGAATCAAAAACTTAAAATTGAAATATTTCCTCATATTTTTAGTTATTTTCATAACGACTATTAAATTGCAATTTGATTTTGAAAAAAAAAAAATTCCAAATATTTGATCAAAATTAAAATTAAAAAACAAATATAAATTTTTTTGGCATTTGGTGACATAATTTTTCAAGTAAAGGAATAACTTAATGAAAATCGAATTATTTTTTTTTGATTATTTGAAAATATTTACTTTTGCAAAATTTAATTCAAATTTTACCGCGGATACCCCCCTCTTTTTCCGACGAAATATGGCGTCTTTGTCCTAACTCTTATTAGAGGGACTCTAGGATGGACTACGTAGTACGTCCGTCAATACCCCTCTCCATCAGGATGGACAACCCCACTCTTCAACACCTGAGATGAACTACAAACTTCAGAAAAGCACCTAAGATTTGGTATCAGACTATCAGAGTCAGTCGTCGATCGATAGACAGCAAATAAACACAAACTTATAAGATCTTGCATATTCGAAAAAAAAAACATACGCAACAGTGTATTTTGATATCTATACATCTCGTCTCATCATTTTTCAAACATTTGAACCTATACACATCAATTACCTTCATCCATAAAAATAAATATACATTTTTAACTAAATTTAAATAAATTCGCGCTTCTCGCGAATTGAATACTTTAGTATTCCCTAGGCGGAAGAGACCTCGCGCTCCATCTAAACAATCAACTTACGGCGCTCTCTATATTTCATCTTTTTAAATAAATCATAAAAAATTCATAACAACATGCACGATCCCTATAGTAGTAGACCATACTTTCTCCTATTGGCAATGAGCATTGACGCTATAGGCATCTAGCGGTAGAATACATGAAATAGCCGGTGACCATATTAATATTGGCCGAGTATAGAAAACTATTGAAAATTGATTGAAATTAAATTATTAATCATAAAATAATAATAATTCTTCCTTAAAAATATAATTGAATTGTTTAAGAAACATTTAAGTCAACATATACAGTCCCAGTCAGCGTGGAATGTTGCAGGAATGTTGCAGCAATGTTCCGAACCTTGCACAACATTCCAGTGGCAACGTTGCAATGAGAATGTTAGTGTTATAGATGAACACTGTCATGTTTCATAAAAAAAAACATGCACCGAGAAATAATTTTCACTCGGGTTAGTAAGAATAATAATTATGAAACAGTGCTGCAATATTCAAGCAATAATATACAATATTACATAATAAAGCACGAGTGTTGCTTGAATGTTGCGAGAACGTTGCAGGAATGTTGTAGCAACATTCCCCAGCAATGTTCAATATGTTGTGAAGGAATATTGCTTAATAATTATGAATGCAATTATTTAAGGTAATTTGGTAGCCGCAAACCGAAGTCAAAAAAATAACTTTATTTTTTTTTTTTTTTGCAAATAATTATCCAAAGCATGCTATAATAATTAATAAAAATTCACATAAGAATTTATTTGATTCAATTTAATACGTGTTATAATTAAATAATTATAATAATGTAATGAATAAAATATTAATTGACTAGTACTCAGCTGTCACTAGATGATACCAACTTTAAATGATTTTTATGTTGGTATTTGAACTACGGTCTCGCGCGCCTTATTTGCAGTTGAAATTTATAAACATAACCTCGAGCTGTCAACTGGTTTATATTATATTGTGAATTATACGAGCTTATTTTTTAAAAAATTAATGTTTTTAAGTTAAAATGAAGCGGGTAAGATTATCTGGACGATTTGTAAAAAAATCTAAATTACAAAAACTTACAAAAGGTAGAGAGACATTACTCAATTTCCATGAAAATAAAGAAAAAAGTAGTGATAGTGAAAAGTGCTGTGTAAAAAGCAGTAGAATAATTAATATTGCGTATTTATTACAACAATTGGTATGTATCCAATGTACTAATCGTTTACATTTAGATTCCATTAAAAGTGAAACAAAATTTGGATTGGCATCAACATTTAAAATTGAATGTGAAAATTGTTTACAAATAAACCACATTCATACTTCAAAACGAATTTACGGAAAAAAAAGTGCTAAAGCTCTTTTTGACGTAAATTGTCGTACCGCTTTAGGTATATTTAATATCCTTTAATTGTCACGTACCATATATAAGTATATATTGAAAAATTTTAGTTATTATTTGAACTTAGCGCGCTTGGTGGAGTCGCCATTTTTCCCCTAGTAAAAATGGAGGAGAGAGAGTCTCCGATAAACAACAGAGATAGAAGCCACATGTCAATATTAAAAAATTAATTAAAGTAAAACTATGTGGTAAATCGTTTCAAAATTTTTACAGTATATTTTTGAAATACCGTTTTATCTATTACAAAGTTTTTTTTGTGGGGTCAAGTTTGTCAATTTTTTACAAACCCTCAATTTCCGGAGTTATTGAACAAGGACACTCATAAGAGTTCGTGTATTTTTGCATAACTTTAATTAATTATATCTCTTAAACGGTGTGGTAAAAAAATCTGATTTTTTTTCTATAGGTGTATTAAATTATAATTTTTCGAATAAATACAAAAAAATATAGGGTCAAGTTTAAGTCATTTGGCTACCAAACTACCTTAAGTTAAATTATATAAAAATACTAGCAGACTCGGTCACGCGTTGCTGTGACTCTGTTACAGTGCACCGGATCAATGTTGCACTAAACTTCCTAATGTAGTCAGATTAATATTCAATTATAAAACTGAAAACGTTTCAATCGATTCAAGAATTAAAAAGTAATTGGTAAAAAATTTCGCAGAGTTGAAGTTAATGACAAACGAACTTAAATTTTTAATTTATATTTTATTACAAACTACTTCCTGAAAATATATAAAAATGGATATTTTTAAAAAACAAATGAATCATTACAATTTATAGTTCAAATTTATCTAAGTGCTAATTTATGTACAATATTTTTTGTCAGCCTGTCTTTTGCTAATACAAATAAATTTGAAAGTGCCCCCCCCCCCCCCCCCCCCCTCCACGTGAGCAGGCGAAATATAGTTGCCCATGAGAGAAACACGTATTTTCCAAATCCAATTCACGAATGGACATTGTTTGGCCTTGTGACTTATTTATGGTCATTGCAAAAGCCAAACGAATCGGAAATTGCAATCTTTTGAATGCTACTGGATAATCTGACGGTATGATAGGAATACGTGGCAACAAAATGATCTCTCCTTTAAACTTTCTCGTCAAAATAATTGCCTCAAGAATGTTTCCTGTTCTTCTTCTGATGACCAAACGTGTACCGTTACATAATTTTGGTAGATTCAAATTACGTAGAAAAATAATCGGTGAACCAATCTTCAATCGAAGATTGTGCGGTGGCATTCCTAATATATCTAACGAATTCAAAAACTCAGTTGGAAAATTCACGGCTTCATTTCCATCTGCAATAGTGTCTATTGATTTAAAAGACATCAAATCACCTGGCAACAACTGTTGTATCTGAAAGTTAATTTCGTCGACATCGACATTTTTTGCTGCCAAAATAGCACGATTACTGAGCCAATTATGACGTACGTAATTATTTGATATATCCCGAAACACATTCTCAATAAGTTCTTTTTTTGAGTCTACAACAGTGCACAATTCATCGGGCAATTTGATGTATTGTGTATCCTGATGTAATTCCATTACACCGTTCCCAATATCCAGCAATTTCTTAGAAAATACTTGCGCCGACGGATCATTCTGCATTTGTACTCGCATGTTTATGGTCATTCGAAGTATTTCGACATTGCGCCATAAAAACGATTGTTTTAAACATGCATTAATCTCATCGGCAAAAGTAGAGCGAGGAATGACTGGTAATGTCTGTCGGAAGTCACCCGGGAGTAGTAGAACAATACCGCCGAAAAGTTTATCGTTGTGTTTTAATTGTTATTATAGAGGCGCCCAATAAGTGCTGCCCTCATTAGTGCTTGAGGTCGAGATTGTAATTTTCGGCGCGTGCAACGTGCAACCAGCTGATGCACTTGTAAGTGCTGCTCCTGTTGCATGCGACGCCAAATATATGAATAATTCGCAAACAAACACCACATACAGCACAATTTGAAAAGTGACAATGAATGAAAAATTTAAATGATTTGGTTATGTTTGTAAACATAAACACTTATGATGTCTAATTAATTGTAGCATAAATAAATCAAAACGCAACGCCAACTATTGGAGGATTAACCAACCCAGATAACCAAGTGTTATATATGGTGATGGCCCATTCGAAATTGCGTCCCGATAAGGGTATTTTTACCTGTACCGGAAAAGGTCACGATCGAATTGCGTCCAAATCGAAAAAGGTCGGCTTGTGGTCAGATGGACAAGTACAGGTATAAAATAAGGAGCAACGTTGCCACTGCAGACAGTAATAAAAATAGAGCTTTTTGGATAAATATATGATTAATGTAATCAACACTTGCAAAACCAATGTTACATATTCATTAAAATTGCGCAACAAACCCGAAAATGACTGTATGAACAGTATGTACAGTGCAATTATAAAATTATAACTTAATATTTACAGAATTTCTATGTTATTATCACTGCAAGTTTGGCAATAATTTCTAATCTTATTTTTGGAATGGATTTCTCGAGAGTTAGATAATTTGTTTATGTAACAAACTATTTCTTCACATTTATTCAAGCCCCCCCCCCCCATTCCCCCCCGGGCCTTCGCCCCTGGACCCCACTCTATATCTATACACATTCTAAACAAATAATTATTTGTTATATTTCGAGTTAAAAGATTCATAATAAAATATAATCATTTTGAGTGTGATGAGTTACACTTGGAAGTTTGGCAACAATGTCGAAATAAATTCAGTTTTGGCCAATTAATAATGTTTGCATTGCGGACGCAACTTCGTTGTACCCCGGACGCAATTTCGTTGTACCCGGGACGCAACTTATGTGTCGAAAATTTTACCTACTCAAACTGGGACGCAATTTCAAATGTCCCGATGCGATTGCATCACTTGATAAATGATCATTTATTTAGGAAATGGGCATAGTCCGCAATGTTGCCACTGCAATGTTCCAGCAATAGTCCGGGAACATTCACATGATATGTTCCTGCTGTAATCTTCCAGCAACATTTGTTTAAGCAACGTTAAACAGTTTTTATTTATGCGTATTTGAGGTTATAAAATAAAAAATTTATTCAAATTGTGAGATTTGTTTACAGATTTAGATGCGAATTTCTGAATTATGGAAGTATTTTCAAAACGGGATTTGGAAAAGTATTGCATAGTATTGAATTTCAACCACAAACAGTTCAAAAAAGAAAACTTTAAAATGAAGCTAATCACGTTATAAACGTAAAAGAATTCAGAATAAATGGTATAAGTTGCAGAATTGAAGTTTGAGTTATTGGGCAAACATCAGTAAATTCTACGCCATATACAACAAAGTTAATTGTAAGTAATAAATAAACATAATTTGAGCAATATTGACGAATAAATTAAATTGCTTTTATTAAAATTGTAGCTAGATTCCTCTCGAAATGTTACAAGTGTCTCTTGTACGTGTGTTTATAGCAAGAGTGGCAAATGTAAACACATAGCAGCTGTGATAGATTATGTTAATAATGAACAAAGTTTATCGAAAATTAATTTTGAGTAACAGCGGGGTGCTCCCTCGGTCACTCAAATAGCTAAAGAGATGTATAGGTATTTAGACTATTATAATTTATTATTTGAGATGCGGTGGATTGGATTAAACAGGTATTTATTTGATTCGATGTATTGTAAAATGGTAAAAAGACTAGTGAATAGTTTGCGCGCGATAAAGAAGTATAGCGTGGTTGGATCAAACGGAGCGCTATACGTCTGGTGTTGCTTGTTCAGTGGTCAGCGGCAGAGAGAGCGTTACTTGCGTTAGTCGTTACTCTAAACCAAGAAGACTAGAAACAGGAGGATTACGTCGGGTAGTGGGGGTAGGCCAATTATTGAGGGCAATGAAAGGAGGCGCTTGCCTTTGCTCTTGCGAGTCGGCTGCGCAGTTGGTCAAAAACTGGTTTACGGCGCATAAATAAATATTGAGTAGGGGTTGGTGGTAGAAAGGGAAAAACAGATGTTAAATCGTTCAACGCAATTTAATTTAGAGGTTATGAAAGAGTATAAGTGATCAACAAAAATAAAGTTAAACTGCTGAAAATATATTAAAAAGTAGTTAGAAACAATTATGAGTAAATTGGGAAATAAAAATAATCAAATGGAAAAGTAGATGAACTACAGATGAAAAGTGTTAGTTGTCAAGAAAAGTAAAGACAGTGACAGTTCTTGGAGTTTTTTTAATTTTCACTTAAAGGTATTGTGTATAATTTATTAAATAATATTATTAACATTTTTCGTTACTGTAATACTAAAAATGACTTATATTTTCTTTTAGGATTTCAAATTGAATTCATCAAAATGCAATCAACTTCTCAGCAGAATATGAAAATGTGTCAAAAAAATTCAGAATGTTTTTATGAACATATTAAAAAGAATATACATAATTTGAAATTACCCTCAAGGTAGTGGTCGCCCTTAGTTGATAGAAATCGTAGCATAAAATTTGTAAGGATTGAACACGATTTAAGTTGTTACTTAGTAGTTCTTCTTGATTCTGAATTGAACGTCCGAGTGTATCATCAAAATACATTGGTAAAATGGATGGAATGGGACAAGCCAAGGACAGAAAGTGATATTGAAAAGATGTTGGGAATTGTTAATCTTTGCTTAGACAGCCCTTTGGCGAATTTTTAAGCAAATAATTATATTTCGTAAAGGTATTATTGTAAAAAATTAAGAAAAACATACTTATGTTGTTAATTTGTAACCTGAAAATCAATTTATTTTAATTTGCTTTATAAGAAGTGTCTGATCAATTGCAATTCATAATTAATTTTTGTACATATTGAAAGTAATTTTATAAATTTTGAAATGGGTCTTCCCGCATTCATTTTATCATATTATATAATTGTATTATTTATATATGAACGATCAAATTAAATGTTAATAATTTCTATTCACAATTCTTGAAATCAGCGTTTTAACTTGCATATTAACGATCAAATAACATTTATTTTTAATCCATAAAATCAGCATGTATTAACTTTTAAGAACAGTAGAATAATAATTGACTGTTTAATGTGCGAGATGAATTCATGTTCAATATAATAATCCATAGAATCTAGTATATTGAAAAACTGCGAATAGAATACAGCTCAACAAGTGTACTCGAATAATTGTTTGGAAGAATTTTGTATGTAATTGAGAATACATTGTGTATATTTGTACACTTATGAGTATATATGAACAGAAATGTAAAGTATTCTGATTATAAATGATTGAATACTTGACATAATATAAGGATAAAAGGTAAAAAAAGTCATAACTCGTATTTGAATACTGAAAATTTTGTATTGCTGTATTTAATAAATAAATACTTTTAACACTAGACACGCAAATATTTTTTATTATGCAACTATTATATGTTCTTTCTCTAGAAATATATCTTTTACAAAAATAGAATATGGTAAACCTTGAAAAACAAATTGTAATTTTCAATTTTCTTAAAAATCACATGTTCCTCAAACCATTCTTTGGTTTGTTTCTAACAAGCTATAACTATCAGAAATGATAATACTGGAAGTTTTGTATCATCGAATGTTAGCAAAAAAAAATTATGTGCTTCAAAAGCTCTTGTTTCTCATAACTCGAATGTTCCTCATTATTTCTTCAGTTTTCTTCCCTATTTTCTTTTACTTATTCCAATATTTTCTAACTGTTTCCCATTTTTCTTAACAGGAATTTCTTCTTTTCTTCCAACCAGTTTTGACAATTTACGATGCTTTTGTTCCGCTTTTCTATCCTCATTATACACTTTATCATGCTGTTTGCATAAAATTTTCATTCTTACAACAGCATAATACTGTATAACAGTGTGAGTTAACGTTTTTGCGTGTTCTTCACATCCGACAAAGTTGATGGACTCAGCAAAAATATTTTGAATAATATGTTGGAAGGTATAGAAGTTCAACTGCTGTTCGCCAATAGTTTGTAAAATTGCTTTTTCAAGCGTCGAAAGCAGATTGAACAAAGAATCGGAAGGATACTTAAAATATCCTTTGTTGAGATTATTGATATGTTGATCTCTGGGCAAATTACCTTCGTCCTTTGTTACTGATAAAATGCAATTTATACAGTTAGTCCAATTTTCTATTTTCCGTGCGATAAATCCAGAAAAATAAGCTTGCACAACTTCGTTAACTCCTTTAACGTTATAATCGTGAAAATGTCTAACACCATATTCTGAAGGGTTATTTTCACTTCGTTCTATAATTTTGTCGAGAGCTTTTTTCCATTTCTTTTTATTATCATTCGTGTTTGTGTCTATTGATGAAAACAAGGTCTCGAAAATCTCCATACTTTCCACGTTTGATCCTTTTGGTGGCTTTACTAATGAGTAAAAGCTTAAAAGCCGATATACCTGAATGAAAAGAAGTGGATCTGGTTTATCGTAAGAACCGCAACAACTTCGAATCATCCCAAACATTCCCTATAAGAAAAAAAAAATAAAATAACTTTTAATATACCATATTTTTTTAACAGAAAATTCAATTTTGTAAACATTTTACCTCAAGAGCATCTTGATTTAATCGTGCCGTCATTAGAAATTTGAAGTCACATTTTTCTGTTAAAAATTCCATCACTTCAATAGTAGTTGTGAGAGTCACTTGAAAGCCAACATAGGTATTATCTGACATGAACACAGATTTAGAAGCAGAAGCATGTTGTTTCCATGCTGACAAGTAATTCTTGAAATCTTTAATAATCTGCAACAATAAAATTAATATATATGTCAAATGTATTCTACTAGTCTATATAATTATATGACATATTATACAAACTTGTGAAAATTCACTGTCAGGTGTCAAAGCATTTTTGGAACATCTAGATGTCATGGCCAAAATGATGTCTCTTATTTTTTTTAAAATTGTAACTGTTGAATCGCAATCTTCTAATTCTTTATCAAAAGTTTGATAAATTTTCATTGCACTAATGACATTTTCAGAGAAAAGCTGAAAGAAGAATATGAACATGACATGATATTGTTATAGAAGCGAAATTATATTTTAATATTAAATTGAAAGTTAACTTACTTCAAAAGCCCTAATAACATTCATTTTTTGAAAAAATTTAGGATCAATGTGGTCGGGGGTCAACTTGAATGCAAGCTTCATGCTTAAACTTTTTGGACCGCCATCGTTTCTTATTACGGCTCGGAAATGTTGTTTTTTTAAAAGGCCATCTGGGGTCTGTTATGCAATATAAAAATTATTAAGTGAAAGGTATTTCAATTATTGATATATAAATAAACAAATGATTGTCTTTACACTTATCTCTTCTTTGTACATCAAGAAATTTCTCAAATTTTTCACAAGATGGGAAACATCTGAGCAGAACCAAAGTTTTCGAGTTTTAAGAGAGTCTTCTTCTTGATCAAAGGAGAAAATATGGTTGCAGCTTGCTTCTAAATCTTTTAAGCCAAACCTTTTCCACATGTTTCTATTCCACTTAACACCATCGGAGGCGACAACATCGACGTACAACCCATTGCTTTCAAGCAGAATGATACACTCTGTCACTAAGTAACTAAGAACTTCACCAGTTGCAGCACCTTTACTCAGGAATGCTGCAATGTTCTGGATCCATTGTCCGCGAAAGGGTTGAAATAAGAACACCAAAGCATGATCCCCTCTTTGTTTTTTCTGTTCTTCTGGTGTGTGGTCACCTAGATTAGTAAATCCAAGAACAGATAAACTTTGGCTATCAAAGGCAACACCTTTGCTAAGCTGCATTTCGTCAAGCACCAGTACTCCTAAAAAAAAATGTAAAAAGTATTTGGGAGTTATTTTTCATTTTACTAGTAATTTCATTTGTCAAACTTTTCCAATAGTAAGCCAATTGAAACCTTACCTCTTCTTTCTTCCGGTTTCATTGCTGTACTTTTTTTTTTTTAACATTGCAAACACTTGTGGATCGAAGCCATATTGAGGTTGCATGTTTCGCAGGTAGTACCTCAAAGTCTTGAAAGTCGGAAGTGGCAGAATGTTATGGTTTCGAAGATGGAGGTACCCTTTCCTACTTTAATGCTGAAAAGTAGGCATTCCAATATCCATTTTTTGGAATATCGAATGCCGTTTTTATCCTTCACTTTACCATATGAATGGATAATTTTTATAGTTTCCTGCATTTGAGGCGGCAGATTTTTGACGATTTCTTCCAAAGAACTCTCTGAAATTGCACAGCAACGATCCATCAGCCCATCAATTGTTCTCTTCATTATTTCAACCTTGAACAAAAATTTTATAATTTATTTTTTTACTCTTGAAAAGTATTGCCTAGTTACTCTCTGAAAAATAGATACTTTTATTCTCACCTTTTTAATCGCTCGATTATATTTTTGTTGAATGTTTCTCCTGTTTTTTTTTAAATTTTGCTTTCGATTCAATAAAAATCTTTCTCTACGACGCTTATTTTTTGTTTGACGTCTATGGTCAATTTGGCAATTTTTGCACCTGTCGCTTTTTGACTTCGGTTTTTTAAAAAAAAAACCATTTTTACATGCACCTCGAAAAGCTGCTTCACAGATTTGAAGAGCAACAATTTTTAGCATTGCTCCTCGCAAATCTTCAAGGCATGTGATTTTCTCAACAACGGGTATTTTTGCAATAACTTGGTGAGCTCTTATCTGAAATTACACAAGTAAAATATCAAATTTTAATTAGAATAATAGATAACAAAATGCGTTTAAATCAACTCACTTCAGCAGACATGTCCTTTTTTATTAAAATAGTGCGAGTAATACTGATTTCAATATCTCCCATGTACAAAAATAAAAGACCAACTGTTGTATCATTAACTGTCCAAGAAGCAGGAAGTTTGCCTGGGTCTTGAGAATGCCAATCGTTCAAAAGATCTTGTAAAGAGTAATTTTTTATAACTGTTGGAGGCATTTCTTCGACATTTTTTTCACAATTTCGGTCATTATTGGGAGAACAGAAAACTTTTTCTACAGGGATCGCATCTCCTAAGGGTACAGTCTGATTAACTACCTGATTGCTATGTTGCAATATCAGCGGAGACAATTTTCTCTTACGAGATGATTGATTAGCAGAAGCAGAAACATTCATGTCATTGCTGCTTCTCTCGCTTAGAACTTGAGAAGCATCTATGGAATCAACCTGTTAACAATTTTTAATATAAATTGTAATCACACAAATACTGACAATATTTTATTTACTATTTACTATAATATTTAACTATGTATTAATTATAAATTTACTCAAATTTAAACTGAATCTACATATCTACATATACGTGCATATTTTTTTAATATTTGCTATACATGTAAAAAAAAAATTCTTTCATACCTTAAAAATGGATGGAACACTTTCTTTTTTCAGTGCCATTCGTTTCCGTGGCACATCTATTTCTTGGCCATCTTTTAATATTTTAGTTGATTCCGTAAGGAAACAATTTACAGCAAAATGATGACTGCAAATATAAATATTTTTCCGCACACTTCTTCCTTCTTTGAGGTTATTGCCAATAGCTGTAAGCCAATTCTGTTTGCGTTCCTGTAGCATTATTAATAAATAAACCTTGAAATAAACATATAGAGACAATATTGTTCATATATAACTATTCCATTCAAACCATATATAGATATACTATTTTTGACATTATAAAAAATATATAATTTAAAAATAAATTTACCTCATCATTTGGCAGCTTGAAAAGTTGTTTAACATTTCCTTTTCCACTATCACTCCCACTTGAGCAATTTATTATGCCGCATATTGCAGGCATTTTGCATAAATCACAAATGAAATCTTTTTCACTCTAAAGCACTTTCATAAAAATCAAAAAAACAAACATTCACTTGCATTTGTTTTCTGGAACTTGAAACACGTGAAAACCATGTGAAAACAAGCAACGAAAACGCAATCTCTCATATGTGTGAGTGTGTAAGCTATGAAAATTCTTAAGATGTATGAGTGTGCGCAGTAAGCCATTTTTCGACTTACTGCGCGGCCGACTCGCAAGGCACGCCTTCATTGCCCTCAGATTTTGCTTCACCGCTATCTGTAGGAATAAACCGAAGTTCCCTCTCCTGTTTTTAGTCTTCTTGCTCTAAACAGTCTAAACACATTTATTGAGCTTGCTTCTACCCCAATATATAGGCGGCGTGACAGTTCCTTGACTTGCCTGCAGCGGGATTCTCTAACTACTTAGCGACGATTATCGCTATCGTTAACTATCGATATCGATGATTATCGCTAAGAGTTATGCTGCAACTGCAGTTATCGACAAGTTTCGATAACTCCAATCGTTAAATATCGAAAAGTGTCGCTACGTCTGCGATTGATGCCGGTGGTCTCGCTAAGTGTTTAGTGACATATATATAATATTAAATATAAGTCAGTGAGCTTGACAGCCTGTGTGCGTGTGACTTGGCGAAGTGTTAATAACGTATCTTCGTTAAAATATACTATTGCAAGTAATTGGACGGAATAGATCTAATATATACGCTGAAATAAATTAAAAGTAAGTGAATGATTCGATCTTAGAGCTTAAACTTTTAACGCGCACCTGTATTTCATAATTGAATTTCTTGAAATTCTATATTTAAGTGAGGTTAATTTATCCGTAATGTTTACTGGCTAATATATCTCTACCGTCGAATATATAAGTTTATAACACTTGATATTATCAATTTATATAATAACATATCACAGTACCTTTGCAGAATTATGAATGATAATATATGTATTATAATTATTATAATTAGTGTTTTATATCAAACATATATTGGGTGATTCTCACCAAACTTAAACTCAAACTTGAGTTAAGTTTCAACCATATTAACCAGTACTAACCAACAAAAAACATGTATCTCCGATTTATTAGCTAATGGTATTGAAGTTGATTTAAGTTAAGTCAAGTTATTACGACACCATTTACATTAACTAATAAATCGGAGACAGATATTATTTGTTGGTTAGTACTGGTTAGTATGTTTGAAACTTAACTTAAGTTTAAGTTTAAGTTTGGTGAAAATCACCCATTATGATATACCTTGATATCATATATTATAAAATATTACAGAAGGTGAAAAAATTATTGGAGGTGGTTTAAATGGTTTTGTCTCTCGAGCTAATGATTTCTCAAATTTCTGTTCAAGGTAATGGCTTTCGCTCACCTAGCATTTGATTTAATGCTCATGAATGGTCGTGTGCAACGTCTGGAGCGAAGAGAACAACTACAAGCATTGCGATTAACAGAAGATCCTTTCGATTTAACAGACAACGAATTTAGAAAGCTGTATCACCTAACACCTGATTTAATGTATTATCTCATCGATGCATTAGAACCTCGATTGCAATGGAGAAGGGTTACTGGACTGTCTGCAGAGAAACAAGTAATGCAAATTGCCTTAACTATATATATTTGTAATATTACTAATGATTATATTGATATTATTTATTTCATATTGTTTTTGTTCTTTATGTATATTTTTATTTTGCAGATATTATTAGCAGTGAGATTGAATTGCTAGTTGATTGTTTCGTTTGATTTGGTGCTGCGCGTGAATACGGAGCTCGGTTTTTTAATTTTGATGAGGACTGATTTACAATTGTCTCAATAGGTATTATAGAACCGTCATTGGCATCATCATCAACTTCATTAATTAAATAATGGTCTGTATTCGAATTCATCAGGGAATTTTCATGGATCAGACTTTGGTTGCATTCATGATCTACATCATTGGCTGAAGAAGTTGCTTCAACGAAGAAATGATCGACTATCAATTATTTTTTTTACATTATCTACTTTTTATATTACTATAGAATGACAATTATTATTATATTGAAATTGTTTTACATGTATACATGAATAAAATGTTGCAGGTAATATTGCAGTTTTAATGTAAACGTTTATCTCACCGTTTGACAGCGTATCTTCAGATATTTCCGAAAGAACACTTGGGCAAATAGTGATGACTTGTGGAGGAGCGAATAAAACTGTTTCATTCCCACGTTCTAGTTCTTTTTGTAAATTCTAATGCACGAAAAAATGAATATAAATTTTCATGAAACACTAACTGCTTCTATTGAATAGAATACATAATACAAGGAGTTTTGAGACTTACTTCTTCATCAGGAATACTGTCAGCACAAAATTTACTCCCTTCAATGTATTCGGCTCCAACTATTCCAATGACACGCAATCCCAACTCATTCAATTCAGCTCCGATGGTTGGTTTATTTCCTGTCAAAGCTTTTGCTTTGCGCAAATCTTTAGCTTTAATCGAGGTACGACTTTCAAATATTATTATTATAAATATATCGTATATGTACGCAATTAATCCCAATACGCGCCACTTGCCATTATTCAACCGTTTTTGAAGCTCCATCAAAACAATTCAGTTCTTCTGTTAGTTGTGCCCACTTCTTCCGAGCTTCTTCATTACCATGTAGGGCATGAAATTTACCTTCTGCAAGACCTTGGTTTAAACAAAAAAAATCTATCATTTTTGTTTGTTGTAAAGGTGATACCCTTGTAGATTTTGCTTTTTTGCTACAAGATAAACATAACCACATTCATTTTCATTTGTTTTCACGTATATTTTATTAGCATATAACACATTTTAGCTACTGATTTTTTATAGTTTTTATACTTAATATGTACTCACGTATAATTAGTTTTCTTTTGAGACATTCTGTACTTTATCAAATTTATTTAGAGCGTTGTGAATGATCATGTTTGAAATGTACGAAAAACCATAGACTAATCTGCATGAAGTCTAACAATGAGGTTTAATTTTTGGTTTGCGTTTCTAAATTTCACTCGAAATTACTAGATTTTTACTAGTTGAAATCCGACAACGTTGCACATCTATCAAATTATTTTCATATTTCTGTAGCGGCATTTGCAACGAAGTTATCGCTTACAGTCAAGTTACAGAATCACGGTCAGTAACGATTATCGTTCGCGCAAGCGAAAATTGTAGATAGTTAGCGATAGCGATAATCGTCGTTGAGGAGTTACAGAATCTCGCTGCTGGCTGGAATTATATATTTCCCTTTAGAGTACATCTGCGGCGACACAATCTGCACTATCTTCGCTGCCTTCTACTGTAATACCGACACAGCACAACACCTACTATATGTTCTTGAGATGCCTTCACCTTATCGAATAATGCTTTTGGAAGCCGCTAAAGGGAATACTTACTACTCTTCAAAAGCTCGAATCGCATTAGTAAAAAAATTTCAAATGAATGAGAATGAAAGAATAGATTGTGAATTAATTATAGAAAATTTTTGAAGTGAAAACTTATTTAGCGGCGTTGTGCACTTTTTTTAGATGGGTAGAAAATGTTGAACTCGCGTCAGGGTCACGTGATGCTGATCGAAAATTCATAAGATGTAGGGAGGGTAGACTGCCGGCGTAGGAGAGGAACCCCCTCTCTTTCTGCAGCGCGCCGAAAATGTATGCCTGCTGACTGTTTCGTTTAAGCGGCACGGGGCGCTTGTGTGAGTGTGCGTGTGTATTTGTACTACAGGCTGCTACGTGCATGCACGGCAGTGATGTGGTGGGAGCATCTAGTGCGTGGCGTCTGCGCACTAGAAATTTATCGCTCACCATGCTGAATGTGATCAGCTGATCTGCTGATGGCTCGACCGTCTGTATAGTTGTAAAATTCTCATATATAAAGTGTTTAAAATATGGAAATTGAACAAAGTGCATCTATTAATGAAAAAAGTGACGAAGAAATAGTGAAAGAAAATGAGTGAGTACTTTATAATAATATACATATGTACCTACACATTATAGATGTAATATTTGTAATATGTTTATTTATACTATATAGCATTAACCTATACTTTTATTACGTCACAATAAGCACGTGTGCGGTACTGCGGTGTAGGTTAGGTATCAAAAACACGATACCAAACAAATAATTTCAAATGAAATTATATAAAATAAAATAATATTAAATAATCTTCGTTTTTCAGAGAAACAAAAGAAAAATAAACAAATGATGATGTTGGTAATGATGATGGCGAAAGAGTCGTCGAAATTATGAATGAAAGTTGTTGATTTTTCTGAGAGATAAAATTTTTAATGTAAAATAACTGTAATAGTTCTGAAATGTTAAACTTAGAAAGTAATATAAATTGTCATGTTTATGTACGATATGCGCAATAAATGAATATTGTATTTAACCACATAAATGATAGTACTTCTATACTGATAAATAAAGCAATTCGTCCGAAATTATTCCCTAACCATTCCAAAATATTAAAAAATGTACAACGTTAATGTTCAAGTTTTCACTTCTGCCGGCACTCCCAGAGTGCCACAGATCATTTGTTTATTTTAATTTCAAAAAAGATTATGCTGTTTATTGTGGTAGTAGTGTAGGTAGTCATTGTGGAGAATATTATGAAAAAAATATAATTTGAACAAAATGTGATATTTTGAAATTGTCAAGTGATATATACTTTGAAACAAAGTAAATGTGATAAGTGGTAGCAAGCTAGAAGTTTTAGAATATCTAGTAGTGAAAATATTCATGCTATCAATAGTAGAGAAAGGAAAACGATAGAGTTATTAGTTAATGATATTTTATACCCAAAAAAAATTGAATTTATGTCAACGAAACATGGTTTAAAAAATGATTAGTTGAAAAAGTAGATGCTACACTGTATCAAATTGATCACCGTCCATCTCACAATACAGCCGCCATGGACGCTGCTTTACTTACTTCTATTTCCTCCTACGACAAGCAGCTCATCGCCAATATATGTTCATCCAAACGCTCATGGCAATTATCGTACTAAGGGTGCATTCACGTCAGGCGCTTATGTTGCGTCCTGGAAACACGTGAATTTTTTGAGAAAGGCTTACCTTGGTTGAACTGCTTAATTCGTGGTTGGGCGTCTCTGCTCCAGATTGGTTATTTATAGTAGAGTCCCTCTAGTTATTAGCGGTAAATGATTTGTAGTTTTTAGAACACAATTTAAATTTAAAACACTCATTTATTTATTTAATTTTACACACGAAAATTGTCAATTAACTTCTTCCTTATATTTAATATTGTTATCATTAAATTCGCCCTAAGGTTTATATTGATTGTATATTTATTAAACTAGTTTTATTGTAATTTTGTTGAGAACTCCGACTGATTTATTTATTTTTATACTTTTATTGAATATTTAATTTCTCGCCAACGTCGCGGATGATTATCGCTCTCGAGTATGTTCTGAGTATAAACTGTATATAATTTTCAAGAGCTACTGTACGTATTATCAGTAGCTCTTGAAAAATTTTTGCCACAGGTTTTGAAAACTAGAGACTTAGAGCTTCAAAATTTTTTTTTTTGGAAACTCGATACGACCATTTTTCACTGAGATACAGCCTGTCAAAAAATACGGAAAAATTTCGGAAATTTTTTTGGCCCTTTAATTTTTTGGTTTAGTGTATAATAATAATACAATAGCGAAATCAGTAGTGCAAGACGTATCGTAGAGAGTTCTTTTGGCATTTTCGCCCATAATGAAGGTATTTTTCAAAATCATTTGAACTTAATGTTGAATCTGTGGTTAATGTTGTTAAGGCTGTTTGTTATTGGCATAGCTTTCTTAATATGAAAAGAGAACTCCATAGAAATAAAAAGAAGACACAAATAATTTATGTTGAAATGATCATACCTTCGCAGATCTTTTCAACAACCAAATCAAACGATAAATTTCACAGCGTATGCATACTATGCAGTTCAAGAAAAGTTTGTTCCTTATTCCAATCAATAATTAAAAAATAGTCCCGATAAAATTTAAAATGAACAAAAACGAAACATATTTTTCCACTTACCATATACTTCATCTCCATTTCTCTTGCGAGTTCCTGCCAACCTTCTGCTTTGTCTTCATGATTTTTATAATCTATATCAGTTGAATCATATAGCAAACGTCTTTCTCGAACTAATTTAATTAATTTTTGCGTTTCCAAAATAGTGAAATTTACGGGTTTTTTTTTGTTCTTTAGCGAATAGAACATCAGAACATAGAATTTCTCATAGACCATCGTGGTTTGATTACCATCAGTATACGTATTGTTATTGAGAAATGAAGAGATATGGAAGCGACTGAATAGGAAAGGCTAATTCCTCCTCTTTATCATTATTTTGTTTTTCGAATTAGCGGGAAGATGTAATCATTGCCAGTCGAAAAATGATCATATTATCAGCGCAAATGACACTCAAAGGTTGCTATTTTCGTACAGCCATTAAAAAAAAATTTATGTGTAATATGGAAGAGATGAAAATTAGAAAAACACCGATATTCTTCCCTCGTTATACAATATACTAATTTCACTTCAAAAACTTGTGGATTGTTCATACCTACCCAGACAGCAAAAAATATTGCAGCAATATTACTTTGCAATATTGCCACTGGAATGTTGCACGAATATTGCTGCAATATTCATATTGCAATATTGCTACTGGAATGTTGCAGGAATATTGCTGCAATTTTTGGAATATTGAGCAAGGTTCGCAACATTGCTGCAATATTTTATGCTGTCTGGGTATCCTTGTAAACATTCCGTGTAATTAATTCATCATTATTCCTCAAATATGATGATAATTTATCAAAACTGCCAGCCATGAATCGTAAAGAATCGATGAAACGGAGAGTTATTCTTGTATTTGTAACTTGTTTACAGAAAGATATATATTTTTCTTTGTTTATTGGTAAAAGTGATATTGATCCCTCAAAACACGTTGCTAAAGATTTGGGTATAAAATGTGAATCGTATCCTGATAAATTATGAAACGAAAGAGGAATATGAAATTATAATTGATAGCTCAAGTTACAGCTTTCATGTGCAGCGTTATATCCCCAGTATAGGGATATATGTTTAAGCATAGAATAAATAGATTATAAGAAACTACACTTTGAGTAAACGTAGAAATAAGGCATATACCTATATATAAGTAAGATAAACGAGAACTGCGATCGATATTACAGAATTCCATCAAATAATTAGACGATTGAATTCTAATTAATAATTAAATATCTGTATACATTTAATGAACATTTAACGAACATTACAATTAAAGTATGAAATATAAAATAATTTAATTGCGCAACTAAAAACTAGAATTGACCAATATCATACACTATAAATAATAAAAGCAGTATAAAATAAATACCAGGAAATATCAAGAAAAACTAACAGACTCTTACTTGAAATCAGAACTAAAACAAAATATGATATGAATAAATATTCAAACATTATCGCACTTAGAAATAACAGAAATAACCATTAAACAAAAAATGCACTTTCATGAACTCTAAATAATGTACATACGCTAAACATAAATGTCAAACATTTTAAATAAATATCTTTTTATATATATATTTCGATATAGAAATGAAATTCATAAGTTAAACAGAACATTACCCATAAGAACACTTGGCATCAAATACCAAGAAAAGCAATAAAACTAAGGGTACCATTCAGGAAATAAATAAGAAATAATATACCTCAAGGAAAGTACCCGATGAAATATGAACGACATACACAAATAAAAATTAGAAGTATATAACTACGATAAGTATATATGAAATAAACATAACACTTATAGAATTACTCATATCAAATCAAACCCCTTCCATTTAATCGCAAAAACCAATAGAATCAAATAGAATGAAAATAAAGCAGGAAAGGGAATTGTTTAAATAAAGGTAACCAATGATAAAGCTGTTTGGACCGTGAGAAACTTTGATTTCTCCTTCCATCTAAACTTCTTCATCTAACATCTAAATTAAAAATAGTAAAGTTAGTTCTCCGACGATCAACGAAAAGAAAAGTTCTCCGATAGACATCAAATCGATTAGTTCTCCAAGTTCACTCGAAGTCTGAATTCTATAATAAATGTAGAAGTAAATAAATCCGCAGTCGATCTATAAAATCAATAAGATATATTATTCAAATTTAAACGGCACATCACGTTTCCAGAGTTAAGTAAAATCGAGCGAAGTTAAAGTTCTCGCTCAGTAACAAAAACCTGAGAGTGATATCGTGCGCGTTTCTTTTTGTTTGAAATGAATTAAATCGAGGATAATAAATAATCAATAAATTAATCGATCGGAGTTCTCATCAGTTAAGCTCTAATATTATATAAACATTATAAATTAGATAAAAGTAGAATTATTTTCAATTAGTTAAATGTTGAGTGACGTTTATTAAAAAGTTTCATTCTTGTGTAATTAAGTGAATAAATAATAACATTAAGTTTAAACCTGTGTCAAATAAACATTCATTTTCCACCTGCTAACGACCATCTTCACAATTTAACTAGTTTCTGAAAAGAACCTATTATTTCTTCCGAAGGACAATAAAATTCCTACAATCCAATAAAACGAGATAATAAATATAGTACGGTTGATTGAAATACTCCGGAACATCGCAGTGATTGGCCCTCAACCAATCTAGGAGCAGAGGCGACAACTACAAATGAGAATTCAACATCAAGGTAAGCCTCTCTCCACAGTTCGCGTGTTCCAGGACGTAACAGCAGCACCACGATAATTGCCCGTTAAATGAGAATGATCACGATGTTTTTTATCACTTAGACTGAATGGTTTTTCACAAATGTGGCTGTTGAAATATAGGGTACATTTATGTTGGTACTTATTAGAGGCGCCACCTTGCGTTCAAGAAAGGGTAAGTGACAAAACTGGCTTAAACGACGGCACTTGATCGTCAGCCTACAGAGAGAGAGTTTATGAATAACAGAGAATTTGTAATTGAAGTTATATTAAATAAAGAAAAGTTATTGTCATAAGAAAAAGGTACATCACTTAAATTGAATACACCTCGTCATATAACACGAAATTTAAGATGGTAGCAGAGCGTGGTTAAGCGCAGAAAAAGTGATAAAAAGTCAGTTACCGGCACATTCGAAATGGCAGCCACAGAGAACAAAGGGTTCACGCTACAAGTATTTGACGGCACACACTATGACAAGTGGAAGTATAAATTGAAGCTATTCTTGGAATTTAAGGAATGTAACGAAGTTATAGAAAATGAAGGAAGACCGGCAGAAATAATGGAAGCTGAGTGGAAAAAGAAAGAGATAAGAGCAAAAAATTATATTGTGAACAGTATGACAAATACACAATTAGAATTGATCATATCAGAAGAAAATGCAAAGAAAATGATTGACAAATTAGACGAGAATTATTTGATTGAAAGCAGTGCAGTGAAACTATTGTGTAAAAGAAAATTACTAGACTTGAAAATGGAAGAAAGTGAAAACCCGACAGACTTTTATAATAATTTTGAAAAATTTGTGAACGAACTGAAAAATGCAGGAGAAAATGTATCAAAGGAAGATAGATTGAATTATTTCTTATTAGCACTGACAGAAAGTTTATCACATATAGTGGATATAGTTGATGCATTGCCGGAAAAGGACAAATCAGTAGAATTTGTGAAATCAAAGTTGGAATTAGAATTCAAAAAAAGAAACGGTGACAGTGAAAATTCAAAGTCGAATGCTTTTGTATTTGAAAAAGCAAGAAAAGTGGAAAATCAAAAGACATGCTTTGTTTGTGGTGGCATAGGACATATACAATACGATTGCCCAACGAAAAACAATTCCGGAAATCGAGCGCCACAGCGAGGAGGCGGCCGGGGGAGTCGCGCGCCACAAAGAGGAAGGGGAAACAACAATGGATACTCGCAGCAGCGAGGCGGCGCACACGGCAGACGTGGTAGCAGCCAGCATCGTGGAAATTTCAACCGGCTCGGTGGCTACGGGCAGCGCGGCAGAGGCACGAGCACGAGAGACAGTGACGGCAGCCAAAGTCAACAAACGGACAACAACAGTACGGCATTTAGCGCGTTAGCACAGGTTAATTCTGCGAATAATAACAACGATAATGTAAATAGAATTGATTGGATTTTGGATAGTGGGTGTTCAGACCACGTGATAAATAACGAAAAGTATTTTAGCAATTCTATTGTATTAAAGGAACCAATTAATGTAAAAATAGGAGATGGTAAAATTTTGAAAGCAACCAAAGTAGGACATGTAAAGAGTAAGTTCGTAACTTTTAATGGTAATGTAACTAATATCGAAATGAAAAATGTTTTTTTCGTGAAAGATATGGATAGGAACTTAATTGGTTTTGCAAAAGTAACTGACAACCATAGAGCTGTATTAATTGGAGAAAATGCCAAAATTTATAAAAATAATAGTTTAGTAGCAGTAGCTTGGAAAAAGGATAGAATTTATAGAATGACGAGTTATTTAGAAAATGATCATGAAGTAAATTTGGCAATTAAAAGAGATAAGGAAAAAATGACTTTGAAAGAGAAATGGCATAGAAAGCTAGGACATGTAAATTTTAATTACTTAAATACTATGTGTAAAAATGATGTATTGGTAGGTTTACCCAAAGAAATAGAGTCAGATTATTTTAAATGTGCTACATGTATAGAGAATAAAATGCACAATATACCATTTGATAACAGCAGGAAAAGGGCGAGAGAAATTTTAGAAATAGTTCACACAGATTTAAATGGGCCTCATTCTGAAGGTTATAAAGGGGAAAAATATTTCCTTACTTTTATTGATGATTACAGTAAGGTTGCAAAAGTTTATTCTATTAAGTCTAAAGAAGAAGTATATGATAAATTTGTTGAATATATAAATTTAGTTGAAAATAAAACTGGAAAAAAAATAAAGAAACTGAGATGTGATAATGGCACTGAATATTTGAATAAAAATATGTATAGGTTATTTAAAGAAAAGGGAATTGAACTAGAACCATGTCCACCGTATGTACATGATCGAATTGAATGGTACTGCGGAAAGATACAATAGGACAATTATGGATAGTGCTAGGTGTTTATTAGCGGAGGCTAAATTAGAAAAGAAATACTGGCCTGAAGTAGTCTGCGCTGCAGCATATTTGAAAAATAGAACGATTGCAAACACGATTGAAAGAAACAAATCTCCTTATGAGATATTTTTTAATGAAAAGCCAGATACAAAATATTTGAAAATTTATGGAAGCAAAGTTTTTGTTAGGGTGCCAGAAAGTAAAAGAAAATCAAAGTGGGATAGAAAAGCTGATTTAGGAACTTTAGTACGTTATGACGTAACAGGGTATAGAGTTTTAATAGGAAATAAAGTCATTGTTGCGAGACATGTTGATGTTCTTGAAGAGGATGTTAAATGCATAGGTTTAAATGAGGAATTTGAAAGTGAGAACTCAGATGAGAATTTGAACAAAATTGTCGATGAAAATTCTCCTCTTACTACTACGTCTCTAGAGTCTAGTAGGGAAAGAGAAACTGGAGATAAAAAAATGAACCTGAATTAAGAAAGTCTGAAAGAAATATCAAAAGACCTGTTAGGTTTGATAGTAATTATGTATATCACGGTTACATTTACGTAAACTATTGTAATGCAGATAGTCCTGTAAGTTTTAAAGAGGCAATTGAAAGTAACGAATCTAGTTTTTGGAAAAATGCCATGAATAAAGAGATGAATAGTTTAGAGAAAAACCAAACGTGGCAATTAGTTACAAAACCAAAGAATGAAGAAGTATTAGACTTGAAATGGATCTATACAAAGAAAAGCGAAAATGTTTATAAAGCGAGAATAGTTGTTAGAGGTTTTCAACAAACTGATGTATTGGAAGATATTTATTCACCTGTTGCGAAAACTCAGACGTTAAAAGTATTATTGTCATATTGTTGTCAAAATGGTTTATTAATTGAGCAAATGGACGTCGAGACAGCGTTTTTGAACGGGAACGTAAAATCGAAAGTTTTGGTGAAGCAACCTGAAGGGTATGATGATGGCACTGATAGAGTGTGCTTACTGAATAAAGCATTGTATGGATTGCGTGAGAGTCCACGAGCGTGGTATGAATGCCTCGATGACTATTTAAGTAAATTAGGTTTTGTAAGAAGCGAACATGACTATTGTTTATATATGTTAAAAGGAAAGGATGAGACTATCTATTTAATTATTTTTGTGGATGATCTGTTAATTTGCTGTAAGAATAGAAAGAATTTAGATTTAATTAAAAGTTTGTTAAAAGAAAGATTTCAAATGAAAGATTTAGGTAAGATAAGCACGTATTTAGATATTAATATTGAATATGACGAAACAAAACATGAAATATTAGTAGATCAGGAAAAGTACATTGAATCGCTAGCTAAAAAATATCAAATTGAAGAAGCAAAATTGTATAAGACTCCAATGGAGCAAAATTTAAAATTAGAACCAGCGGAAGAATTAAATGGAAACTTAAGATACAGAAATTTAATAGGAGCGCTTTTGTATATAAGTTCAGGAACAAGATTAGATATAAGTTACAGTGTAAACTATTTAAGTCGTTTTCAGAACTGTTTTAATGAGACGCACTATAAGTATGCATTGAGAGTTTTGAAATATTTATATTTAACTAAAGAGTTGAAATTGAGATTCAAAAGAAATGATAATGGAGATATCCTTGAATGTTATGTGGATGCAGATTGGGCAGGAGATTGTATAGATAGGAAATTGACGACTGGTTATCTTGTAAAATTATATGGAAATGTAATTTATTGGAAATCTAGAAAGCAAGGAAGCGTAACAAAATCGTCAACAGCTGCAGAATATGTTGCACTGTCTGAAGCAGTGAGTGAAATCTTATTGATTAAAGATTTGTTAAATGATTTTAATATAAAGATTGAGAAACCTGTTAAAATTTATGAAGACAATTCTGGCGCAGTCAGTATAGCGAAATATGGTAATCTTACAAAAAATTCAAAATACATTGAAGTACATTATCATTTTATAAATGAAAATTATGTGAATGGTATAATAGATATTGTTAAAGTAAGTTCGGAAAAGAATTCAGCAGATATTCTTACTAAAGCTCTAGGAAGAGTAAGATTTGAAAATTTGAGAGAATTATTAAACCTAATTTAAATATTGTGATTGTAAAAATATAAATGTAAGGAGGCGTGTTGAAATATAGGGTACATTTATGTTGGTACTTATTAGAGGCGCCACCTTGCGTTCAAGAAAGGGTAAGTGACAAAACTGGTGTTACGTCCTGGAACACGCGAACTATGGAGAGAGGCTTACCTTGATGTTGATTTCTCATTTGTAGTTGCCGCCTCTGCTCCTAGATTGGTTGAGGGCCAATCACTGCGTTGTTCGGAAGTATTTTGGTCGACCTTACTATATTTATTGTTTGTTTTGTTGAATTGTAGGAATTTTATTGTTCTTCGGAAAAAGTAGATTCTTTTCAGAAACTAGTGGAATTGTGAAGATGGTCGTTAGCGGGTTGAAAATGAATGTTTTGCGTGACACAGATTTGAACTTAATATTATTATTTATTCACTTAATTACACAAGAATGAAACTTTAATTAACGTCAAATCACTTAACATTTAACTAATTAAAGATAATTCTATTTTTATCTATTTAATAATGTTTATAATACTAGAATTTATCTAATGAGAACTCCGATCGATTAATTTATTGTTTGTTTATTATTTTGTTTTCATTTAATTTTAAGCGAAACAAATCGCGCACAATATCACTCTCAGGTTTTTATTACTGAGCGAGAACTTTAACTTCGCTCGATTTTATTTAACCCCGGAAACGTGATGTACCGTTGTACTTGAATAATAAAATCAATTTATTTCATAGATCAACTGCGAATTATTTATTATAAAACTTAGACTTCAAGTAATCTTGGATAGCTAATCGATCTGATGATTAGCGGAGAACTTTTCTTTTCGTTGATCATCGGAGAACTAATCGATTTGATGTCTGACGGAGAACTGATTTTTCTATTTCAATTTAGTTATTAGATGATGAAGTTTTAGATGAAAGGAGAAATCAAAGTTTCTCACGGTCCAAGTAACTTTATCATTGGTTGGTTTTATTTAAATAATTCCCTTTCCTGCTTTATTTTCATTCTATTTGATTCTATTGGTTTTCAAGATGAAATGGAAGGGATTTTATTTGATATAAGTAATTCTATAAGTGTAATGTTTATTTCATATATATTTATCATAGTTATATACTTCTAATTTTTATTCGTGTATGTCATCCATATTTCATCGGGTACTTTCTTTGAGGTATATTATTTCTTATTTATTTCCCGAATGGTACCCTTAGTTTTATTGCTTTTCTTGGTATTTGATGGCTAGTGTTCTCATGAGTAGTGTTCTGTTTAACTTATAGATTTCGTTTCTGCATTAAGATATATATATAAAAAGATATTTATTTAAAATGTTTGACATTTATGTTTAGCGCATGTGCATTATTTAGAGTTTATAAAAGTGCATTTTCGGTTTAATGTTTATTTCTGTTATTTCTAAGAGCGATAGTGTTTGAATATTTATTATTTTGTTTGAGCTCTGATTTCAAGTGAGAGTCTGTTAGTTTTTCTCGATATTTCCTGGTATTCATTTTATACTGCTTTTATTTATTATAGCGTACGGTATATTATGTCAGTTCAAGTTTTTAGTTGCGTAATTAAATTATTTTATATTTCATACGTTAATTGCCTCGTTCGTTGAATGTTCATTAAATGTGTACAGATATTTAATTATTAATTAATTGAGTTTAATCGTCTAATTATTTGATAGGATTCTGTAATATCGATCGTAGTTCTCGTTTGTCTTACTTATAATATAGGTATAAACGTTATTTCTACCTTCGCTTGAAGTGTAGTTTCTTATAGTCTACTTATTCTATGCTTAAACATATATCCCTATACTGGGGATATAACACTGGCTTAAACGACGGCACTTGATCGTCAGCCTACAGAGAGAGAGTTTATGGATAACAGAGAATTTGTAATTGAAGTTATATTAAATAAAGAAAAGTTATTGTCATAAGAAAAAGGTACATCACTTAAATTGAATACACCTCGTCGTATAACACGAAATTTAAGAGTGGCAAACTGAGTCGTTGTTGAATTTATTTCTTTCATCGTCTGTTGATTGTTTCATTGGTATTATTTTCGTCTAAATTTGGTTGATCTGCTGTGCTAACATTGAGTTTGTCAACAAACCATTCAATACAATTGGCATCTCGCATCAATTCAAATTTACACAATGAATTGTCATAGGAGCAGTGTAAATAATAGGCTATGCTGTGTGGAATATATTTTTGCTGTGCGTTTGTGGTTGGCTCTAGGATACATTCAAGATCGGCATAAACGACAAATGGTATAGCTTCTTTGAATTTGTAATTGCTGAATGATAATAGATCGTTTTCTTCATTTGGTAATATGACTCTTGTCATTTTATTCATATTGATGCAATCTTGTCGATAATTTTCATAAGAATACTGAAATTGAAAGTTACATAAACATCGGTCACAAATAAACAACTGTGCGTTATGTTTCGATATTTATGACGATACTAAACGTGATAGATTTCGAATTCATGCAAAGTGATAAAATTTTTCTGTTTTATCATCAATTTCACTTGCGACCATGAGCAAGTGGATTGCTGCGTTATCATTCGTATTGACATGTTTACTTATATAATATGAAACAATTTCACTTTTATGTTTATCATGATCGCGTTCAATACCGTAGCATTCATCGATGAATCATTCATTGTCTCGAATTTGGTGACATCATGTAACGCGAATGGGAAACATAGTCCCTCATAGTTGAGGTTCACAGCACTGAATGTGGGTAAGATGACATTCTGTCTTGGTTTCGGGAAGCTGGATAAAGTGCTGATGCCACTGCCTACAATTAGAAACATATTCCATCGTTATTTTTTATGTTCACAACGGCTTTCATTAATTTAATATCGCTTGGTAGATCCACATATGTTGATAATCCACCTTTTAATGGAATGTATTGATTGATATTCACCATTCAATTAATTATCTCGAACACGGACCATCCTGAATCTCTTCCAACTCTTTTGTTTTTTTAAAAGGCGTTCACTAACATTTTCTTTGAATCACTTATTCATGTTAGTTGATGGGAAAATCGGTGTATTTTTCGTATTAAAATATTTAATTTCTTCAATTGATTCACCATTCTTAATTTTTTTATAACGACATGCTAATACAACATTCAATTTTACATTTCCATCATTTTTTAATATTGTTTTCACTTCATCGCTTATTATTTGTTTGGTGTCCTATAAAAATGTAATGATGCCAGTTTTGAATCGACTATTGAATGCCGTTTCAGCGTCATCCCATTGAATACAATTATCATCAATTCCAATATTACCACCGACGGTATTGGCCCGGTGACGGTTCCGTTGATACTCGCGGAATTTTACACTCAAAGATTTAAAATGCGCTATAGTCGCCAATATGTGAGATTTCTCAGCAACAGTCAGGTGTGTCGTCATCAACAGTTTATTTGAACACAGAATATTTTCATTACTGATCCGTTCCCAGGTGGTAATCAACGAATCATTTGATGTATTAGAATCAATTGAGAGAAGTGCTTCATATGCACTTTTCATCGAATCGATGAGATTCTCGGAAATCTTATTGTCATGCATTTTTCACTAACACTTTTTTCGAATGAGCTATTATACTCTCACAAAAAATCTGCAAGTAGAATGATATTCCGACTTCAACCACCCCCAGACAGCATGAAATATTGCAGCAATATTGCAGCAATGTTGCGAACCTTGCTCAATATTCCAAATATTGCAGCAATATTCCTGCAACATTCCAGTAGCAATATTGCAATGTGAATATTGCAGCAATATTCCTGCAACATTCCAGTGGCAATATTGCAATGTGAATATTGCAGCAACATCCCTGCAATATTTCAGTGAATAAGAATAAGTCGTGTTAAAGATTCATTTGTTTTTTAATTATATAAATGTGATAAGGCTTAAATGACATTCAATATTGTTAAATGAAATAAATTTACAAAATATGGAAGTGAGAATTAAGAAAATAAAAATAAATACATCATGTAATTACATTTAATGCGTCAAATCAATTATAGAGACTTAACACAATATTAAATATATTCCTGCAATATCCCTGCAATATCCATGCAACACTCGCAATATTCACGCAATATCCCTGCAATATTGTTGCAAAAAAATTTTAACTTGACTCGTAAATAAATAAAAAGTGAAATGATGATATCAAAAATGAAAATTTTTATTATTCATAAACATTTACTGTCTTCACTACATGTAGCATTTACATAAAGAAATTTCATTCAAATAGTTTGGACATGTCCATTTAATGAATGACATAATCCCATTGCAAAGTACTCTCTGTGCGACTTTGGTATTACCCATATTTTATAAATAATATTCGACTTGAGACATGTTGTGCGTCTACTCACACAGACTTGTCGACTGCGCGAGACTCGCATGCACATGCATTACTGTCGACGACGCATCACTAGCCGTCTCTCTCTATCTTCTCTATGATAGAGAATCGATACTTATTGCAACCGGCTTCTACGAGTACAACGTGCTTTTTCTTGCTTTTACAATTATTAATTACAGTAAATTAATGAACACCACAACGTGATTCTATATAAAATAATTTAATTACGTGCAACGCACTGAATTCCACTGTTCAACATTTGAGTGATAGTTGATTGCAATTAATATATTCATATTATTATTAATTGGGTATTGTGTGCAACTCCACGTGTTGTCGATATATCGCCATTTGCATATCTATTCACGACGATTCATACAATCCCGTGGATACTAAGTCTACATACATCTCAATTACACAATTACACAAAGTACAAGTGATCTAAAAAATTATTATAGTATTATAATATATGGAAGTGTGTAATTAAAAATACATGATTTTATATAACCTCATAACCCACTGCATTAAACACGTGTCTAGAAACCAAAAAAATATTTGTTTAGTGTTTTCATAGAAAAACGGTGAGTACAAAATGTAAATTGACGTGAAATTACTATGTAGAAGTAGACATAAATATTTTTTATCATTCTTCATGACTTTTTTTCAGGTATATGATGAATACAAATTTAAAAAAAAAATATACAATCGCTCAATTTGAGGACGGATTACAAATTATTCCAACCTGCTGGTTGAATGAGATGAAAGATGAAAGTTTGTGGCCAAGCCATATTAAATCACTAAATACCTTGGAGAAATTGATAAAAGCTGCTAATTTACCTGAAGATGTAGAAAATTGGAACCTTTGCAAAGTTGAACGTTGTTTTGAATCTAGCTCTTGATTGCCAGTGGCAATCATGAAATTTTCGTTTATCTTCATAAATTGACACGAAAATATCGTCTGAATTTGATATTTTTTATTAATATTTATGTATTTTCGATATTAAAAACTGTTTTTATTGATTCATGAAAAATTACGATTTCGTAGTTACGAGATATACCCAGAAAGGGGACGATATATTGATCTTTAATTTTATTTTTTAATTATATAAATTTGTTTAAATATTGGTATATGAGATAAATTAACAAAATATGGAAGTAAGAATTAAGAAAATTAAAATAAATATACATTATGCTATTACATTTGATGTGTCGAATCAATTATAAAGACTTAAGACAATATTAAATATTCCTACAATATCCATGCAACACTTGCAATATTACTGCAATATTGCTGCAATATTGGGTGTAATATTCTCACAATATTCCTGCAAGTTACAAAGAGGCGGACATAGCAACATTGCAGCAATGCTGCAGCAATATTGTAGCAACATTCCCTGCAAGATTTAATATTACAAAGTAATATTGCTGCAATATTTTTTGCTGTCTGGGCCGTCACTATTCATACAAGAGCAAGATGCAAAGAGAGGGAAGTTGATGGTAAAATTGGTCAAATATCATCAAAGAACTTGTAACCGCTTTTTTTCGTGGAAAACCCGAATCGTGGTAATCTGAAACCGCCCTATTGATAACGCATGAGTCATTGAATATATAAACATCACATTATCAATAAATTATGAGCATACAATAGTTTTCTGATGGTCAAATCGGACAAACAACATCAAAGAACTCGTAACCGCTCTTTTTCGCTGATCCCCCCCCCCCCCCCTCTATTGATAACACATGAGTCATCAAGGTGCGCAGTTGCACGGACCACTCTTGTTGTCGGTAAGGCAGAGACCATCCCAGGGTGACCATTAGCCAGTAAGGTAGGCATCCAATTGGGGGTGATGGAAAACCCCGTGGAGGTAACGCAGAACTCCCTCTCCCTCCGCCCCTCTCCTCCCCTCACCATCCTTATTAGAGTACAGACTACAGATTCCCGAGATGGTAAAGCCGATTGGGCCCCTCTCCGCTCCTTTTACGTAATAGCTTGGAACAGAACCCTAAGTGGCGCCTTCAGCGGTTTAGCTTTGATATAGAACCCGCATCACTTATCTACTTATAATGTTGCAGCAGCAATAGCTGCTGCAACAAAAGTACTGTTCATTTGGTTTAAATCAATTTCATTGAAAATTCCACAAAGTAATTTCAGTAAATAATTCGCAGGTGTACCATTGTCATACATTACCATTAATTTATTTCAATCTAATAGGACAATTAACGAAGCATTTAATTGAATTTAGACTTTTTTAACAATTTAATATATAAACATACTTTCTCCATTAGCCAAGTGCGCGCACCGATCGTGCATTTTCATGTAAATCGCTGTATAGCCTTTGGTGAAGTGCACCAAATGCTATTGGGGTTCCAAAAAAACCTTCAAGAAAATAAGCTTAATGATATATGAAATGCATATCTTGACATAATAAAGTGAAATTCAAGCTTCGCAATGGTACCTCAGAAAAGTTATTTCGATCATTAGCATGATAGCATCTCTTTGAATCCTGTCTAATTATTCAGTGTAAAATAAGTGATTTTTACGGATTGACACGAATAATCAGCAATTAAAGATTACAATATATAATAGACTAACATACAAACATTATTTCTCCATATTTTTTATAGTTTTAGCACATTGTTAATTTTTATATTTTAGGCCCACCATTATAAATCTGCAAGAATCATTATGTTACATTAGGAAACATTGCCATAACTGTTGAGAAAAGTAATGTGTATTTAGTGAACTTTTATAAGTAGATGGCGTTAAAAGCGCACAAGAGAGTGCAGAAGGTCGTATAGGGAATTTATGAGTTATGGGGATAGATGTTTGACGATATAAAGGAAGAGGCATAAAAAAGGTTACGAGAGAAAGCACATGTATTTTGAGAGACAGAAAGATTTTATTTTCATTTATTTTGTACTGTTTAATATTGTTGTAATTTTCATTAATAAATATTGTTGTGTTCACTTTTGTTTATTGAAAGACTTGAGTTCCAGTTTTCTTTATTTGAGCAGGACATATTGAAGTCCGAATATCCCAACAATAACTATGTCTCATGAATTTGTAATTTTAAAAAATGGTAGTAGAAACTTGTTCCTTAAATGGATTTCCGGAATTCGCCAGCGAAGTTTGTTCCCTTGTTCAAATGACAACTTGTATAATTGGAATTTTTCGCCTTCGATTTTTCAAATATCACAAATTGCTGTTACTTGTTCACATACGTCGAAACATGAGCTAATTCAAGAATGAAAAAATGGAAGCATACATGCAGGCCTACGGAGTATTATCCTTTCTGCATTAGTATAAATTTCATGAATCTTATGTCATTCCCTCATATTTTTTTCATATATAAATATACATTGTAATGAGGTGGCCAGGCCACTCATTACTTTCATTTGCGCCCGAGCATATTCAATTGTTCATATGAAAAAAGATGTGTGGAAGGGAGTATATGTGTCCGGAATAAGTGCAAAAGTGACGATCAACTTCACCTTCACGTCCAAGCCATACCCGCTACCGTCGGTCAAAGGAGATCTCCGGAATCGCCTATTGCCACAAAAGTAAAGTAACTCTTGAGAATGACCATAATGAAAGCCACGGAAGGCTCGAGGGAGAGAGAGACTAACACATTGGCCAGCGAATATTGCCCGGAATTCAGTCGAAATAATATTCCAGTTGACTGAAAAGTGGGGTAATGGAATTTGTAGACAATGGAGAGGGACGTCGAGGCTGAGAACGACGTTGCCGTAAAATTTGTACTTACTTCCGACTTCACCGTTGAATCAGCACGTGTGTTAAGTGTGCATTTTTGTGTGCTACGGCGAACTTGCAACCGAAGGATGGAGTCGATAGAAATGGAAAGGTCGTCAGACTGATTGGGCTGATTTAGTGAGTTTAAACTAAACAGCCAGTGGACAATCGATGGGATGGACACCCTAACAGACAACTTCGGAGATTTTGACCAGCAACAGAGCACATTTCCACATGCGGTGTCGGCAAATCAAGTGTGAAGTGTGTGAGTATGGAAAGGATGGGTCATGAATGCAATTATATAAAGAATGAAACAGTATGAAGTCAAAATCGGGTCTTCTATACCCATCCGGTGAACGCCACGCGTAAAGAGACGAAAGTAGAGTAATAGAGAGAAAATCGAAGAAAGAGAGTAAATTGTATAGAGTATATAGAGTCAGTAGAGTCAAAAAAAAATATTGTATTCAAATATATCGGTTTGGCCCTTAGAAAAGGTCAAACCAATATCAAAATTATTGCCAACATTTTTATCATATTATATTTTACCATTTAAAATCATTTCAGTCAATTAATAAATATCTAAAGTCATTTCAACATTAAATAAATCATGTCTAGTCCAATTTATTCATAATATATTATTTGAGCATGCAATATTATTTTCAGAGCCTTGAGAATTTTCCCAGGATTCTTTTAGGTTACACTGTTAAAAATTTCTATAGCAATTTTACAAAGAATACGTTGGAAGTTTTTACGCACAACAAAAAAGTAATTATAAAATTAGTTTTTGTAAATCTACCACACAAATTTTCACAACTTTATTTAGAAAAATCACAAAATATTTTTTTAAATATACAAAACATCCATCGAAAATTTTTTTGGCAAAATTCCTATACATATGTGTAATTTTATCAAACAAATTCTGTTGAAAATGTTTTGCAATTACCATATGCTGCTTTGTAAATTTACTGTACAATTCAATTAAACTAAATTTCCAAAATTTACAGCATAACATAATAGTTGCATTTTCACTAAACATTTATCAAAAATTTGTTTTGTAGTCATCCAATACAAATTTTGTAATTCTACCAAATAATTTCCGTCGAAAATGTTTTGTAATTTCTGTATGCCGCTTTGTAAGTTTACTATACAATTTAATATAACTAAATTTTGAAAAATTACAACATATTCGATGCATTTTTACTAAATATTTATCAAAAATTTGCTTCGTAGTATTTCAATACGAATGTTGTAATTTTACGAAACAAATTCTATTAAAAATATTTTGTAATTTCTGTGTACTGCTTTGTAAATTTACTTTATAGTTGAAATAATTTTGTAAAAAAAAATTACTATATATATATTTGTTGCATCTTTACTAAACATGCATCAAAAGGTTGTTTAGTAATATATTAAAATACAAATATTTTAATTCAATTTAATGAATTTTATTGAAAATCCATTGTGATTTTAGCATGATGAATTGCTATGTTACAAGTATCACCGGAACGTAATTGAAGATGTCTAATGATATTGGGTATCTTAGGAGTATTTATTGTGAATAATTTACCTGTTAAACGAGGGATGCGATTTACAGGCTGTTTATTGAGATATTCATACATTCATATAATTGTAAAATGAATGTCATATAATCTATAGGTAACATATAGTACGCATTGAATATATATAAAATGGTAACATTTCAAAATCGGTTATTATCAAATAATTAATCCTCTAAAAAACAAGTAATACATTTATTATGCAAAATAATGTAGTAAATCGTAGATGAAATAAAAATAACATCACAGTAATGTGATATAAACAAATAATATAACGTATCAATACAGTAAGATTATTGTAATATATTAAAATTATTCATCAGCCATGTATATATCAATCGCCTTAATTAGCTTACTAACTTTAGGATGAATGTTAGTTGCTTTCCTTTTTCCTCCCCGCTTTGTACCTTTCGGAGGGCAGATTTCTAGGAATAATCTGAAATTTAAATTCAATCATAAATTGATCTCAAATAAAATTTAAAAATAGTATAATTATCGTAGGACTAGGTGTTCACAAGACATAATTTGCGGAGGAATATGTTTATTCATAAAGAGACGTTTGCAAAAAAAGCGCAATAATTTGGACAAGAAAATTTGAAAGAAAACAAAAATTAAAAGTAAAAGCTTGACACAAGTCTCATAGATAATAAAAGTAAATAATAATTTTCAAAAAATTGTAAAAAATCATCATGTCGAGCAATAATCAAAGGTCATGAATACGAGCTCGTATGTTAGCATCCAAAGTTTTGAATAACTTGAAGCTATATTGTATGCTGATTTGAATTACATTTTAGTGGGATAAAAACCAATTAAAGATGAACAAAAAATAAAATCAACTATTTAAAGGATTATTTGTGAGTAGAATAATGAAACATTTACAGAATGTAATAGAAATGAATATAAATATTATATCATCAAGTCGTATTTTGAAGTTACCTAAACCCATTACAATGATAATTAGGATTCTTTCAAACAAAAATTAAGTATTGAAAAATATTATAAAAACGTTAAAGAATATCACAGTTTTTCAACACTCACCGTTGAATTGCCTCAAGTGTTCCTTCGATTTGGGGAGGATAAGCTAGGCCAAAAACGTAATAGCACAGGAAAGTTGCTAATATCCCCTCGGCAAATGATGAAGCATGTATTCTTATTTCTTTATTAATCACGACACAATATGAATTGCGATCATCGTGTAAATCTTTTCCTAGAATTATTAAAAAAAATTATATTCAACAAATATATTTCGAATAATTAAAACTATTACAGTTACATAAATATAGGCATATATTTTCTGAAACGAAAAAAAAAATATACTTTTTATAAAGACTAATTAGTCCTAATATATATCAGTCTGACATAAGTTGCGTCAATGTTTGCTAAATCTACATGATAATAAAAACAAAAAGCTCATTCAATAAAAATATACAACTTTTACACACCTTTAATCATTAAGACTGGATTAACAACAGGTACTTTCTCCAGTAACTCCTCATCACTAAATTCTTCCTATACAGAAAATTAAAAAAATTACATGAAAATGAAATTGCGTTCAATTAATAGAGTAATGTTTTGCAATTATGAATCATAACATTAGTAACTTACATTAGTTAAGACATAAAGAAAATCCAAATTCTCTTTCATGAATTTCACGATGAAACTAAAAGTGACAGTATGATACGGCTCATCATTTTTCAACATATCACTGTACTTCTGTGCAGTTTTTAATGCTTCTCGGACGTATTTTTTCTGTTCATCAGGCTGACTCACTTTTCTCTTGACTTTATTTACTTCACAAGCTATTTCTTCATTTTTTGACCAACGATTAATGGGTTTTGACAGTTTATTCAATGATGACTTCCATATTGAAGAGATATCTTTACCAAGCAGTTGATTGGCATGATTCACAATTAATTCACAAGTGTGAAAATATGGCCAACGTTCAAAGATGACTGATAGTTCTTTTTCCTTATGGATATCTTTCCGTTGTAAATAGTAACATGTGTCCATAATATTTATTATATGATCGTTGATATCTTCCTCTGTAGAATTAATAGTATCTACTAATTTTAATCGATTCTTTTCCATCGAAGCTAACACGTCTGATGATGGTTGAACTGGCATGTAAGCCACGCATCCATACTCATCTTGGACCTTTGCCTTTTCAACAAAAACATCGTCGTCATCTAAACAATCAATAGATTTACTCCCATTTCCAGGTTGATTTTTTAAATAATGAGTTGCATAATAAATTGCTTGTCTTAGAGATTCAATTTCACCCTCAGCACTTTCCTTTGTAGTTTTCGTTGTAAAGGTCTTTATATAAGTGGTCACAATTTGCTCACTTATTTTATGTGTGGTACCACGACTTGTGTTTTTCAAGTCGTTGATTAAATAATCACGAACTATGTATGTACAATTCTTTGACGACTCCGAGGTGATAAAGATAAGCCCTTTTGTAAAGTCGTTTGAATATTAGTCGCAAATTTTGGAAAAATTTGCGATAAATGCGGTAATGATGAATGTGACGCTGATGATGAATTTTGATTGACTTGATGAGTAGATGATGAGACTTTTGAAGCTGTCACTTTATGTGATTCTGAAATCAAATTGTCTATTATTGATTTGTGACAAATTAGTAATCGAAAATGTGAATAATTCACAATTGACAAACGCTTCAATAACAATTCTTAATTTTAAGTAGTTATAGCACACTATGATATGGATTGAATTTCTTTTGATGATAATTTATCAATAATAGAAAATTTTCATAATTATCCTAACACAGCAATTTGCATGAATAATTGATTGATATTTAATAAAAAATAACTATTGTGGTAAAAAATTTTTATTGTCGAATATTCTAAATGAAAATTTTTAATTTTGTGCTTGAAAAGTGAAATGATAAATAATTCACATTTATATTCATAAATTCAATGAAATAAACTAATAAAAAATTAAAAACTGATTGACATATGACGAATCTGAAACATATTTTGATATAATTTATTTACCAATTATTGACCATGTATATAAATATTTATTGAATATATCAAATGAAGTTAATTGTTCCCCAGGTTTACTGAAAAGTTTCCTATTTGAGATAACAAGTTTTTCATAAAAAATAAGGGATAGTTATATGTGATAAACATTTTTTACATTCCAACAATTTTTAAGTTTTTAAGTTTTTCAACAAAATTATAATTCAATCAAAAAAAAAATATTTTCCTTTCTTCTGTTGAAAATGAATAATAACATATTTTATAATAATTTTCACTAATTTCCAACAGTAGAATGAAGTTTTTTGTTTCAGAATGATAAATAATACAGTAACGTTAGTTCCAACTTAAATGTTGAACTACCTGACAAGATGAAAAGTTGAAAAAGAATTGATAAAGAAAGATTTCAAGTAAAAATTTGGCTTTATAAATTTCCGTAAAAAATATTTCTCGAGAACTTTTTCTAAATTATATTTGTATTAAAATCTCAGACCATCGAAAATTTTAACCAAAATTTTGTGTTTTTACAATACTGAAAATATTATTTTTATGAGTTTACAAAATTTGTAGTAAAAAAAATTACAAACAAATTTTGTAAATTTCGAAAACCTGTTGTTGAAATCTGATTGTTTGTTTCGGTAAAATTACAATACGTATTTAGAATTTTTTAAATTTTTAGTGAAATCACAATACAACATGTAATTTTCAAGTCAATATTGTAGACACTAAATTGAACTACGATTTATTTGATAATTATTATCACGTTGAATAATTGAAGACATTGCAATTTAAAAGGAATAATTGATTTTATGAACAATTATAGTGTGTTACGAACTATAAATTTATAAAAACAAAAAAAAATATTTTGTTCTAATTTAAAATTGATCAAGTACAAAAAAAATTCAGATCACTGTAAATTACATCATCATAAAAAATAACCAACATTGAACAAAAAATTAGTTATTATTATTGAATAACTTACCAAAAATTTTTGTTCTCCTATAAACTTCAATTTGTGGCCTCTGATTGCAATTATGAAGAAATGATTATAAGCACTTTAGTTTATTCAACGATATAATCACACACGTATTACGCACTTCACACTATATCAGTAAATAAAAATCTTCAAGCAATGCTTGCTTGCCGTGAATTGAGAAAGAACTGAACGCTTCGCAGACTCAAGGAATACTGAAAAATAATATTATACAGTAATAAAATTGTAGCGTTGTTCAGTCGATGTTAACGCCGGATGGCTTACAAAGCCGTGAAAACAAAAGACACAGTTTTGACAACATGTAGGCTATATAGTAACGTGTTTGAATCTTTTTTACTTTGTTCACTCTTCTCGCCGTTGCGCGTGGCACTCATGGTTAATATGTATTTACGAATGTAAGCACCAAGACAAAAGACAGTAGTATCAACACGTATAGACTTTCATTTGTTTATGATACCTATATTATATGTATAACGATAATCAGAACAAAAACTCGGTTTCATAGAGATTAAAATAATATATATGTAACTAAAAAAATAATGCGATTGAGTTTTTGTTTTCTGATTAAAAATCGTACCATTAATTTTCTTCATGTCTATACATATATATCAATAGTAAGTAATTATGATATTGATCATAAAATATTGCTTAAATTTACAAATTTGATGATATATAAATCTCTAGTAGAACTTATGTTAAGGATCCCAATATGAATTATTGAGAATTGAACTGATGCAAGTATTTTAATAATTGCACGTATAATAATAATGATACGAGTAGTTGATATAAAGATTTGGTGGAATTACAAAACATCATGTAATATCCTAGTGAGAATTGTAAAAATACTGAAAATATTTTTTTTTATGAGTTTACAAAATTTGTAGTAAAAAAAATTACAAATAGATTTTGTAAATTTCGAAAACCTGTTGTTGGACGCTGATTATTTGTTTCAGTAAAATTACAATATGCATTTAGAATTTCTAAATTTTTCGTGAAATCGCAATGCAACATGTAATTTCCGAATCAATATTGTAAAAACACTAAAATTATTTGTAAATTTTTAATAGCTCCATTGTGATTTCAGATTCAATATTTTTTTGTAAATTTACAGAAAATTGTAATGAAACAAATTACAAACAATTTTTGTAAATTTCAAAAACTTGTTGTTGGAAACTGACCAACGTTTCTGTAAAATTACAATACTCATCTGAGATATCTAAATTTTTAGTTAAATTACAATACAGCATGTAATTTTCCAATCAATATTGTAAAAATACTAAAATTATTTGTAAAATATTAGTAGCTCCATTGTGATTCCAGTTTCAATACTTTTTTGTAACTTTAGAGAAAATTGTTGTAAAATAAATTACAAACAATTTTTGCAGATTTTAAAAACTTATTGTTGGAAACTGATCAACGTTTTAGTAAAATTATAATACGTGCAGCATTATTACATGAAGATTATAAAATTACGACTCATTTTAGTAGGCTTCCGTACATGTTTTTCTATATTACTCTAATTGCATTGTACTTTGTATTGACAACACACTGATTAGGAATTTTACTCATATTTTGTATTGTAGAATAGTTGTAATTTTACAAAAATTTTTAACAGTGTAGTGTAACTGGGGTGGCATCCCTTGTAAAATAGTAAGTTGACGGTAACCCCGGAATAAATAGATGAATATCCGGATTCTAGCCTTTTTCAGGAAAGGCGACTGTCACAACATATAATGCATCATATAAACAAATATAAACAATAACTTCATGCCTAGATAGGTAACTGTGTGTACTGAATTCTACATGCCATATGTTTCTTTGATTTTTTTGTGGATAGAATACATGTTGATAATTCAAACATTTCGATTATTTGTTCTAATAAATTATAAACTTATCTGTTTGATAGGCACAATTCGAAATATTGTATTCTCATTAAGGATTTTCTGAAATGTTTGAATCATTACAAGTTGAATGACAATTCCATATTATTACGTACTTGTGATTCTGAAAAAAAAAATGATAGACAATCAATCACATGAAGGAGAAAATTAAAGTACACACTGATTACCAAAAACTTAAAAGTTGAACGTTCAAAATTTAATCTTAAATCAAAACTTTACCGAAAACAATTTATTGACTACTACATTAAAATATAAAATATTTTACTCGAAAGCATAAAATATGAGTTGCATATTTTCCTGAAGATTTAAATCGTGGATAGATATGATAAGGAAAATAACGAAAAATGCCGCAGATAACTTCAATATTTGACGGTTCCCAATGAGCCATTAAAAACAGATGTTACGAAATAAAAACACAATTTTACAATTTTGCGATGATGTATAATATAATATTAATAATAATAATAAAGAAACCAAAGAATAACAACATGAAATTTTGAAGCCTAATTCCAAAAAATGCAAAATTTTTTGACACAAATTGAATTCGGAAATGAGGTTGAAACAACTCGTTGGTGTGAGTTGATTCAACTTCGATGGTGAGTTAGAAACTCCAAAAAATTGAAAAATATGTTGACTCTAAATATATATAGTCTGAGAGACGAAAATTTAGTGTGAAATTCAACATGAAATATTATTCATTTTACGCAAAATAACTTTTCTGCTTCGATCAACACAAGTTCTTGTGTTAAAAATTGATACATAACCTGCGTGAAAAATAGTTGATACGAATTTTGAGTGGAGTCTTACAAAAAATTTTTTACTGTGTATGTTTTTGTTTCGTGTGATTGCCGCTCTCGCTTCACACGGGCCGAGAAATAGAATTTTATGCTCATCAAAAAACACGGACCGCCATACCTCGTTCGTTGCACAACATACTATAGCTTAAATAACATAAATAAGCGCTATAGTCTGTCAACAGTGATTCTTGAAGCATAATATGACATTTATAAATGTTCTTTGTTCATAAATATATATACTCAGTAGGTATACGAAACTGCATTATTACAATATTTTCGGAATGCTCATGATTAAATAATTTCCAGAAAAGGCAAGATATACACGAAAATATTGTTCTATATGCAATGTTAAATAAGGATCACAACAATACGTGTGAATCAATAATGGCCCCATTTCTTCCACTAATATAAGCTATACATATATGTATACCAATGTGTATGAATAAATTAGAATCTTGTATGTGAAATAAAGACATAATCACATTACAACAAACATCATTGAGATAATGTTATGGATGTGATATATAATAAATAATACCTATATGAAACGCATAGATAAATGAATCAAATTGAATGTTTATATTGTACATTGTAATAAATTTTTCTACAATATTATTTACTTGCTATGCAGTAATATTCATAAGTGCCGTCTAATCCCGATGAACAAAAGTATTGTAAACTACTCATGACAAAAAAATTTATGGTGATACCTAAATGTAATGCATCAAAATATTGATTTCATTGTATTCAATTACATATATTTATAGCTGATGTTAATAAATAATTTTGCCAAAATGAAGTGATTCAGTGATGAGTATGATCGCGCTGCTTCATATTTCTCCTTTTTTGCTAGATTTTTTATGGACGACTCTCAATTTGACCATTACATGATCTTCAAATGACCTTCAGAAGACTTTCTGTTATCAAGTGAACGTCTAATTTTGAACCAGAAACCTCAAGATCCTATTTGAGATTTTTACTTTAAATTCTTGGATCGTAAGATATTGTAGTATCAATATGGTGAATTTTCGAAATCAAAGTGAAGAAATTTGAATTTTTAAAATTACTCAATAAGTTTTTTGTAAAAAAGGGCTTCGAACGTCTCTTTGTTCTCCTATCATGAGTATCCTTCAACAAGAATTCCGAAATTTTAAAAATTACGACTTGTGGGTGGTGTTGAATCAATTTGTAGCAATAACATAGCCCGGTTGTGCGCTTGGAATTCAAACAGTTCAAAAAATGTACAACACACGAAATATAAAATAGTAAATACTGAATGGTTAATAATAATATATTTATTCCAGTAGCATGCATACGAATAATTTTACATAAAGTCATTGCAAACTTCTACATGATAGAAATAAAAATATATAGACAAAATCAGTCAAAGACATTGATTACAGTCGTTGGTGCGGTTGAAGAAAAACAAAAATAATACGCTACACAATGTATGCAGTTATTTTTTACACCCTGCTTTGAAGGGAATCGTAGAGAGTCGCAATTTGTGAATGTTCTTATTTAATAGAAACGAAGGAAAAGCAATAAACTTCAAAATAATGCCTTATATCGTCAGAAAATATCGATACAAAGTAATATAATCCCCATTAGCCAAGTGCGCGAAACAAATGATCTGTATAGCCTTTGGTGAAGTGCACCAAATGCTATTGGGGATATAACATACTATAACATGATATAATAATTAGCTTCAATTAAATGCTGTATTCCTTATACATATATATTACACAATAACTTCGTGTATTTGACTATCGTTCATCAGTTTGTTACCCTGCTTCAAAGGGTAATGTTAATCTTATTGTTAGTCATGTAGTGCTCCCCTTCATTTTGTGTAAATACTCTAGTCATTTGTTTATCTATCACTTGAGTCAAGATAGTTTGATGAAAATGTAATTTCTCCTTTATTTCGACTTTGATTAATTCATTCGAAAGTGAAAATTTATTTTATATTTCATATAGTCCAGGAGGTAGCGACACATTTTCGACCTTCATAACTTAAAATTGATGGTGTTTTGATGGCTAGTTATTCACTATTGCGTGAAACAACGTTCAGTTGGTCATGTTGGGACGGATATTGGAGGTGGAACGCCTCCCACGCGAAAAAATTTTTTGAAATAAAATTATATTAGAATAGCTGAAAATAATTTTATGATGATATTATATTATTTTATGAAGAAAAATAATATTCAGCTGTTGATATGAAAAATGAAAATGCTTCAGCCGGCAGTATTTAGTCCATTGAAATGATACATTTTTTTGGGCTTAGCGTGCATTTTTTAGAGCATGGAATTTTATGTTTTGGATTTCAAGGGGGGGGGGGGGGGGGGTTAGTGGAGAGTTAAATTTGGATTTTCGGGATCGCAACCCTTGTGCGACGGTCGCCATCTTATAACGACCAAAAGAAAATTTGTTCTCGAATCTTCATCTATTTTCGGTAATAACTTAGTTATTTTTGATTTTACAACAAAAAGTTACATGTCTGAAACTGTAGAGAATTCTGTTTGCAATAAAAAATGTTTCCACAAATTTTCTGTGGGACGAATAGTTTGCCAAATATGGCGTAAAACCGTTATCACCTCTTTTTACAAGATGGCGGCCGTTGCACAAGGGTTGCGACCCTGAAAACCCAAATTTAACTTTCCACTAACTCCCCCCCCCCCCCCCCCCTTGACATCCAAAATATAAAATTGTATGCGCTAAAAAATGCACGCCAAGTCCAAAAAAATGTAACATTTCAATGGACTAAATGCTGTCGGCTGAGGCGTTTCCATTATTCATATCAAAAACTGAATTTTATTTTTCATCATAAAATATTATGATTACATCATAAAATTATTTTCAGCTATTTTAATATATTTTTATTTCAAAAAATTTTTTACGTGTGGGAGGCGCTCCATCTCCCATATCCATCCCTTATACATGACCAGCTGAACGTTGTTCCACGCTGTACGCAATAGTGAATAACTAGCCATCAAAACACCATCAATTCTAAGTCATGAAGGTCGAAAATGTCGCTGCCTCCCGGACTAATAGTGTAATTTGAAAAGTTATTACCATTGAGTGTCCGAAAAACGTGGTATTGAAATTTACGAAAATCACATGTGGAGGATAAAAGTAATGATCACCACAGCACATACAAATACCATCAATTCATCGAACTATCTTGATTATTTAATAATTTGTACGAAATAAATCAGTCGCACTATGTTCACCCTGCCTTAAAGGGGATTTCATAAGAATTTGGGTGTAAAAAAAAATCAAAGGCACTACATATAATATCAGTCTCCAACATTCTCAAACCCTGCTTTGAAGGGAAGAAAAAATTATCATGCAGAACTGCTCATCACTTTAAGATTTTTTTTAGACGAAGGTCTTCAAGAATTATCATTTTTAAAACTATTTCCATATTTCGCACTATCGAATATACATGATTAAATCACTACATTTCTCAATCTACAAATAGTCACAAAAGCAGTTATTTTTCTGAATATGTAACTAGAAAAAATATTATGTATTTGAATTGATCTCGAAGGCTCCAAATAATTCATCCTAATCCATTCAATGACCACTCTCCCGGATGCTTACATCAATATTTATTTATATTTATAAACATACCGTACTATTTATATCGTTCATTTTCATCTAATTATTGGTTTGCCTTTGATTACTTCTTTGTCTATGACAATTGAAATCTTCCTGTATTTCCAACAAAGATTTGCCACTGGTTTCAGGTACCACAAAGTAAATAAATCCAATGCCAATAAAACAATTGATAGCAAAGAATCCAAAAGACGTATAAATTCCGCAGTAATCACTCACTACCTGGAACATTTTTGAAACAAAAAATGCCAATATTGATGCCCAAATATTTGCCAATGATACAGCAATGCCTTTGATATTCGTTGGAAATAGTTCCCCAAGCATCATATACGGCAGCGGACTTAATCCTAAAGCTATAACGAATTCATATACGATAACGGACCCATCTAGAATCCATCCGAAATTATTCATTTTACGACCAAGATATAATTTGACGACGTAAAATATAGTAGACGTAGTTAACGCTAGCGCGGCTAAAAATGTCGTGCTTAATAACAGCGGCCTCCTGCCAAGTTTATCCACCAAAGCTGCCGCGGCTATGCCAGCAATTAATTGAAGATTACTCAAAATGATAACAGATATGCCAGGTGATAGTCCAGAATCACTTTCAGCAATTATTTCCTGAGTGTAAGATTCGATAGCTGCTATACCACTGAATTGCAAAATTAATTGGAGTCCAAAACTGATTATGACTGCTTTACGAATGCCTATAGAGTGAAAAAGATCCCAAAAAGTTTCACGATTTGTCATATCTTTCATAGCTGTTTTGGCCATTTGATCTAAAATCTCTTTGAGTCCTTGTTTAGATATATAACAGTTCAATCGTTGCAGGCATTCTGCTGCTCCATTTTGATCCTTTTTCAAAATTAGATAGTAAGGTGATTCTGGCATCCATACGAAGCTTAGAAAAAATAGTACTGGAATAATTGCACAATAATATGCAAGATAGTGATAATCAACAAAAGGTCCGATAGTATGAGCGTATAATTCACCTAGCGTAACCATAAGTTTGACAAATGATCCTAAAGCACCTCGAATATTTTTACCGGCTATTTCTCCAATATACATAGGGCATACAACATATGTAATGCCTTGTCCAATGCCACTGATAAAACGAGAAGCATATAGTACGTATGGGTTCCATGCAAAGATTATTAAAATCCATCCAAATAATAATGGCAATCCAGCAAACAAGAGAGTACTTTTTCGACCATAACGATCTACCATTAACGCAGCTATTAAATTACCAGGAATGGAACCTAGAAGGTAGAACGAAACAATCCAAGAGGCATCGTTTGATGTGATTGGCAGGTGTGAATCGCCTGATTTTAAATAAGGTAGAGTTGGTGATGTCCAACCAATGTGTGAGCCAGAGATTGCCATTGAAAGAGTTGCTAAAACAAAATCATGAATATGTTTAATATTTTCTGGTGTCTCTATAACAAGTAATAATAAGTTAAGCAACGCCGAGTGTGATCAGTACACAGTAAGATAATTTTTGTAAAAGTTCACTCAGAATTTGTGTCAAAATTTTTCAGCACTAATTCAACATTGAAATGATGTTGAAACAACACATTACTCATGTGACTGGATTCAACTCCGGTGGTGTGTTTAACGAATTCTCGTGTTAAAAATTGATACAAATTAGCACCAAGTGGCATAACATAAATTCGAAGTTGATAGTAATGGATGGTTTAGAAAATTGAAACGTCGTTATAATATTCGTTCTATTACTATCGTAGGAGAAAGATGATTTTGTAATGTAGACGCAGCTGAAAATTCGTTCCCAACACTGAGAGAATTTCCGAGTAAATATTACTCCGTAACCCATAGTAAGCCTGGAGCATAACGATATTTGATACAAAATTACACATTTTAAGTTATTATTCAATATGAATTGAAGTAAATATTACGTGAATTAACAATATATTTTACTCCGCTGCAGTGTAATTTTTCTATCAAATATTGTTATGTCCCGGGCTTACATGAATTACGGGGTAATTTCTGTTCGAAAATTCTCTGGGTGTAGATTCAAAACTATATTCAAGAATCTATGTGAATATTAAATATTCAACTGTGATGAAACAGGCTCAAACCCAGAAAATATACAAAGGAAAATCACGGCATCAATACAAAAAACATCAATATCTGATTTCAAACAAATTGAAGAAAGGATCACTGTCATTACTTCCAATAATGCATCAGGAGGATTGAAGGCTTCACTAGTTGTCATGGGAAGATCAGCCAAATGTCGATGTCTAAAGAATCTTATAGCCCAATCAAGGTAGACGAAAAAAAGGGGTTAGTTCGTAATAAATCGCCAATTCCATCGTATGGGTACGGCATATATAATAGTAAAAGTAACCTCCTAAAAATATGGTAACATGTTACCTAATTCGTCTAGGAGATTCCTATTGGTGAATAATTTATTTAATGATTTAAACGCGCTAGGGTTCATCGAGGCCCATATTAGGCAACGATATAAAAGTAGTTTTTCAACAACTTTACATGTGCTATAAGATATCAATAAAAAATCCATATCATTCAGACGCCAGAACCGTTCTTGACTAATTGTTGAGACATCACAATATGGACATAAAAATGCACATTGATAAAAAACATTTCAGCTGTCGGATCAAATAGTTTCTGTATTGATGTCTTATGACGCACGTAAATGTATTAAAAAGTAACCACGGGTCCGACGTGTATCTCAGTGGATATCATGGAGCGGCAACCCATGTTTTCATAAAACCATTAACTATACTTATTCACTTTGGCACATCAAGTATGGACTTGACGGTTATATTCTCATCCATATATAACATGCCACTTGTAGTTAATTCAACTGTGATGAGTAGTATTTGTTTATGGTATGCATATGAAAACTTATTTTTTGCATTTCAGTTGTATACATAACTAATTTTGCTATTAATAACATAACTCGTTGTAAACACTGACGTTGATGAGTAACTAAGGACACAATGAAATATATATTACCTGTGAGAGCGGCTGAATATTGTAACCATTGGTTGGTGGGCGTTTCGTTGTCTATCTTACTTGAAATCATTTCGTTCGAAGATATTAATTAAATTATTTGTTTATTGAATTGAGGAATCAATGAAAGAAATCACAAATTATTGCACCGTTATTCCATAATATATACCCAAAATATTTGTATACACATGAAAAGAAGTACCCAGAAAAGAGTTAGCAACAACTAAATTCGTAAATATTCGAGTTCCATATGATTGAAAATGGAACACATTTTCGTGAAACGATTTTAAATACAATTAACACGAATAATTATGCAATCATAACGTTCCTCCCTCTTGAACATTCATCAATAAACATATTCGAGCCTACTTATACATATTATCAACATTAATTTTTTCCATCTGTATTAGTTCAATGGCGCCATGTTGGTGGCTTCCACTAAACAATCAGAATAATATAGAATATTATAATTATCTTGACAAACAATGTCAACAGTAACTGAAGGCATCACTTATTTTAATGTGAATCAGATTAAATCTGAACTTTTTTATATCGTGCCATAGATAACATCTGAATTTATGTAAATTATGAATATAAAGTGATAATGCTAGACTTATCATCCTATCTTTTATGTATTTACTGAGAATTATTCCAATGACACAAATTGCCACAACAAAATTCTATTGAGTGCTAAATTTTATATCACAAAAATTAATCCATAACATAAAAAAAAATTTTTCTGAAAAAACTAAATGTAGGGCGTTAAATTCTCATTTTGGTTCTGCCAACTCATGTCATATTATATAAGAGTATTCCAATTCATTACATAATGAATGATGATGTGCTTTCCGGACATTGACAGAGTTTCTATTTCGAGTTTGTTCATTCAGGAATATAAATTAATGTAGTATCCACGCTCGCAAATCGAAGAGCCTACAAAGAAAATAGCATTAAATTCTTATAACCTGAGCTAAACTTCATCATATATAATCAAATATGCAATAATGAAATACAATCTCTTTCTTAATACTAAACAATGTATGAAATTATACGATTGAAAAAGTGAATAATAAATTTTGTTATAATTTTGTGAAAATTCATATTGTGAAGTCATAAATTTTCAATGAAACGTTAGATCAATCTTATTTTTTCTTAACTATACAGTTGCATCACTATAAATTTCCAAAAGTGTTGTTCTTAGTCTCGAGAATCCAGAAAAAATAGAGGTGGGAGCCAAAATATTCAACCTCTACCACTCATCTGTGAGAAGAAGAGTACATTACTTATATTCATATAAAATAAAAACCCATCCACTTCACAAAATCAACCAATAATAAAACAGCTTATATACCTATAAATACATGAATAAGCATAAACAAACATGAAATAATTAATAAATTTACATATTTGTTTAACGATAGACGTGAAATTAACATGAAATCGGTTTAGAGGATATTAAAGTTGCATGATGAATTTTATTTTTCGATTCATGTTAAAACTGGCATCTTTAATTAATAATTATGAGTAGATGAGTTAGATCATATTTTTTTAAATCATTTTCCTTAAATTTAAAATAATCGAGACAACAAAATACTGTGTAACAACAGCTTTTGGTTCTATGAACGGTTGATTTGTTCCATATGAAGAAATTATTCAATACAATGCTCATGAAACAACTGAACAATAAATAAACAAACAAATACATTGCGTATGCTTTTTCAATCAAAATAAATTTGTTAACAACACAGATTGTGTAGATTTGCATGAAATTATTTTGTATCGTTTGAAAAATATTTATCAGTATTCAAATATTCTAATTTATCATACATTTTTATTTTTCATTTTATTTTATTGACATATTTATCATCAAATATATTAGTATACTATATAAAATATTATAATGGAAAAAAATGGTCAAAGAATGAATACATCGCGAATCGTTCATAATGAGTATATTTATCATTGTGATGAAAGATCGGGTGGACGACGATTCATATGTGGTAGCAGAACCACCCTATTAAAATGCAGTGCCAAGTTAATAAAAAATGGTAATAATTTTACGATGCGAAGCGAACATAACCATCCGCCTCCGATGCTTCGCAAACGTGAGAGAGTAAACCGGGCCCTTCAAGAGCGTGCTGTCATGAATCATGTACCAGCCAATAACATAGTGGAGGAGGTCTTTCGGGCGTAAGTATTCAAATAAATATGGATTAATTGAAAATTTCCCATAATAAAAATTTTTACATTACTTCATTTTTTACAGCATGCCTCAAGAAGCTATTTTTGTAAATCCGAATTCAGCACGAAATACGATCAACAGAGCTCGGAGTGCACAACGTCCTGCTGTGCCAAGAAGAATTAGTGAATTGCAAGAAATTTTGATAAATTTTCAGCCAGCAAGAGCTGTTTTTCATGGAGTGATAACGGATTCTAATGGAGATCAATCTGCATTATTTATGTCGGAAGAAATGATACAAAGGTTTAACAATATAAATGAATTACATTTGGACGGAACTTTTCGTGCAGTTCCAAACCAACTGATCGCTACCCAATTGTTGATTTTATTCATCAGGCGCATGGATGTGGTGAGTGAATTTCACACTATTTTATTATTATTTATTTAGTTATTATAACTTTCATTTTTCAAATTTGAAAAAATCATTTAAAAATAAATTTGCATTCAAATTAAATGTGATAGGGTATACCTGCAGCATTTATACTATGTGAGCGCCGTACGAGAGCGGCGTATGAAAGTATTTTAAGAAAAATTTCAGAACTAGCTCCCAATATAACCCAAACATTGACAACAGTCATATCAGATTATGAACGCGCAATTATAAGCGCAATTCGCATTGTATTTCCACTTGTCAGAATTAGGGGATGTTGGTTCCATTACCAAAAGGTATAATTGTTGAATAACATATTGTTAAATAATGTCATGCTTTGCTCTTTCATAATAATCTTTGTGTTATTGATACATATATATTGCAGGCAATTACACGAAAATGGAATTCTTTACATTTAAACTGAGAAGAAAATTTAAAAGATTTTCTCAATTTTTTGTGGGCGATCCCCCTGCTGCCTCCAGAACACTTCGATGAAGCGATTCGAGTAATTCGACAATTAGTGGATGCAGCGGTTGGCAACGAAGTCGTTGGAGTGAACCTATTTTTTAATTATTGGAGGCGATATTGATTACCTCATCGAGAAATCGTTTCGGTTTGGCGCGCGCCAGTCAGAACTAACAATATAGTCGAAGGTTTCAATCGTCATATCATAACAAGATTTGGAGGAGTTAGACCTCCATTTTTTAGATTTTGAGGTCTGCAAATTTTGACAGATATATCTGAATGAACTCTGAATAAAATAATTCTTTGACTAAATAAAAATTTTATTTGCAGCATGTATTTCAAATGTTTTTGTCAATGCCGAAATAACATGGCGTCAAATAGATGCAGGGATGATCCTGAATAGAGATCGGCGAGCAAACCAAGCGCGGGATGACCTTCATATTCGAGAATTGCAAGATATGATGGTGGCAGAAAGGTAATTTCTCTCTATATGATAAATTTTTAATACTAACAAAATAAAATAATTACTTTTTCACTTCTTTTTTTTTCTTCTGTTACAGGTTCGATATGGCAGGATTTTTACGGGCCTCAATCTCAATGCATCGAAGAGAAATAATATTATTTGATATTAATGTTCCTAAATGTAATTATATTGCAACAATATGCATGTTTATTATTCATAATTTATTCAGGAATGATTAATGATAATATTTTTGTGAATATGTTTTAGATGAAAACGACAATGGAGGACTAGGTGATGAGAATGAAGCTCCTCTCCAGGATCTTTTGGATCCCATAGGAATCCCAGATGGTATGCATGGCATCAATAATGTGTCTATACAATGGATAAATTATGACATGATATATAGTAAATAATGTGAAAATAATATTTAAATATTTTGAATTTTCACAGAAAATATTGAGGAGTTGGGCCAACGGCCACAATTAAGGCCAAGAATGATACCTCTGCGACGAAGAATGAGACAACCAGTCGTCGTCATTCCACTACAAAATATGGATTTCCGAGAATTAGAAAATGAGGTTTTAATAGATAAACCAGCTGAAGAAGAGCCAGCTGAGGAAATTCCTCCAATGTATGGACCATACCGCTTCGACGTCAATGAGGATGATGAACCAGATGAAATGTTTCAAATAATTGGACAAAGTATAAGCAATATTTTAGAATCGAATGATTTTCCTACCATTCTATTTACTGCTATTTTCCTATTTTCAATTTCAGATGATGCAGATGTCAATGTTGCTGTTGAAGCTGCACCGGCTCCGCAAATAAATGCACGATTTATTGATGAAGTTGCCGGGGATGGTGAAGCACGGTGTGCAGCCTGCAGTTTACTAAACAAAGCTAAAGTTTTCACGTTTCCGTGTAGCCACCTTTGTCTTTGCCATCAATGTTTGGCATTGTATAGAAATGCAAATCAGCGCGATGACAGCATTTGGTTTTGCCCAGTTTGTTGTGGACAATCGCAGTTCGTGCAAATTCCTGCACTTTTTCATTAGAGTTAAAACACAATTTCTAAGAAAAAATTAGTTTCATGTTTATCGTTAAACAAATATTTAAATTCATTAATTATTTTATGTTTGTTTATGCTTATTCATGTATTTATAGGTATATAAGTATATATTATACATATTTCGTTATTGTACATGAATATGTTTGTATATTTGATACATGTGTATAAATATATTTGTTCCTATGTACAAAATATGTTTATGTATATGAATATAATATATTTATATAAATATTAATAGATAAAGAATAAAACACGTTTTTTGATATTTCATTTTTATCTTCAATTATAAAAATGTCACTTAATAAAGCGATAACACAAAGTGATGTCTACGATAATATTTAAACATGAAAACTTTTTCAGAGAGTATATAATTTTTTGTCTGAGCTCCTTATCTCACAATTTTCATTTATATGTAACTAACTTAATACACATCACTGTATAAAAATAAATATCAAATATATAATAAGTACTAGCAGACCCGGTCACGCGTTGCTGTGACTCTGTTATATTGCGCCGGATCAATGTTGCACTAAAATTCCTAATGTAGTCAGATTAATATTCAATTATGAAAATGAAAACGTTTCAATCGATTTAATAATTAAAAAGTAATTGGTAAAAAATTTCACAGAATTGAAGTTAATGACAAACGAACTTAAATTTTTAATTTATATTTTATTACAAACTACTTCCTGAAAATATATAAAAATGGATATTTTTAAAAAACAAATGAATCATTACAATTTCTAGTTCAAATTTATCCAAGTGCTAATTTATGTACAATACTTTTTGTTAGCCTGTCTTTTGCTCATACAAATAAATTTGAAGGTTGCCCCCCCACACGTGAGCAGGCGACATATAGTTGCCCATGAGAGAAACACGCATTTTCCAAATCCAATCCACAAATGAACATTGTTTGGCCTTGCGACTTATTTATGGTCATTGCAAAAGCCAAACGAATCGGAAATTGCAATTTTTTGAATGCTACTGGATAATCTGACGGTATGATAGGTATACGTGGCAACAAAATGATCTCTCCTTTAAACTTTCCCGTCAAAATAATTGCCTCAAGAATGTTTCCTGTTCTTCTTCTGATGACCAAACGTGTACCGTTACATAATTTTGGTGGATTTAAATTACGTAGAAGAATAATCGGTGAACCAATCTTCAATCGAAGATTGTGCGGTGGCATTCCTAATATATCTAACGAATTCAAAAACTCAGTTGGAAAATTCACGGCTTTATTTTCATCTGCAATAGTGTCTACTGATTTAAAAGACATCAAATCACCTGGCAACAACTGTTGTATCTGAAAGTTAATTTCGTCGACATCGACATTTTTCGTTGCCAAAATAGCATGATTACTGAGCCAATTATGACGTACGTAATTATTTAATATATCCCGAAACACATTCTCAATAAGTTCTTTTTTTGAGTCCACAACAGTGCAGAATTTATCGGGCAATTTGATGTATTGTGTATCCTGATGTTATTCCATTACACCGTTCCCAATATCCAGCAATTGCTTAAAAAATACTTGCGCCGACGGATCATTCTGCAATTGTACTCGCATGTTTATGGTCAATCGAAGTGTTTCAACATTGCGCCATAAAAACGATTGTTTTAAACATGCATTAATCTCATCGGCATAAGTAGAGCGAGAAATGACTGGTAATGTCTGTCGAAAGTCACCCGAGAGTACTAGAACAATACCGCCGAAAAGTTGATCGTTGTGTTATAATTGTTATTATAGAGGCGCCCAATAAGTGATGCCTTCATTAGTGCTCGAGTTCGAGATTGTAATTTTCGGCGCGCGCAACGTGCAACCAGCTGATGCACTTGTAAGTGCTGCTCCTGTTGCATGCGACGCCAAATATATGAATAATTCGCAAACAAACACAACATACACCGCAATTTTGAAAATGACAATGAATGAAAAATTTAAATGATTTGGTTATGTTTGTAAACATAAACACTTATGATGTCTAATTAATTGCAGCATAAATAAATCAAAACGCAACGCCATCTATTGGAGGATTACCCAACCCAGATAACCAAGTGTTATGCTGATTACTTAATTAACACCGCCATCTCTTAGAAAGTTATTGAACTTACAAAAAATTGCAAGTCATTGTCCTATAACAAACATTTATTTGGTATTTAATAAATATTGTTGTTGAAAATCGAAATAAAAACTATCCTATAGTTTAAGTTGGACCAAATTACACATAATAAGCCAAGTTTCATCAAAATCGGTTGAGTAGTTCCGGAGTCCATTTGTTTCAAACACTGTGACAGGAGATTTTTATATATAAGAATAAGAATTATACTATTCATAGATATATATTGTTAGGTCCCAAGTGACCTTTACCCTCATTTCTGACGTCACGCGCCTGCGCTCTGTCGCAGCGCGCTTATTTCAAATAAATACTCTTGCATCTCGAAACATGTTCTTATTTTAGTAATTAATCGATTCATTCTATTGTATTGAATATTCTTTATATTATATAATATTTCATTTACTTTATGGAATAGTAGCTTTTACTTTAGAAATATCTATTTTTAACTGAGTATGAATACCAATGTCACATGAGAACTTCCCGTCAAAATCGCTTCTCGATGAAACAGAAGAAATTAAAACCATGAATAACTTTCTCACACTAAAATGCTCATTTCACATAACGTATAAAATTTGAAACTTGACTAAAACTTTCATTAATTCGACTACACGATTTTTCCAAGAAATATTGTTAACTAAAATCAGCAAATTGTAAGGTATCCCTACCTATTGAACTGTTCGACCAATAAGAGTCACCCTTTCGTCACTTCCAACGAATTGTTAAATTGTTAACGTAAATTCAACCAATAGAAAATAACGTTTCAAACTGCTGACAGAAATATTCAAAGCTAAATAAAAACTTGTCTATAAAAACTGAAAACGCAACAAATTTCATCAGTTCTCAATCAACACCACAGATACGACTAAGTCATACATCCTCAATACCAAGTGCGACTTATACGCTTTCTCAAATCAAGTTCACGAACACATTCATTCATAAATTCTACGTCAGTTAATACATAAATCTTGAATTCCAGTAAACCAAGTAAACCAAGTAAATCAAGTAAATCAGAATCTTTGTGTCAATTGTTCTTGTAATGTTAATTCAAGTTTAAGTCAATAACGGTTTTCAATACAATCATAAATTGTTTTTCAATTATACCTATAGACGTATCGAGAACTCAGTTAATAATTAATAATCGTAATTTAAGTGCATCAAAGACATTTATAATCGTTACTCAATATTGTAATTCACCAGTTCATGTGTTTAATTAATAAATCAATTAATAAGTGTTTCAAATAAATTTATAATCATCTCTAATTCACTTCATAACATCCTTACGCTTCAGCTACGCATAGTAGTGGCAGGCAACGATCCTCTACCAAAATAAAATAATATTTCTGTTTTTAAAACCCACGTCCAACAACACCTACGACGTAACAATATATTCATATATACTATTTATTCCTCATCTTTTCATTTTTGAAGCACTATATTTTTATCATTACTTTTTTTATACTATTATACATACTTATAAATTCAGTCAAATATTATAATAATTTTTTTAAGGATGATATTTTCAATACTTTAAATATCCTCTATACCAATGTCATATTATGTTTTTGTCAGGTTAAGTTTTTATTCTTAAAATTAAATATGTGACAAGTTTTCTTATGATTGTCATATAATACAACTGTTTGAAATGCATTCTGAAATAAGTGAAGTCAACTTTTTGAGGAGAGTTGTCTCAGAGTACTGACATGTCGTGAATAAACATGATTTTGAATAAAGCTGTCAAATCATAGTGTTAGTATTATAAGAGAGATGTCGCCAAAGAGACAAAGCGCGAAGACAGTTTCATTGGACGAGAGATATTTTGAGTAGAGCTGCCAGTCTGCCTTTTCAATTTGTGTGCTGGTGTTGCCATATATTCCATTTCCTTTTTTTTACAAAAACAACTATGCTCTTTTAATGGTCGTGGTATGTATGTTTCCAATACTCTCTTATGATCTTTTTTCCAGCTGCATTTTACGTCAATACATGACAACATTGGCAGTGTATTCAAATCAATCCTGCGGAATTATTTTACAATTTTACATCAATTAAAAGTAAGTTAACAGTCATAGATGTAAAAATGACAGATGTCAACTGCTTTCAGAATGATCATTACACTACTCACAATGTGCAATAAAAAAGCGTTTCAAAAATATGCTTGCACTTTTCCCCAAGACCGGCTTTGCAAGTACACACCATTGATAATATTTTCCCATCACATGATACTGAACAATTAATCTCATGGGGTTTATTCTTCAGATTTGATGTTTGCATGCAAAATGCAACAAACCTAACCTCATTATTGTTATTTGTTTCGCTCAGTTTCCCACATTTCACTATATGTCCGGCACTCGCGATTTTTTTACCTCCGATGTAATTACGTTTGCTAGGATTTGTTTCACCCCAACGACAAATTTCTTGCTCGGAAATGTACATTTTAATGAAAAAAATGAAACCTAGCATATAGGTGTATTGGATAGTGCTTATTATCCGCCATATTGAATATTCTCTGGAATAGGCTCCGCCCCTAGGTAAAACCCCAATACCTATTACAGGGCACACAGCATAATCCATATGTATATAGCAAATATAATAAAATTTCTATTAGGCCAGGTACATACTAGACGAACGAAGGCTAAAGAATTTGTTCGGATAAATTCGCTCGAAGATGTTTGGCGCTCGATGTGAAATTTGCTTTGCCATCCACATCGCACGATCAAATGCGAACGAATTCTTCCATCGACGTTCGTCTATTGCCGTCGGAGTTGCGGGTGCGTTGTAGAAAATTGTGTAACATTCATATTTCCGATATGAATTGATAAAATTTAAATAAATAGAGTGGCTTCAGTCCATGATTCAAATCACAAATGAAATTGATCAATTAATGTATCTACACATGACGTAGATTTGTACTGCGCAGTAAAGCCATCCACACTAGAAAATAAACTGAACGAATTCGACAAAATTTTCTTTCGATGTACAACCTGGCCAGCGAACCCGAGAAAACGCGGACAAAAATGATCGCCGGTGTTTGTCAGGACGTCCATATTATAGCCGAAAGAGTTCGTTCGCCTAGTGTATACCCGGCTCAATATGCCGTCTACCACAGCCTACGTTCTGGCACTTATGGCCAGTATAATCAAATTTTATCATAGCTATTTAGGGGAAGAGTGGCATGAAAGAGCCAGTTTTGAAAAAAGGAATAAATAATATAAACGGGAATGAATAATTAAAAAATTTTGTATGATAAGTAATTGTTCATTTATTTATGTACGTGATGTTATAAAACATTTTTCAAAATTATCGGTATTTTTCGACTTCTAACCATTTATAAAAATAATTAAATTCGGCTCTTTCATAACACATAGGCATTGGAAAAGCCACCCAATGTTTTGAAAGAGTCAAGTTCTTATTACAGGACTGAAATTTTAGATTAACAAAGATATTATTTACTAATAATGTTAAGATATAATTTTATATCTTATATAATTATAAAACGTTTTATATAACGCAAACTCTGGATAAAATATTCACTTAAATCTGCGAAATTCTCATGAAATTAGCCATTTGAGATCAATCATTGCAATCTGACTAGGTACGATCTTTTCAAGAACTCATATAATTTTATTTGATGTATCTGAGTCTGTATCATTATTTATTTTAGATTTCTTAGTAAGAGCTTTTTTGAGGGACCATATTAAGCTAGCTTTTTCATCACACTGCAGCCCGGCTCTTTCAAAACATATTCTCCCAAGAAACATGGCCCCGAAAATTAGTATGAAATTAAAGATTTACCTGCAAAATATATATGGTATTAGAAAGCCTAATATATCTATAAAATTATTGTATAATCACATTACTATTAGTTTTGTCCCTGTAGACGTCAAAAAACAAATAAAATGAACTCAAAAACTTACTTTTTGACGACGAAATCTTCAATATGTCGTATCGACGCCGTTTGTTTTTGATAAACTGTCAAATATTTGTGGGCGACATTTGGCTAGTGTTACTATCTTAAAATAATAATACATCCATGATTTGTTCAAAAACTATCGCGTAAATGATAATGGCTCTTTCAAAACTTGGCTCTTTCATGCCACTCTTCCCCTACGTCTAAGAAGTTTCACTTCCGATATGCGCACACAGTGCAAATCATTTGTTTATTTTTTTTAAATTCAACCTCCGGTTGGTGGTTACTTTTGGCTGATATAGCTTCATAAAACATTCAAATTGAACACGGGAATTCCAATATGCTTAGGCCAGGTAAACACTAGGCGAACGAACAGTGGCGAAAGAATTCTTTCAGCTACTTTCGGTTAATGTGGACGTCCTGACATACACTGGCGAACATTATTGTTCGGGTTCGCTTGCCAGGCGGTACATCAAAAGAAAATTCGTTTGGTCTATTTTCTAGTGTGGACAGCTCTACCGCGCAGTACAAATCTACGTCATGTGTAAATACAATTACTGATTAATTTCATTCGTGATTTGAATCATGGACTAAAGCCACTCTATTCATTTAAATTTCATGAAGTCATATCGAGAATATAGATGTTACACAATTTTTTATAACGCATCTGCAACTCCGCTGAAAATAGACGAACGTCGACGAGAGGATTCCTTCGCATTTGTTCGTGCAATGTGGACGGCGAAGCGAATTTCACATCGAACGCCAGACATTTTCGGCCAAATTTATCCGAACAAATTCATTCGCCTTCGTTCGCCTAGTGTGTACTCGCGGCCTAATGTGGAAGTACTGACAAACGCCGTCGAACATTTTTGTTCGCATTCGTCAAGTTTCGCTCGCCAAGCGGTACATCAAAAGGAAATTCGGCTGAATTTGTTTGGTCTATTTTCTAGTGTCGACGGCTTTACTGCGCAGTACAAATCTACTTCATGCGTAAAAATATTAACTGATTAATTTCATTTGCGATTCATCTATTTATTTAAATTTCATCAATTTATATCGAGAATATGTTTTCACTTTTGTTGGCAGTCCCACGACTGCTCAATCGTTTATTTTTTTCGCGCTATTTCTTAGGATTGCGTAATAACCGTAACTCCTAAAAATATTTCACCACAAGGTTTGAAAACTAGAAACTCAGAGCTTCAAAATGCTTTTTTGGAAACTCGATACGTCCATTTTTCACTGAGATACTACAGCTTGTCAAAAAACACGGAAAAATTCCGGAAATTTCTTCGACCCTTTAATTTTTTGGTTTAGTGTAGTTTTCTTTCATCTTGACTATAGCTACATCATTTGAGAACGGTCTTATCAAAAATGGTTCTAATTTGAAACCATCGTCTCCAATATAAACATGAGATTTGTTTTTCTCTTCCTGGCAATGGTTCTAGCTCTGAAAATATTCAATTGATTGTAAACGCATTTTTATTAGAGAGAACACCTATGTAAAATTGTGTTATCGTTATTTTTTCCATAACTACCTACATCAATTATTATAAATTTATAACCTAGCTGAGTCTAAAAATGCAAAGCTCCAATGTTGGGCGGTCATTTTATATAAATATGTTCTCCATATATACACCAATACCATTCGGAAATTCCCATCTGTCGTTGAATACACTTTCAGACTATTTCCATATTGATTTTGTGAAAAATGGTAAATATATACTGGTCATAATGTTTCCCAGATCGCTTTGCATACTTCTTTGATTAGTATGCTAATAATTGTAAATGTCATACGGTAAGAATAGCTGATTGTTTTCCAATAATCTCTCGAAAAGTCACCTTTGTATTTGAACAAACCTCGTATATACGCGTATATTAATCAGCAAATAGTTTATATGTACGTCTCTATTTGCGAAACTTTGTGCGTATCACACCGTGAAAATTTTATCAAATGAAATCGTATGACTCTCAATAAGTGTTGAACTTCGTCGACAATAAACTTCTTACCAACGAATTATTTCTTATAAATCTGTTATTTGAGACAGTTTCTACTTTCACTCATCACTTCAATCTATGAATAGCAACGTTGAGCAAGAATCTTTTCTACTTATGAGTAATAATAATTCTTGAAAACGATTGAAGCTCATTCTCCATTGCGGGAGAATTTTAATTCTTGCTTCTAAAGTACAAAAACGAATGTTTCTTAAAAATACCCGATCGAGTATTTGACAAAAAAAATAAAATAATAAAGTATTTATCTTTATTTTTCCCGGATATTCCTGGGATATTTCTACTTAATGAAACCTTTTGTGTTATTACATTATATGATCACCCGTTGGTAGAATGTACTCGAAGTAGTCGAAGTCGAGTCAAGCAATCGACATCATCTCAAAACTGAAACTCAATTAGTAATTACGGCCAAGGAAAAATAAGTGTTAGAATTAGGTTTAATCAACATCATTGACTCAAATACATCTCACATCAGTAAGAATTGGCCAGTAAATTGAATAATGTTTCGTATATGATTACAGATATAATACAACACCTGTAATAATAATGATAATAGAGTAAGAATGATTAATGTTATTTTTGTATTGTATTTTCCATAAAAAAACATAATGTAGCTCCTTTTTATGTTCTAAACGAATTTCGGATTGTCGTATTGAAAGTCGTTACTACAGTTCACTTCATTAGAATAATTGACTCGGAAGAAGGTTGAGTATACGTTCAAACAAAGTGATCATCAATAAGGAGTTTAATTTAGTTGTTTTTTTATTTTATCATTTAAATCATACCGTACTTTTTCTAGTTATTCGTAATTCTAGCTATTAATGATCAGAAAAATAACTATAATAATCATCAATTACCTGAAATTCATCATCAGAATCGTAACCACATCGAATTCCGTATGCTATATATGATGACCATACGAAAATCACATTCATCACACAAAAATATTCGTCACTAAATTACTCAGTTGTATACGCACTGCATTATAGCTGATTAATTTTCAAATTAATGTGAATTACAAAATACGGATCATTTGTTTCCGAATGATCTCTCGTTGTATTTTTTATTTAAACTTTGCGTCAAATCATTATTGAAATTACCAATAATATGGCGATTTAATCATTTCTGGTAACAATTGCCAAGAATATAAAATGCAGGCAAAAATCACCAGCGACGGAGCAGAATACACTATACTTTTTTTTTTTTTTTTTATTTCCCTCCTCTCCTTTCGCAGAGACTGCATTAAACATTAAATCTTAAAGATGCACTGCAGTTCTATTTTCTGTCGCGACTGTGTCTTGATTCAAAGTGTTCAGCAACTCTTCATTCTCCTTGCGAACTGAAACAGAATTATTCAGTTCTTATGACTATTCGAGATGTGTAACGTGAGAATATGTATCGAATTAAAAATTCTTTATTTACACATTATTAATGTTGTTTGCGAAATCAAATGAAGTTGTGTAAATATTTGTGTTGAGATGGGTCACGCATACTAGATGTGAACTTTTTCATTGTTAAGATAGTTCTTAAAAAAGAAAGGATAAACATGTATTTGTCTCTCTGTACGTTTGACAGTGCTGTAAGTGTGCGTAATAATATTTTTATAGAATGAGTACGAAAGTTATTGAAAAACTGGGAGGAAAGAAAATTTACATGTATAAAAGAAAACATTTAACTGAAAAAGTGTATTATCATCGATTGAAATGTCAAGAAAGTGCAAAAAATCTACACAAAAGTTACAAATAACAAAAATACATCACTACCGTCTAACCTCAATTCGAATGTAATTGAAAAACAACTAATAGTACTTCATGGTTGAAGAATAATTGATATAGAATATATGGGCAAGCAAATGTTTTGTCGAAAATGTAAAGAAATACGATTCCGAAAATCAGATTTTTATCTCACTTCTAAAATTTTATATGCAGATGTAAGTATATATATTTATTCTGCCATGTCCTATTTCAATTCAAAAATGCGCGCGTCTTGATAACCTAAAAATAAGTGCGGTGTTGCCAATTTTCCTTCGACTACCCGTAATTATCATTTAAAAACCATTTTTTTAATTGCTTCTGGCTAACTATCGAGAGTTCTTTTTCCTTTTCTATGTTCACTGATTATAGAAGTGTCGATACAATTTTTTTCACGGAAATTTTACTCGCAATTCTATGTTAGTTACAACGTCAAATTCAGAATATCACGTATTTTCCATAAGAACCCGTGTTATTTTTGTCATTTACATTTTTATTAATTTCTTACAAAATAAATAACTACAGGTTCTATAAATTTACATACGTATTTTTATGAATACTTCACAACTTCCTATAAATTTTAATCGAAATCTGACTTGTAATTGCTTAACCAATAGAACTACCTTAAATCTCTGTATAGTCCGATTATTTCGTTGAAAGAAGTAATAGTCCACAATGCAAAAACTAAGTCCCGAGATTATGTGAGTGAAATCGTAATAGGCGTTCATCTTCCGTGGAAATTTACAAACTTCACAGCAGGAAGAGAATATCACTGTCAACTCGAAAAACGCGTTTCACGAAATACAGCCGAATATGACAATTTCTGCTTTTCTTTGTTTAAACTTACCTTCCCCCATATGAGCGGGGTTGAATCATCCTCCATTTTAGTCATGAAATCATTTATAACTGAATCAAACATAATCTGAAAATATCAAAATCTGAACGGAATTAACCAGTTTGCGTATTGTAGGCGATATTTTCTGGAATCCGTGCAACGAAAGTTGGCTAAATATAACCGATTCAAAAGAAATATTCTCCAAGTCTGACAGTTCAACGGTGACAGGTTGAATCTTCAAATATTTGTTCAATCATGCTTTGATTGACATTTCCATGATCTTTAATACCAAAGTTATGACTATTGAAGTTTGGTTAATTCTTGACAAAAAATTGTTGATGCTTTCAATTATTTAGAAGAGCGTGTATAAAAAGAAAAATTAACTAACAAATGAATTACGTTTTTGTGACCCATTCAATAGTCCATGAAGTCTGTATTTGAGAAAAAAAATACAAAAACGCATGTATACACACAAAAACACATAAACAACACAATTAAATATAAAATATTCGGTGCACTCACCCATATCATCAATAATTGGCGCCATTCGTAGTGTGACACCAACGAGAAGTATAGACATTGCAAATAAAAGGCATGCAGTGGCTACAATTGTCCATCGAGCACGGGGTGGCAATTCATCATGATCAACCAACATCACCTCAGGTATGTCTGTCATAATAATTTTATCTGTTATGACTTTGCGTTTTCGTTTGCGCTTCTTTCGTGGACTGCGGTAATGCTCTTCCGGAGAATGACCAATACTCAAATCGGGGCAATTAAATGAATCCATATCCAACTCGTCCGCAATATCCAGCGCTAAATAATCATCGTCATCGTCTACAATACGTCTGAAAATATTCAACAGAAAATTACTTACATTGAATTAATTCTCTGAATGAGAAAAAAGATATGTAACTTGGTCCATGAAAGGTAACAAAAATCATGGAATATTATTTTGAAAAATGAAGTTGTCGGGCTTTACAATGAAAACAATCGTTGTTTCCGACTACACTTTCTCTGAACATATTTATTTCATATAAATATACGTTCGATGAATAACTTCTGCAAATTATGGAAATAACATTAAACAAAAGGAAACTAGTTTTATTTCATACGGAACCAGTAACACAGAAAAGAAAAAATGCAAACCTAACATCAGAGACGTCCACTGAAAATTTAATCGTGAGATAAAAATGGAAACTTGACACGTAATAATATATGAATTAGCGAAGAAGTTCGGACAAATGTAAACTATATGGAAGTAATTATTTTCTAACAGGAGTTTAAAAAAGATTTGTATTTTAAAAAGAAGGATTCCAGTTTTAGAGTAATTCCAGGCATGAGTTGTTCGTTCAAAATAGCATAAAAATTTCGACCCGAGTTATGGTAAAAATTAGAAAAAAAAAATTGGCTGAAGTTAAAAAATCGAAATTTTCACGATAAAAGTTAAGCGTTGTCATCGTCTATTCGTCGTCTTTTTTTATGCTATGTTGTTACAAAAGCTTATTCTTGTTCAAAGACATTGAAATGTCCTGCTCCATCTCTCAATACCATCATGTTCAGCATAAGTTTTTTTTCTTTTCCTGATATGAAGGTATCTTTTGTTTCAGATTTATTATAATCTAACCACTTTCGAAATTGCGCTACTCATATATATTGAATGAATTCATATACATGCAGCGAACCAAGAAGGTTACCTTTATTCATTGGAAATACCGATTTTAGGAATCAGATAAATTATTGATCCCGTAACATTTCATCATCAGCAATATCCAGACAATAAAGCGATTACTTATTTAGATTAAAACAATATTCAGTGTATGTTATGAGGTATGCGAAATGTTATGTTGCTAATAGAATGGAGAATCCAAGGAAGGATTTAGTTGAAACTATCAAGAGACACGGTAGTGTCTCGCGCCAAGTTCACTGCGAAGCGAGGCACTACGTACCGTGTATCTTTACGCGAAAATCCGAGTTTCATTTCGGATGAAAGTCGATTTTCACGATGAAAAATTCAGTCTTGGTCGTCGTCGTCGTCTGTTCGTTGTCCTTATTCAATATGTTTGAGGTTACATAAACTTGTCTCTCTCTAGTTGGATAGAAGTGTCCCCTAGTGTCCTGTTTTTTCTCGCCGTATGGCCTATGTGTTTGTCTTCTTTTAGTCGAATTTTGGAAAGTCCTTTTCTAATACACATTATCGTTATATGTTCATCCTTCTCAGTCATGACCAAACTATTATTTTTTCTCTACTCTAGCGGTCAACTTTAACACTAATCGGAATTAATATTAAGAAGCATACTATTATTATTATTATTATTATTTCTCCACTCTAGCGGTCAGTCCCAATATTAATCTGAAAATTTTTGAAGATGATGAGTTACCGACGAAGCATAGTTATATATAATGAAATTTCACATATATAGTGATGTCATCTTTTATAGATTTTTATATAGATGAATTATATTCATTTTCTATATGTTTATTAAGTATAAATCAGAAATTATCGACTATCTTGAGGAGTTTCAATTTTAATTATTGTACTTGTAGTAGAAAAAGAAGTGATATCAGAAAAGGACAAACTTTTTTAAAAAAAAAAGAAAAAAAAGGCGCCAAGTTCATGTGTGGCAAAAAAATTGTTACTTTGAAAAAATTACTTTACAAAAAGATTTGATATCAGTCATTTGTTTACCAAGTACACAATATAAGGTTATACATATCCATATATAGATCACTTACTATGTAGTATATATTATATATTATATATTACATATTTGTTATTCATTGTATATTATATATTATATATTATATAATACATAGTAAGTCCATACATAATATATAATATATAATATACAATGTATAACAAATATGTAATATATAATATATAATATATACTACATATAGTAAGTGATCTATATATGGATATGTATAACCTTATATTGTGTACTTGGTAAACAAATGACTGATATCAAATCTTTTTGTAAAGTAATTTTTTCAAAGTAACAATTTTTTTGCCACACATGAACTTGGCGCCTTTTTTTTCTTTTTTTTAAAAAAAATAATGTAAACGCCTATTTGAAAATAGCATAATGTGGCATTCTCACATCATTGATAATTTTTCGAGAAATTATTTCTCAATTTGTCTTACTTATCAATTAGGAGTCTTCATTAATCTTTGACGTAGTATCTATTTATTGAATGTTCATCGAGTTGCTAAAAAAAGTTTCTTCTTCAAATAACAATCAAAAATTTATTCTGCTTAGATGATAAATTTGACTAAGATGTCAAAGATGTAAAGTAAAAATTTCACCGGATTATTAACAAGTCAACGTGATGAAAATTACTCACAAATGTGCCGCAGTGTGGGATAAGGAGGCACTCTGGTCAAGTCCTGGATATTCGCCATTGTCACTTAAAGCTCCAGATGGTCTCTCAACATTTATAAACGCTAAATCGTGATCAGGACCAATGAGTTCCATAGGTGAATTCAAGTCAATGTATGTGTCATCAGATAATGCGTGAGTGCTTCTGGAGTAGTGACGTTTGTATTTTGTAGTTCGATTCTTTTCGGAGGCTCTTCTGTACCCTTTCAAACAGTCGATCAAAACATCCACATAAATATCCCATGTGTCTTACATAGAACATTACAAGTACTTCAAAATGCATTTATTGAATAATTAAACCTACCGCGAAAATACTTTTGATGATTATAACCACTGTGCTCTTCAATAAAGTTCTCACACGGTGCCGAATCGTAACGTCTATGTCGATGTCGCTGTCGGTAACTACTATTATAATAATGTTCCTTTTTATTAGAATGCTGATGATGTTTGTCCCGACGATGACGATGGTGATTTTGCGATGATGATGCCGTTGACGATGAAGTGAGCCTGGAGTGACCGGGACTAATTGGTACACTGCTCCATTTGCCTTTTGATGGTGCAGTTAGTACTGACGACGCAGCTTTCATTGCCTCCACTTTATTCTCCATCAAGGCGGCCAATATTGCATCGAGATGTACCGCTTCTGAGGTGTCTTCCGTTGACACTGCTTTGTCCGCGACATCACAACCCGAATGCATTACAGTCATCGCTTGCAATATCAGACAACACCAGACAGTTTACCAATAGTTCATATTGGCGCCATTTATAATACAGTCGGTAGGCAACTATTATGCTTGTGTTATCTGGGCGCCATTTATATACTATACTATAATGACTATTTGGATGTTTTATTCACGTAGCTTATTGTGTTTGGTTTAACCACTTCAAATTTTCTCGATTTTATAGAAATTTTATTTGATTAATGAAGCGTCAAAAAAATTTCCGTCGTGAGATGGTTCTTATTAGGAAAACTTGATATTTGACAGAATGATCGGATCTGTTAGTTCTTAAACTCAATTTCATTAACTTGAATGACATCTTCTGACAAATCTTAGTAAATCCAAATCAACGTTGCACGGTAAAGCAGTAGAAATATTCGTCAACTTCAAGTTCTGGAAATTGAAAAACAATAAATATTACATGAACTCATAATGGTTTGTAAATTTGAATTATGCCGTTGAGTTTATTATTTTTGCGGAATTCACCAATTCTATAAAAATATTCAAAGCAATCTTGATGAAAGAAAATTGATGAGTATAGAAATATCTTGCAATCGATCGCATGAGAACTAGTGACCGCGTTATAAATGAGGTAAAGCCAAAAAATGTATTGTATATAAGATAAAACGAAAATCATCAATAGTAAAGGAAAAATACAAGGCTCAGTGATCCTTCAAAACTTACCAAGTTAACATACTAATGTTTCTTTTCACGGTTTTGGAGATCGTCGACTTCGCTCAAAAATATTATAAATCTTAGTTCAAATTTTCAAAGAGATCGACGTCAATGATATTTCGATAATCAGTCAAATGAAATGTTATTCAACATAAATGACAAAAATACTATATCAATTTTATCAAGTTGCAAAAATGTTAATTGCTGATCCCCATTATATTGGGAGAAATTTAAGTTAGAAAGTCATGTGAAATTCATTACAAAATTTACTATGCTTGTGAGAAAACTCAGGACATCCCGATAAGATGATAAAAATTACCAATAATGTAGGGATTTTTCACATTAAGTGACCAAATTCTACAATGTGCAGGATAAAAAATACTGCCACAAAATTTTCACAATATGCATTATAAAATTTACAAAGTATATGATATATTTTACTTGGTAAAAGTTCAAAAATCTTATTATTAAATTTAAAAAACAAATCACGATTATTTGTAAAATCAAAGAATTTATACATGTGTATTAATAATATACAAATGTATAGAAAATGTATTCTGTATAAAATATTTCTCATTGTGTTTCAAATGAACATTTAAGTATGATATTCAGAGACTACATAAAATATATTTAACAAAAAGTTATAGGACATCGAGGAAATTAATGCATTTGAGAAGATAATTTTTTTTCATTTATTCACATCAATTCTATTTTTTCACAATATATTCACTGCCATCACCTACGGCCATCACCTTTTCGTCCAGGAATATATCATGAAGCATTTTTATGATAATGGAGAATGTATAACAGTCATTGATTAAAAAAAACTCGGGTCCATCTTTACTAGGTATCATAATAACACAGTTTTTGTGAATATTATAATTAACATAACGCGTCTAGAACAGCCTATTGTCATTTGTTACTCTGTCGATGTAGTGCAATGGATGAAAGTTGCTGATAATTTCACACAATTGAATTGAATTACTGTGCTGCATGATAAAAATTTAATACAGAATTTCATTTTTTTGCTATCTTTTTTCAGTTTGTTATACATTATGAAATCAAATTATATTTATCACTTCCCTTATTTCGAAGCTTTTTTATTTTCACAATGTATGTAGTACAGTGAAATTTGATATAATTTATTTTCAACTCAGTCAAATTTCTATTAGGTGTTTGAATTGATCCGTAACGTTTTTTGGGAAGCAAATAACGATAAAAACGCTACGAATTAATTCCAATACCTGATATTAAAAAATTTTAGAGGCTAAACAAAAAAAATTAAAATACGTAGATTAATTTTAAACACAAAAATCAAACGATTTATCTTATTTATATTATTAATCAGCATAAATTTAGCTATAACGGAAAGAACAATTTTTCGTCAAGAATATTTTGGGCAATTCCACTCTAAAAATTCCGCCATTCTAAAGTTTGTCCATTGATTTTACGTTTGAAATAATATTATTTATAAATTGCCGGCATTGTCTGAAAATTTAAATTAAAGAGTGAGTTGCAAGTCTACGCAGAGTCAAAATCAATGCTTCATATGCTTCTTCATCATTCTAATGTACAACATCTCTATATATATTTTGATTTATCTCCATTTACCGATGGAAAACTTACGTAATATAAAAAAAAATTTTAAAAAGACTTTTTCCGAAGTTGCTTGGGAAGTTACTACTATATCAGTACATCAAACTTCATTTTGAATTATTTAGACTGAAGAATTAATTAATTTTACAGTTGTTACGAAAAAGTATGTGATGGTTATAAAAAAGATTTCTGTCAAAAAATAACAAATAATGTTCTCTATCAAATTAACTTACCAATTACAACAAGTGTTCGGATTCTATTCCAAATCATCACATTTTTTTTTATAAAAATATATAGAAACAAGGCTCAAAACAATAGCCCACAAAGTCACCCACATAATATCATGATAAACTAGCTCAAGCCTCGTTTGACCCACTCTTGCCTCACCAATTCCCTCACTTCCCCGCCTAACTCATATCATCAGCCCTTTTCCCTTGCCTAGTAAAGTATTTTCCAATGTTTTAGTTTAATAAAAAAACTTACTTCAATTTCCACTTCATGTATTTTTGTTATTTGCAATTGCCACATTCTTCTTCATTTTTCTCCTGCATCAATATCATATTTCAGGAACGAACGAATAAACAGGAATAATAACAAAACTACCACTGTAACTCTAACGTCTCTAACACTGTTCTCTTGATTTCTCTCTCGTACACTCGAGATACACGCAAAAAGCTTCCAAGTGAATACATAACGCGCACGCGTAGAGAGCTTTTTCGATTCTGTACGTAAACACCTGACTCTTATCATTTGTTTTTGTGTTTCAGATGCATATGTGGGAGAGAAACGATCTCGTGAATAAAAATAATGAGTAAGAAAAAAATCTTGTTAATATTGAATGTTTCATCAGTGATATCGAGGATCACGCGATGATACTGTCAATCATATCCTTATCAGGAGGTAAAATACAAAAGAGGAACTTGGTAAGGAGGTTACGGCGTTATGGAGGTATTTTCCTCTTTTGTAAAGCTTCTCGGCAGTTTTTCATGCGCACCCGCAATATAGGGAGAATGGCGCAAAAAAGTAAAAATTTATGGGCCGCGAATTAGAAAAACTAGTCGGGAAATATGTATGGGAGTTAATGAAATAAATGCACAGTAAATTTATATACAATGATGAGCAAATGTATGAAACCAAGTAAATAACTCTGGAATAGTTTGAGATATCGAAATGAGATTTGGAAGGTAGGTATTACAGTAAATTGCGTATTTGTTTGAAATTTTTTTTAACAATTTTGAACTTCTGGTTTAACCGGAAGTAATATCATTTTAAAAGTTTGTAATGAAACACCCCGTATATTATTTTAGGTTTGAATAAAGCATTTCATTATACGAGTAGAAAAATATAGGGTTCAGTATTTTTCATTTCAATGCCAACCGAAATATTAACAAAAAAGTATCGGACGGAAGGAAAAAACTAATGATATCTATACAGTAGCCCATGAAAATTATTGTTTAGCAGTGACAGTAGTTGTCAAAATAAGTAAGTATTGTTTGGATTTGAATTTGAACGTAAAATGGCCGAATTGCATGAAAGAGAAAAAATAGAAATATTAATGATGATTGAGTATGACCAATATTACTAATTTGTTAATAATTTTCGGTGATTTTCTTAATATTAAAAAAAAGTACGATATCGCATAAAATGCCTCACTAAAAAGGTAAAAAGTGGCACTGAGTTCATGTGATAGTTCTACAAATCATACGAATACATATCTATGTTATCTGTACATATACATATATAGATAAAAATCACTTGAAAGCACTCAATGAATTGCAAACAAATAATAACAAAACGTATCAGAGTAATGCTACCAAATGAATTTGTTTTTGTCTGTACCTAAACTGCAATAAAAGCCCCCAAATCATATAGTGCAAAACATATGATTTCTGGCTAAACCAGATATTAATAGGCTGGGATTTACTCAAAAATCACTAAATTATTAAAAAAGAACTTTCTGTATAACTATCTCGACAAAAAATGACATTTAACAAATATTTTTAGACTCAATGGAAGTTTGCTACTGAAGCTACTTGTTATGAATAAGACATGCGTCAATTTTTCATTTTTATATTCATATATGAAATGAATCAAAGACTTCTATCCATTCTGACATCCTCGAAGTCATTTAACTATAATACTTACCGTAGTTAAATAGATAAATTTTCTTAAGAATGTTTTTTGTACATTCGCACGTTGGCTTTTAAAAGTTAAACTGTTCAATTAACTTATTGAACTGATGTTTTTCTCTTCCTTAAAATAATAAAGAGTCAGTTTTGATTATTACAGCGATTGAAGGATACATTGCAATAATCAATGATAATATTAATATAATCGTCAGATAAATTAACACTAATTATCACTATCAATATATTGTAATGTTCCTGACATGAAATAGATTTCTGATATTCTAAGAAGAATCTTTAGATTGCCATGACCTTACTTTGTGGGACTGATAAAATTTCGCTGGAAGGTTTGAGTATCACCTACAAATTTAGCTTCACCTATTCAAGTGTTGCGATAAATTGTACAGTAAATAGAGTGAAAAGACAGTTCTGAATGTAGTCTGTATGCAATTTATATGAACCTCATACACAATTATATGGCTCTTTCAACAAACTTCAATAATACACGTTCGGATATTGATTTTTTGAGCACACTGATTTGTGTAGGCAGTTTCAAGGCCTCAGCATAAATGTACAATTTAAAACAGCAGCATCAAGCTGTACTCATTGTGATAAATGGAATTCTACCGAAATCATGAATTTTACAATAATCCATACACTTTGAATAATGATAAAAAATATCTAGCCTGCTGAAATATTAGACTGATACAGCCTAACGTGACCTAGATGTTATGTTCTGATCACTTGGATGTCGTATCTTGGTATATTCATGTTCGTGTTGATATAGGTGAATATGGCTTGTAGTAATTTGTTATTATGTATCTCAAAAATATTAGGTCATGAATCTTTCGTCTCATTCTCCACTTCTACATCATCCTTTATGATATACATTGCCACTAAATATAGTATTATTCACAAAATTATATTCTAGTCCACTAGTAAACTATTTATATTGATATTACCACCGAAATTACAAATCACGTCCATTTATCGAATTAAAAAAGATATATTCTTTTTACAAAATAATGAAAAGGGAAATTATTCAAAGAATTTTTCTATTTAAAGATTCCTTTGGATATTCGCTGGGAGAAATGATTTTTTACTTTATTTATTTGCACATTATTCTAAAGAAAATTTCTCAATTTTTTTTGGTGTAGAATTATTCAAAAAATCTTAGATTAGAATGGATACATGATACTAATAGAAATAAACAAATGATTAGGCAAGTAGACTTGCCCGGTACTTTTCATCACTATTGTTGTTTGATCGTATAAATCATTTCAATAATAAACAGTGAGAATTATTTTTATATTTTATTCGAATTTTCATCCGTGAAAAGGGATTCTCGAAAATACAAAACTCTAGCAAGGTTTGTTGACATCGGTGACGCGTTACGCGTCATCAGAATGCAATGTACGTACTTTTATATGTAATTTTCCCACAATAGGTACATTAAACGTAATTTTCTCACGATATAAACATCCGATCGAAATAAGCCATAGCAAATTATGATCCTCCGAACATTCTTATGCTATGTTCGAAATTTCAGACTTTTTTATCAAGCCACTTCTAAAATCACGTGGCTTCTATTTTTAATGCACGTGTTACCTCAACAAAAAGCACGTATTTGTTATCTCTGGTCAAACCGAAAGTCATATCGAATTATGACGTCACCATTTATAACCCCACCGATACCCAAATGCTATGTACAAAATTTCAGATTTTTTGGACCAGTTACTCCTGAGATCACGTGGCTTCTATGTTTTCCGTCACATAAATTCTATAAAATATACGTATTTCGTTCGAAAACGCATATAATTGTTATTTTACGGCGAACGGAACGTCGAAACAAAATTTAACATAACAATTTATTGTTAGCTCGATAACAATTAACTCCCTATGAATTTTTAATTTGTTTGGTCCAGCAGTTTTCAAGATACTCCCACTAAATAAATAAAATATTCGTCCATACGCCCGCTAAAAAACACGTTTTTCATGTACGTGACCTTCAAAGACATGAAATTTTCTTTTATATTATTCAAGGAGACAGTTAATTGAACATGAATATTAAGTTTTTTTATCCATTATTCCAGTTATTATTGTTGAAAAATGTGATTACATGCGTTATTTTGGCGTTTTCAAATCGGATGAAACCAATACTTTCTTATCACGATAAAAGATGAAAAAAAAAAAAAAAGTATAAACATGAGTGAACCTATTATATATTAGAGATAAATCGAGAATAACCAACTCGACTTTTTCTACATGATTCTGGATTTAATTTTTTATATCAGAAATTTGTGATATTCTTATTAATATTATATGCGAGATATTCTAAACAAAGTCCCGCCGTCGAAGTTTCTGATTATAATATATTGCATCAAATAGTAATTTTGAGCGTGTCTCCATAAAAAATACATATCATGTTCATTATAAAAACAATATCTAGTATAATCCTATTATTAATCTTTAAAAAACCAGGAAACCGATGTATCGGCTCGTCCTATGATAGGAACTTTGTATATTATCGATACCAGAGACTAATTTGGGCATTTTTAAAGGGAGATTTCAACTCTTAAATCCCGGTCGTCTAAAGGTTAACTTGAATAAGTTTCTCAGTAAAAACAGTTCGAGAATAATCAAAATGGTTTCACCGCAAATTGGGTTGTATAAAAACGGTCAAAAACAAACATAAATTTGTTATTTTTACTGTAAATGGGGGCAACGAGTTATTTTAGGGGGGGGGGGGGGGGGGGGGGCTCTGGTCTAGCGGACGAAAATTCGATAGATTTTCAACATTTTTTTTTGTTACGAAAAAAATCAACAATACTATTCAAACTTTGTAAATATATTTTATCAGGGAATTATACGGTTTCCGTGGCGCCGCTAAATGACAATTGATTCTTGTAGAACTCGACGAGATAAGACGTTTTTGAGGAATAAAAAATTTCGATATCTTGCTTAATTTTCGAGATCGAAGCTTCAAAATTTATTTTTTCACTTTTATTTCTATGTTATATTTGATATTTTTCGACGAAATAAGACTTTATAAGTCTTATCTCATCGAGGAAAGTATGGATGTAAACAAATAATCTGTATGTATGTATGTATGTATGTATGTATGTATGTATGTATGTATGTATGTATGTATGTATGTATGTACATACGTATGTGTTATATCCCCAGCGTAGGGATATATTATTATATAGGTTAAACATAGAATAATTAGTTAATAAGAAATTAAACCTTAAGAAATAGCTGTATAACATAATATACATATATACAAATGAAATACATGAGAACTGCGATCGATAAGACAGAACTCTAATTATGTTACATAATAAATATACAACTAACAAATCCAACTACACATATGATGTAATTACAAGTATTACGTCTTCTGGCTAAATTATGGACGAATTTTCATTATACGTATTTTCTTTTCTTTTTAATTTCTATCTTCAAAATGGTACCATAAATCAGGCCCCAAATTGGAAAACCTTGTATTTTTTTTAGAGTCGATATCGATCTCGATGAGGACGCATTCCAGATTTTATGACTTTTCACAAGAACTCGATGACTCACAGGATGCGCTAATAGATTTCTCTAATACGCATATTGGTCATGGAAAAAGGAATGCGTCGATAAGGGCAATCAATGGGTCCGTCGCCAACTCTAAGTGAATATGTTCGTTAAATTCAAGATAACGCAAAATTTATTTGTCTACATTCCAACCCCAAAAGTCACATACTCACTACCCCCAAAATGCTCTAGTTTGAGGGATATATAAACCCCTTGATCATAGCAGCATCGTTCGTCGTTATAGCTTCACTTCTCTTCACAACGTCATTTAGTCTTAGTCCTAGTTTTAATTCAGATCTCCGACGAATATTAAAAAGATCAGTTTCTCCGACAAGTTAAGGAAAATACAAGTTCTTTAATGAATTAATAAAATCACGTAGTACCGAGTTCGAATCGAGTAGAGTGCAGTTCCTACTCAGAATACACTCGAGAGTGACAATTATCCGCGATGTTCGCGAGAAAATTAATGTTGAATAAGAATATAATAAATAACTAAATAAGTCGGAGTTCTCGTTTAATATTAAATGAAGATAGAATAACTAATAGTAATCAAGTTAATAAATTTTATTTGTTAATTCATCATCGATACTATTATTAAATAAGTAAGCCATCGAACAATTTTGTGAAGTGCAAATAATTAAATAAATAAGTGATTTAAATTTAAATCGTGTTCACAAACATTATTCATTTACCGCCAATCCGAACATCTTCACAATTCCACTAGTTTCCGTTTCGAATCTACATCTCTAGAAACGAACAATCCCTATAAAATAAATTATTATAGTGAGGTTGACATCAATTACGCTGGAGAATCGCAGAGATTGGCTCTCAACCAATCTGGAGCAGAGGCGCCCGACCACGAACAACGTAACTCAACAAGGTAAGCCTCTCTCGACGAAATCGCGCACTCCAGGACGTAACAGCCTTACTATAATAAAAACTGGTGGCAGCGGTTACCGGAAATTAGTGGTTGTGACATTTAAGCGGTAAAAGAAAATTTCTAAAACAAGTAACAGTGAAAGAGTAGCACCATTTTTCGAACAATAAAAGTACGTCAATTACAAAGTACCTATATAACAAAATCAAAATTGAAAATAGATAATAAAAACTGGTAGCAACAGGTTACCGGGAATTAGTAATTGTGACCTTAGCGGTAAAACTTAAACACATTAAACATTAAAATAATAAAGACTTGGTAATTAAAGTGACTCTACAACAAAAAATAGTAATGAAAATAAATTAAAGTAACATCGCGAAAAATTAATACGCAGACTAAACTGAAAAGTGAAATATAATAATTCGTTAAAAGTGCTGTGCGTGTGCCTTACTATAATAAAAACTAGACGTCAGCGATAAGCAGCCGTCGAAAAAGGGACACCAGCAACACCTGACTCAAGGCCAACAAGGAGCACCGACCGCAGACAAGCAGAAAAATAAACAGAAGATCAACCATCGCAGATAAGAACATCCCCAAACTACAAGTTTACAACATCAACAACGTAAATAATAGAAATAATTATTAAATAAGTTATTTTATAACATTGTGAAAATTAACTTTAAAAATGGCTCAAAATAATCAAACAGTAGGGGATGGCATCGCGAGCGGCGCAAATACAACACTTTTCAGAACCGCGAATCAGACAAACACATATAATGACCCAAAATCTTTCCTTAAATTCATACCAAATTTTGACGGTACAAAAGAAGGCTGTACAACGCGCGCATTTATTAAATGTTGTGAAAGAGCGAGAACGTTCTTACCACAAATGAACGAAGAGAATATAGTTTTTTCACTAATGAGTAAATTCAAAGGAGAATACGCCGCGAGAATAATAGAAGAAGACATTAGAACAATAGATAATTTAATTAAATTTATTCGTTCACATTTTGAAGGTCCACCTATACCATATACTGATAGAATCGTAGAATTTAAATCTGTTCGACAAGCACAACACGAAAGAGTATCAGTATACGGGGAAAGAGTAACAAAAATATTAAGAGAAATAGTAGACGATATAACTCAGTCAGACGCGGACGGTAAAGAAGAAAGAGAAAAAATAGTAACAGAAATTGCAGTAAGCGCATTTATTAAAGGTCTTCGACCACAATATGTTAGACTACTGAAAAAGGTAAAATTTGAAAGATTAGCATTAGCAATAAAAGAGGCAATAGAGGCAGAAACACTCTGTACTGAATTTCCCAATCTAGGAATGGAAGATAATACCGTATCATGTTTTAATGTACAACGCGAACAAAAACAAAATACACGAACACCTCATACAAATAACAAACACTGTAATTATTGTAGTCGAGTAGGACACGAATGGAGTGAATGTAGAGTCAGAAAAAGAGATAATGATTTTAAATACGGAAATACACAAAATACAAGAAACATTAATCAAAAATGGAATAACAATTATAATAATCAAAACAATATGAATACAAATAATAGAAATAATATTCCTAATAATAATAATCAAAACTATAGAAACAATAGAAGCAATAATAATCAATATTCTGATAATAATCGAAGAAATAATTCTAATTATCAAAGTAATAGATTCAAAGCCAATAGGAATCAAGGGCAAAATAATCAAAATAATAGTTCTAATCGATATAACATTCAATGCAATTATTGTCATAAATTGGGACATATTGCAACTGAATGTAGAAAACGCATATACGACGAGCAGCAAAGACAGAATAATTTTCCCACAACAGAAAATAATAGATCGGCTGAAGCGCAAGCGGGAAACGAGCAGGGAGCCCCTCGCAACGGCGCGCCGACGGGAAACACTCAATAAATAAAGCGCCCAAAACTCGTCAAAATAATTCTCAAAAACACAAAATATTAACTGCTAATTGCAATTTTAATTCAATTTCGCCAACTTATAGTTCACCTGCTATTAATATGAAATCAAATCAATTAAAATATCCAATAAATAAATTCTTAGTAGATACAGGTTCACAATTAAACCTAATAAAATTAAACATGATAAAAAATATAAATCAAATTAACGATAATATAACATACGAATTAAAAGGAGTCTCTAAACATGACAAGCCTAGAACATTAGGAAGCATAAGTTTAAATTTAAATGGTTTAAACGGCATATTCCACGTTATACCTGAAGATTTTCCATTAGACTACGCAGGTATAATAGGTACTGAATTCATGCACGTAAATAATGGTGAAATTAGCTACGTTAATAGAGAAATTATTTTTGACGGACGAAAATTTCCTCTCGCAAATAATGAAAGAATTACACTACCAGCGAGACAAAAGACGCTCATGTTCATACGAGTCAATAACACACAAGACGAAGAAGGATACATTCCACGAATACCCTTGGGAGATGGCATATATGCTGGAGAAGCAATCGTGACATGTAAAAATGGAGTAGCGTACTTGTATGCAATTAATACAGGAGATAAAGATGTAAAGGTAGACGTACCCGTAATACCATTGTATCCATTCGATACTAGTGCAGACGAGGACGAAACAAGTAAAAACTCAAACACAGCTGAGCGCAAGATAAGCCTAAGTGCACAGGGCCCAAGTGCACAGGGTAATGACCGCGTTAAAACTGTATTAGAACTTTTACGCCTAGACCATCTAAATATGGAAGAGAGTAAAGCTGTAAATACACTCATTGAAGAATATGCTGACCTTTTTCATATACCTGGAGAATTCTTACGAGCTACAAACGTCACGACCCATGCAATACCAACTAGTGACAATGCTCCAATATTTACACGACAATATCGCCATCCTCCATTTCAAAAACCAGAGATTGCAAAACAAATAGATGATTTAATTAGCATGAAAATAATTCAACCATCCATGTCACCGTATAATTCACCACTTTGGATAGTACCAAAGAAAGATGATTCAAAGGGAAATAAAAGATGGCGTTTGGTAATAGATTATCGTAAACTTAACGAGAAAACCGTAGGTGACGCATATCCATTACCATTAATTACTGACATATTAGACCAATTGGGTGGAGCTAAATATTTCTCTACATTTGATCTTGCTTCTGGATTTCACCAAATAGAGATGCATCCAGACGATAAACATAAAACAGCTTTTACCACACCACATGGTCATTATGAATTTAATCGCATGCCATTTGGACTGAAAAATGCACCAGCAACATTTCAACGATTAATGGATGTTGTATTACAAGGTTTACAAGGTGCAGATTTATTCGTATACTTAGATGATATAGTTATTTATGCACGATCTATTGATGAACATGCAGTTAAATTTAAAAAGCTTGCTGAACGACTGAGAAAAGCGAATTTATCTTTACAACCAGATAAATGCGAATTTTTGAGAACAGAAGTTAAATATCTTGGTCATATTATAGGATCAGACGGTGTAAAACCGGATCCACAAAAAATAGAAGCAGTACAAAAATTTCCTGTACCAAAAACAACAAAGAACGTAAGAGAATTTTTAGGATTAGCAGGATATTATCGTAGATTTATTAAAGACTTCGCAAAAATCGCAAAACCATTAGCGACACTCACGAGTAAAAATGTAATATTTGAATGGACTAGTGAACATCAAGTCGCATTTGAAATATTACGAGATAAATTATGTGAAGCTCCAATATTAATGTATCCTGACTTTAACAAACCATTTAACGTAACCACAGACGCATCAAATTTCGCTTTAGGTGCTGTATTATCACAAGGCAAGGTAGGCGAAGACGCAGTAGTAGCTTATGCATCGCGTACACTTAATAAACATGAAAAAAATTACTCGACAATAGACAGAGAAATGGCAGCAACAGTATTTGCCTTGAAAACATTTAGACCTTATCTCTACGGGAGATCATTCACTTTGTTTACGGATCACAGACCGCTAGTATGGATAAATGCATGGAACGATCCTACTTCGCGTGTAATGAGATGGCGTGAACGATTGAAAGAATTCGATTTTACCGTATGTTATAAAGCCGGAAAGATTAATACCAATGCAGATGCATTATCGCGTAATCCAGTAGAATCTAAAGAATTAAACATCATAAGAGGTTATTATAAATCAAGTGCCTGGGAGAATACGAGTGCCCCAGAGAAAGAATTTCAAATTGTAAAAAATATAACAAATTATCCACACTCCTCTGAAGCGAGCTGCGAAGATAGCGATGACGAAATATATCGTAAAAATTATAAACTACTAAAATTGAATAGAAATAAACAAATAAAAACATTAAAGAGACGAAACGTGTTGCCTATAAATGCGGACGACCCTAGAGGAACGCAGGTAGCAACACCCGAGTCAAAGTTAGATAATCCGTCGTCAAACCTACGGTCTGATCAACCTAGCACAAGTCGACGAGAAATAAATAAATGTAGAAATGAAATTAAACAGATGCCCGAGTATAGCCGGAAGGAAAAAGAAGAATTATTAATGACGAGGAGTTTCGATACAAAGCGTACAATTTCTATCGAGGGAAACACTAACCCCGATAAATTGAATCCACTTTCGACTGAGGAAGAAATAGTGGAAACGCCTTTGAGAATCCCTCACGCGCATTCATCAAGAAACGTTATACTACCCAAAAAGAAGGTAGAATTTTTGCTCTCTGAGGATTATCCAGAGAAAGCTGGAAAAGAACCAAGTAAAAATAAAATTTTACAATTTGAAGGCGACAATACAGTGTCAGGAAAAACAAAAGATGAAACAAGTGTATGTATCGACGTATTATCCGGTACTCACGCAAACAAACCTCTCAAATATGGATTCACTACATCCACACCGATGACAGAACCTAATATTAGGGTACGAGAGAGAGAAAGAAAATCATTAAGTTTACTATCGCCTATACCTCAAAACCAAACAAGTATTGAAATGAAACGAAGGTCATCTCATAACAGAGGAAAATTATTTGATGAAAAAAGGAAAATAATAATTGAAGAAGAAGATATAGATGAGAAATCAGAAAGCGAAAATGACACACCAATAATTACTTCTCAACCTACAGAAATTATTAGTAGAAGACCACAGCAATCAATAATAACGACGAATAATAATTTAACTAAGAATAAAATTGAAGGAAATTGTTTAACAGTGGAAAACGAAATGTCCACATCACCCGCTACGAGCGACGATAATGAAGAAGAAACTACAAATGAACGAAAATTAAAAGAAACAAAAGAAACATTAATATTGCCTGAAAAAGAAATAACAAGGAATGAACCTGTATTACGGCGTTCTCAACGCACCAGAAAAGTAAATATTAAATGCCCCTGTTGTGTCAATGGAGCGGCACATAAACCTCAAGCCACTAGAGTTACGATACCTAGTAAGAGCGAGAAAGAAAATGTAAATAAGACTCAACCTACACAACACTCTCACACATCGACAAAGCTAAAACAAATCACAGAAGAGAATGAAGAAAAAACAAATATATCTTTACCAAATGACTTTACTACTGAAAATATAAGCAAGATTTCTAATCACTCAACACACAAAAATTATTCAATATCTCTTAGCGACAATAAAGACACTGGTAACACTACAACAAAAACTAGCCAAAATAAATCATTAGGAAATACTATTAAAAATAATTCTATAGTATCATTGCCACAGAACTCAATAATAATAAACGCAGATGAAAATAACAAGTCAATAAATAAATCATCGGTAACAGGCCAACTTAATCATAGACAAAATGAAAATAATGTTCCAAAACAAACGATTATAGAACAGGATAACGATGAAAGTATAGAATGTAGTCATTCCACTATAAATATAATAGAGTCACGTGATAACTTAGAGATGAAAAAAGATAATTACATTTGTTTCTTATCAGCAGACGGAACAGTTTCAAGTGAAATAAGTAAACGATTCATAGAAAAGGGATGGTTAAAGAATGTAAATCCTCATACAAAATTTGAAATGGGAGATATTCTAATTAATAAAATAAAAAAGAAATTTATATTTGGATTAGTTGTTCAAGAGGACGATACAAGCGTATTAAAAGAAGAAAGCTTCAGTTTAGCTTTTATGAATTTAAAAGAACATATGATTGAATCAAATATCGAGTCAGCTAGTATATCTCAAGGTAGAAGTGATATAAAAGATACAGCATGGATAAAACTTAAAGATATTATGAGAAATATTTTCCATGGTACAAATATTAAAATCACTATTTGCAAGGACAAAATAATTATACCTCAAATCGATGATAGATCAACAATAATAGAAGAATGTCATAGTTCACCAATAGGAGGACATAAAGGAGTCACAAAGACTTATAATAGAATTAGACAAAAATATTTTTGGGAAAACATGAAAAGAGACATCGAAAAATTCATTAAATATTGCGCTAGTTGCCAAAGGAAAAAATTAGTGCGAATAAAAACAAAGCAGCCAATGATATTAACAGACACATCTGGTGAACCATTTGATAAAGTAGCTCTTGATATTGTGGGACCACTCGAAACAACTGTAAACGGTCATAAATATATTCTCACCATGCAAGATGATTTGTCAAAATACTGTTTTGCCGTACCATTAACGCATGCAAATGCTGATGAAATAGCAAGAGGTTTAATTGATGAACTTATATTAAAACATGGTTGTCCAAAAGCCATATTAACAGATCAAGGAGCAGCTTTTATAGGCAAAGTAATGAAAAGATTAACTAAAGCATTCAGTATTAAACAATTAAAAACAACTGCATTTCACCCTCAAACAAATGGATCATTAGAAAGAAGTCATCAAGTATTGGCAGATTATTTGAAACATTATTTAAAAGATAGAAAAGAATGGGATAAATGGTTAAGTCACGCAATGTTCTCTTATAATACAAGTAAACACGAGGGAACAAAATTCACACCGTATGAAATTATCCATCAAAGAAAGGCTCTTATGCCATCAGAAATACCACCATTAGATAACGTCAGAACTTATGAAGATTACATGAAAGAAACATTAAGAAAAGTTAATGAGATCAGAAAAGTTGCTAAAGAAAATCTTGAAACCGCGAAATTTAAATCAAAATTAAATTACGATAAAAAGATAAATCCAGTACAATTTAAAATAGGTCAAAGCGTGTATTTAATTAAAGATCATCGCGCGGGAAAACTCGACGACAATTATAAGGGTCCATATGAAATAACAGACATAATACCTGAGAAAAATGATATAGAAATTCAAATAGATAAGAAAACTAAACGAATTGTGCATTGCGATAGAGTCAAAATAGCATACTTAAATCTATCAGAAGATGACGAAGAAGATAAATGATAGAATCAAATAAATTTACACCCAAAATATATTGAAGTCAAAATCTAAATCAGACAGTTATAAAATGCAAACCGACGCGAAATATAATACTAATAAGAACATCTATTCATGAATCGCATCCGAATTTCCGACAAATTTGAAACTCACAACACTAATAACAAGTGCGCTAGGTGGAGGAATAACACAAACTGAATTTCTCACCGCAAATAACAAATCTGAAGCTTACATTTTTTTTTTCTCAAGAAAAAATTCTTGTAGTATGACAAGCGATATGAGTTAATAACGAAAAAATTACAAGTTATTGCGAACGGGGACGTTCGACCATTTTAGGTGGGGAGGCGTGTGTTCCCCAAGCATGAATACGTAAATATATATACAATACACACAGATGCACACAAAAACCACTTAGTCAAAAAAAAAAAAAAAAAAAAAAAAAAAATATTCACTTCCTAATAACATTAATAAGGTTAATAGTACTGATAACATACATTTCTTCATAATTTTTAATTTAATAACGAAAAAAAAAAAAAAAAAAATTTTTTGATTATATAAACAAAAAAATAATAAAATTTTTATAAATGAATAAATACAGTTTAAAAAAAAGAACAATAGAAATTTTTCTTTTCATTAAAATTAAAATAAAAAACGAAGAAAGCCAATGAGAAGAATTGATAAATTTTTTTTTACATTGAAAAATGAAACATAAACATGGTTGCTTCAACGATGTGTATTACTTTTTGCGTAACGACTATTATATATAAAATAGTTACCGTACATTGTGTTAATAATAGTTCAAAAAAAAAAAAAATTTTTTTTGTAGTAAATTAAGACTCAATTTCTAAACATTGAAACCGAAATATTGAATAATTATTAAAGAAAACCATTACGATTAAGACTATTTTATAAATGAATTAAATATTTAAAACAATAACCGAATTAGTCAATAATTATAAATGAACTAAACACTTAAACCATAACGAATAAATTAAATAGTAAATAAGTAATTAAATTTAACTAATAAATATTAACTAGACAATTAATTAGATCGTTCTATAATAAAATAATGAAAAAGGAAAATGAGGACAAGTATAATCAAGCAACAATACAAAAAAAAGAAAAAATATAACCAAAAAATATATTCTTTATATATTTTTAAATTCCGCGCACTCGATTATACTTCGAACGAGGACGTTCGAACTTTTTCAGGTGGGGAGGTGTTATATCCCCAGCGTAGGGATATATTATTATATAGGTTAAACATAGAATAATTAGTTAATAAGAAATTAAACCTTAAGAAATAGCTGTATAACATAATATACATATATACAAATGAAATACATGAGAACTGCGATCGATAAGACAGAACTCTAATTATGTTACATAATAAATATACAACTAACAAATCCAACTACACATATGATGTAATTACAAGTATTACGTCTTCTGGCTAAATTATGGACGAATTTTCATTATACGTATTTTCTTTTCTTTTTAATTTCTATCTTCAAAATGGTACCATAAATCAGGCCCCAAATTGGAAAACCTTGTATTTTTTTTAGAGTCGATATCGATCTCGATGAGGACGCATTCCAGATTTTATGACTTTTCACAAGAACTCGATGACTCACAGGATGCGCTAATAGATTTCTCTAATACGCATATTGGTCATGGAAAAAGGAATGCGTCGATAAGGGCAATCAATGGGTCCGTCGCCAACTCTAAGTGAATATGTTCGTTAAATTCAAGATAACGCAAAATTTATTTGTCTACATTCCAACCCCAAAAGTCACATACTCACTACCCCCAAAATGCTCTAGTTTGAGGGATATATAAACCCCTTGATCATAGCAGCATCGTTCGTCGTTATAGCTTCACTTCTCTTCACAACGTCATTTAGTCTTAGTCCTAGTTTTAATTCAGATCTCCGACGAATATTAAAAAGATCAGTTTCTCCGACAAGTTAAGGAAAATACAAGTTCTTTAATGAATTAATAAAATCACGTAGTACCGAGTTCGAATCGAGTAGAGTGCAGTTCCTACTCAGAATACACTCGAGAGTGACAATTATCCGCGATGTTCGCGAGAAAATTAATGTTGAATAAGAATATAATAAATAACTAAATAAGTCGGAGTTCTCGTTTAATATTAAATGAAGATAGAATAACTAATAGTAATCAAGTTAATAAATTTTATTTGTTAATTCATCATCGATACTATTATTAAATAAGTAAGCCATCGAACAATTTTGTGAAGTGCAAATAATTAAATAAATAAGTGATTTAAATTTAAATCGTGTTCACAAACATTATTCATTTACCGCCAATCCGAACATCTTCACAATTCCACTAGTTTCCGTTTCGAATCTACATCTCTAGAAACGAACAATCCCTATAAAATAAATTATTATAGTGAGGTTGACATCAATTACGCTGGAGAATCGCAGAGATTGGCTCTCAACCAATCTGGAGCAGAGGCGCCCGACCACGAACAACGTAACTCAACAAGGTAAGCCTCTCTCGACGAAATCGCGCACTCCAGGACGTAACATATGCGTGCGAGTTTGTATTAGTATGTGTGTAGATATAGAGTAAGGTGAAGAGGGGGGGCTTGAATAAATTTGAAGAAATGATATATATTACAGAAACAAATTAAAATTAATTTTGATGATTCCGCCAAAGATAAATTAATTCATGAAATGAAAAAATTTATCAATGCCCAGATCGCGTCACGAGGAAGTATCATCACTTACGTTCCGCACACACGATCAAGAAAGAGGATTAGTTAATCATTTGTTTAAGTAGAAATTATTCAATTTTCGCCGAACCCAATAATAACTCAATTCTTTTTTTTTTTTTTTCAACGTGTGTTGAAAACAATATAAACGTAAACAAATAGTATGTAAACACAAAATTTTTAATTTCCGGAATCTTATGTCTTTTTACATTTATAGTTTGAATTCCATTTCTTAGTGCGACTGTGACGGTAAAATTTGTTTTGAGGCGTGCATATAAATTATTTGTTCACATCCATACCTTTCTCGACAAAATAAGACTCAACAAAGTCATATTTCGTCGAAAAATATCAATCATAGATATAAAATTTTGAAGTTTCGATATCTCGAAAACTAAGCGAGATATCGAAATTTTTTATTCTCCAAAAACGTCTTATTTCGTCGAGTTCTACAAAAATTCATTGTCATTTGGCGGCGCCACGGAAACCGTATACTTGCCCCAAAGTTGTCCCTGTGAAAAAAACCGACCTTGCTGACGGGAATGGTTTTGGCTTTTCTACTCATCTAAAATCAAAAATAAAAATTTATCCTCAATTGTTATGAATGTGTCTATGGCAGGAACTATAATGAAAAAAAAAAAAAAAAAAATGACAAAATGACACGTTGTCAAAATGAAAAGTCTGAAAACCGCCTCATTTTTGCAACGTTTTTTTATAAAAAAATTAGAAATATTTGACAGAAAATTTTTGTTCTAGTTCCGACCATAGCTGCTAGTGTACTTAATAACGTGTTTAAATTTGAGACAAATCGGTCGAGTAGTTTTTTTCAAATCATTCCCATGAGACAGAAAAAAGTAGTTTTGAGATAAACGCGTTTAATGTTAATAATAGCCCCTTCTACCTACTCCGATGCTGACCTTTAATGGGCTATAATACTTGAAGTACTGTGAATATCATTACCAATTTTTCACAGTATAATCATAAGACACTATACTTTCGGAATATAGAAAAAAAAAATCAATTTTTCGAAAATTCTAGACCAGAAAGTCCCCCTTAATAAAAAAGAACCTAGTCAGCATCTAACAACATTGTGAAACCATCCAAAAAAATCTTGTTATATCTTCGTCGCATTTCAATTTAGCAGTCACTAACAACGTTGAATATCGAAAAATATGTGGCATATTTCGTTTCATTACAATATTAATTTAGTGCAAATACAATAAATATAATCAAGTGTATAAAATATTTGAACTTCTTATAATACCTCAAAAAAGAAAAAAAAACATTCCCTCATTACATTTAATTAAGTCGATTTATCTGCTCACCTTTATTCATTAAAATAAGATGGATACATAAAAATTGATACAATAATTAATGATTAAATCCACTCGGAAAGAGGTAATACATGATGAAAAATTATTTTCATAATTTTCATCAACTTATACATCGACAACATAATTTGGGTGCACCACGAGCATCGGGTCATCATCTTCTTCTTCAATATACGCATTATCCTCTTTTATGCCTTTATCAAGCTGTCCCGACGCAAGTGGAATTATGATTTGATCATGATAAATTAATCGATCGATTATTTTTTCAGCTAATACTTTTCTTTCCAACAACTCTTCTTCTGATTCAATTTGATCTTGCACCTGATCAAGATACCAAGCAACAAGTTCAGATTTTTTTATTCCAACCTTATTCTCAGCTTCGAGACGATCTTCCTCATTTCTCATATATAACACCAGCATATTAGAAAGATTTTTATATTCTTCAAAAGACATTGTTAGTTTCTTTTTCACTTGTTCTGTTGAATTTTTGTTATCTTCAGTATTTGATGTCAATTCAGGATCTTGAGAATCGCGTCCCATAGCGTTCAAAGCTTCCATTAAAGGTGGAGCATCATCCAGTTCCATTTCTGTGTCACCATTTTGGATACCGCTATCTAAATCAATATCTGGTTGTTCAACACGCACTATACTCTTGCTTAATAATCGTCTGGCTTCTTGAACATGCCGTACGGTCACTTTATCAGCACATTCGAGTTTAGCTAACGCCTCCGACAGTCGCACAAGGCTTTCTAATTGTCGCACAGTTACCCGCCATGTCGATTTGGCTGATCCTGCACCCTCACGTTGGCGCAAAGTTGTATAACTCTCAACAAGTAATTCTGCTGTGTCAGTACTCAAAATGGGTTTAAAGTGTTTTGCAAAATTAATATATCGTAGAATTTCCTGCTGATCATAAATAGTCTCAATATTAATAGCATTATTGCTATGAAGGTCAACAATTTTTTTGGCTATTGCATTGTCAATAACTTCATTACATTCATCGACGAGGATAAAAAATAAGTCGAAGCGAGACATTATAGGTGCCGTTAACATAATGTTTTGTTGAAGAGACTTGGAACGATCGTAACGACCGCCAATGGGATTCGCTGCTGCCAATATTGATGTTCGAGCATTCAATGTAGCTCTCACTCCCGCCTGAAAAACAAAAAAAAAAAACTTATATACATTTAAACATCGAAGATAAACATCAAACACTCTATCAAAAAATTATAATGTAAGAACCAAGGAGTGAACATTATAAAATTTTCGATAAATATCAACGCAAACAAATGAACTATTGTAAACCGCTGTTTATTGCAATTCAAAAACTAAATTATACCTGTCGGTTGTTATTGTCATCAGTAAGAAGTTGATAATATTTTTTCAAGATTTCAGACTTCGTTCCTCACCTTTGCAATAGAAATTGTCTGTTGTTCCATTGCCTCGTGTATCGCGACTTGATCTTTTGGATCCATTTTATCAAACTCATCGATACAACAAATTCCATTATCTGCCAACATCAATGCGCCAGCTTCAATAACGAAATCTGCAGACTCTTCATCGCGAACAACGGCTGCAGTCAAACCAGCGGCGGATGATGCTTTTCCAGAGGTATATACAGCTCGTGGAGCAATATCCGACACTTGTTTTAATAATTGAGATTTTGCTGTACTTGGATCACCAACAATGCAACAATTTATATCCCCTCTCAATGTAGTTCCCTCAATCGTTGTTTTTGGCACTCCACCAAACAGCATCAAGGTTATTCCTTTTTTTACCTCATCACAACCATGAATTGCAGGGAATAAACTTGAAACGAGATTTTCGTAAAGATGCTTATCACGACTCATTTCATATACTTTGTTCCATTCTGCCTCAGACATTTGACGCTTCATCATTTCTTGAGAAATGTTTTCAATAGCCATTTCAGTACCACCAAACTATTCACGAAAAAATATTAAAATAATTACTAAATTTATTTCAAAGATTAAAAAGAACAAGAAAGATTTTATAGATACGACATAAATGTAAATATACCCGGAGACTTGTGGCGGTAACACTACAAGCTAGAAAGGCTAATTTATAGTTCAAATTACGAACTCCAAGAGCTTTTAATCCACGCACTCCCTCACCCTGTTCACCAACTTTATGCCTAGATCCAATTTCAGCTTTTGCTCCTGGCATGTTCAATACCCCAACATCAGGAACAACAATAAGAGTTCCAGTGAAATCATATCTAAAAAAATATTCAAAATAAATAATTTGGAGCGTTAATATACCAATGAGACCACGTACCTATCACCGGCTTGTACAGTCTCAACTGTTTCAGCTCTTAAAACAATTTCTAAAGATCTGGGAATACATCCACGGGGTAATTCACTTTGAGTTTCTTGAATTCTAACTTTCTGAAAGTCCACAAATATTGAATTATCGACATCCAATAGAAATCGTCGCTTGTTGGCACATACGGGATTATGACAAATTGTTGGATTTGTAAACTGCAAAGATGAAAAAAATTTTTATACGGGAAATTCATGCTACCATTTTTGATAATAGTTATTATCATTACCTTGAATTGTTGTTCGACATTTTTAATTACGGCATTACAGTCTACACACAGAAATGTTCCAAGAATTAGCTCAGGATGAACTGGATGAGTTCGCACAACTTGTCCTGATATTCTTATAAGAGTTCCTATTTTTGCTGTAGTCAACTCTCGTAATTTATGTCTTGTTGGCACATCAATAAGACTCACATAACATTCCTTTTCTTTTCGTAATTCACCAGTATCTTTAACGAAATTGCAGACTGCTTGACAGAGATAGGGATAAATTCTAAATACAAAAAATATACAAACCTCATTATTGACACTAACTGTGAAATTAACGTTTACTCATAGATATTGGTTTATAATTACCTATAATATTCTTCGATAATTGTTGTGGAAAGAACTTGATTGTATTTTTCAATATCTTCGAAGGATACAACTAGTGTGCTTCTCTCGGGACTGATAAGTTCTTTGGCGGGTTCCAAATACTTGATTTCATCCTCTTCTTTGAATTCTTCAAAAAAATTTTGAAATAATTTTTGACATTGAACCCCTATTTCATCTCGAACACGATTTTGTCGTGCTTGCAAGTCCGCTAAATCCATTATTTTGTCACTCAATAATCAAACTAACCTCAAATTACACTATTCAACATAAAATGATGCCTTGCTTTAATGATAATTTTGGCGGGAATTCAACTGATGAACTCTCAAAATAGTGCCAACATTACGGCGTGGACCGATTCTCTCTCGGCTCAGGGACAACTGGACTGTCGGAATTCATCCCTACCTTCGCTGCCTTCAACTGTAATACCAACACAGCACAACAAGTACCTACTTCAGCCAGAGTACGGCGTTCCAATCAAGCCAAGGAACTGCCACGCCGCCAATGGAAGCAAGCTCAACAAATGAGTTCCTGTATAGCCTTTGGTGAAGAGAGTGCACCAAATGCTATTGGGGCCTGTAAAACCTAATTCACAACATCTCAAATTAATTTCCCATTCAAAAAAATAACTTTTTATTAAAAGAATTTATAATAAACAATTGCGCATGCATTTTTCAAAGGAAGGATCTCACGCATGCGCACGTCGAATTACATGCACTTTATCTATCTCATTCTATGTCCACCATCTCACTCAGTAGTTACTAGACAGTAATATAGAAGTAATTATTATATACATATATAATGGATTTGCAGTTGTCATTTTGGTTTTTTGGTTAGGAGGACAATATTCAATAAGAAAACAAAGCATTGAAAATTAAATAAATCTTATTTTCATTGTCACAGATAAAAGATTGTAAAAATGGCGTCGTGCTTAGACAATATTCAAATTCCTTCATGTATTTGGTTTGAGGGTGGAGAAAAACGAAATGCTCTGATGTCAATGCTTGCAGGTACATTGGTAAGATACAAAATTTGCTCATATGATTTGTCATATATTTTGAGACAGCAAAATATCATATTATTGACTAAATCAAACTTTTGTTTTCTTTTATAGTTTTTCACGGGTTGGTGGTTTATCATTGATGCCCAATCTACGTATCCTGCGGATATGTACAATGCATATCATATTTGCGGTGTTTTTGGAACAATATCTTTATTTATGTAAGTTAATTTGTCATCAGACAATTATTCATTGATCATAAAACAGTTATATATCAATTACAGGGTGAATTCAGTAACGAATGCACAAATACGTGGTGATTCATACAATGGCGGATGTTTAGGATCAAGAGGTGCTCGAGGATGGTTATTTCTTGGCTTTGTCATGGGATTTTCAGCAGTGATTGCTGCTTGTTGGATATTATTTGCTGATTTTGCTGCAAAAGGTAAAACTTATAATTTCTCACGATGATAAATAAAAAATTTTATATAATTAAACTGATATCTTTATTCAGAGACAAAACATTACTGGCCAAGTGTTGGACTATTTTTGCAAAACATATTTATCTTCCTGGGATCATTGACGTATAAATTTGGAAGATCTGAAGATCACTGGGGTTGAATAATAATTATGTGTTCATGAATTTAAAAACATAAAATGTGAAACGTAATTCTATCTGATGCTTTTTTATACTTTCTGATCGAATTCTATTATAACATGCAAATTTAAAGAAATTATAGTATAGTAGTGCATATCATTCAATACCAGAATAATGAGTGAGATGTTTTATTATCTCTTTACAATTATTTATTGATGATGACTTGATCTAAACATATACTCACATTTATATAACAATTATAATAACTAAATGTATTAATTAGTGAGAATAATAAATTACAAAAAATAGAGAAGAATTCATCTATAGCTTATGTACAGTTTTTTTCAAAATATCTTAAAATTTTAATTTGCCTTTACATGAGCAAACAATTGGCATACATTATTGATTACAGTATTAAATAAAAATGTTATATGAGCTACGGAAGGAATTTTCAAATTGAAAATTCATTGAATTAAGCAAACGTAATCGCAAAATTCAAGATTCTCATCATTTCATAACGTAAAGATATTATAGAACTACCTTCTAAATTTATATTATTTAACTATTTGGATAAACGGTTGAATTGAAAAATTATTTTCCAACACTTTATTTTCTATTGAATAAAAATATAAATTTCGAAATGTACACCAATTTAACAGTACATCATGAAGTTAGAGAAGAATTTTTCAAAGTTGACAATCCAGTGAAAAAAAATCCATATGAAAATCAAAAAACATTGATCTGAATTCAGAATCAGAACCTCTTCTAGAATAAAATATCAATCACTTCTCAATTGAATTATTAGAAGTTAATAATAATAATTCTAACTAAGCGAATGTACTCATGTTCAGCCATAGATTCCACAGCGAATTGGCGAGTAATGTTGAAATATAAAGAATAATCAATTCGCAAATTTAAAATTCATGTGATATTGTATGATAAAATATAATATATAAGAAAACTTAATACTGAGGGTTGGGTGAATTTCGTTGGAAATTCCCCTGCTGAGCCTGGTTTTGCTGCAGAGGACCCGGGCTAGGTCGTGACTGTTCTCTATATTGATTCAAGCCAGATTGAATACTGTGTCCTGAAGATGGTGCACCAGCAACTTTTCCATAGTTACCCCTGCTCGAGCCTTGATAACTGCCATATGCAGAATCATCACTTCGTCGTGATGTGTGGCCGTACATGCTCTCCGGTCTTCTTGGATTCGATGCATTATCTGAATTCGGTTGCTTCTGCTGTTGTTGTTGATGTAATACTTGACTAGTCTGTGATGATGGTGATTGAGATGTGGGAGGTGTAGGTGCCGGAGCACGACCATATATACTTGATGCAGTTGTAACGCCATAAATTCCGTTTTCACGAGTGCTGAGACTTGTTGAAATTCCTCGAATACCATAAATACTTTGGGTACATTGCTGCAATTGATTTTGCATATTTTGATTGGTGCTATTGTGATTCTGTGACTGGCTTTGACCAGGTTGTGGTAGTGATGGTGCTTGAGAGGTAGACAATTGATCTCTGGTTGGTGGTAGAATTGCACTTTGTCCAATTTTCATTTGATATAGGCTTTGTGCGGGTTGCAATGGTCCTGGTTTTGGTAGAAAAAATCCATCTCGTGGGGATGCACTTGATTTTGCATAAACACTTTGTGATCTATTTAGATTAGCCCTCGTCAATGGCGGTGATTTACAATAAAGTGACTTTGTTCCACCATATATCGATTCAACGCGTTCAGTAGCGGTTGGGGGTGCTGAATAAATCGATGATGATGCGCCAGCAACTGGCCTATATGTTGCATAACCACCAGGGAATTTTGGACTTGTCGGTTTATCAAAATCATCATATGTATCCTCGTCTGATCTCATTGATGAATTATCACCGTCATCCATTTCCCGCGAGTCAGATGAACGTTTTGAACTCAAAACATATTCATGTAGCAGAGTAGCAACAGCACCACCCAATATTGGTCCAACCCAATAAACCCAATGGTTGTCCCAACGATTCATGACAAAAGCTGGGCCCAGAGCTCTTGCAGGATTCAAAAATGGACTCTAAAAATTAATTGAATATAAAAAATTAATTATAAATTATTTACAACACAGTTCAAGCATGGATTATAATTATCAGCGATACATATTCGAATGTATGAATGTATAAGAAAAGAATAATCTTAAATATTAAAGAACGACATAAAAGTAATGATAATTAATATTCTGAGCAGAAAATAACGTGTTAATAATGTGAAATGATACAAATATCACGATACAATTTCAATAATTTCTTCAATTTTAAATATAATTCCAACAATTTTAGTTACATTTTTCGTGCAAAAAATTATTCCAAAATTCTGAGTTTGATGCTACTTACTGATACTAATGTTGCAGCTGTATATGCTGCTGCGAGTACACCTGCAGATCTTGTTGATAGTATGGAGGGTAATTTCGGAAGATTTGCTGCAAAATGTGCTAGCACTATGAGAATTGACAGTGCCATTTCCACGAGGAGTTTTTCTACTGCTATCCCAGAACGTGTATTGGATGGCATGGCCTGAGTTCCAATGACGCTGTACAAAAAAAAAAATTATGATGACAATTGATAAATGGAGTCCACATATGGGTGACCTTATGAATGTGTGGAGGATAAGGCTAATAATTGTTAACCATAGAAAGTTCATCATTATCCCATTGTACATCAGTCTTTGTGTTGCATTAGATAAAAAAAGCCCTACAGGGAATGATGTTTATATTAGCAGTCGTAATCTCTTGAGTGTCGATACATAAATTTTCTCCAACAGTGCAAGGGTTATTCAATTTTCACCCTACAAATGCATAATTATACGGGGTTACGATTGCTTGACCTTATTTGATCTCCATCGTTTCTTATTTTATTTACGAATATAAAAGTTTTCGGTATTATACTTAAATTGGAATTCCAATATATATTCGCCAACTTTTTGTTATTAATTTTCAACTATTTTATATATTAAAAAATGCTTTGGATTTAGCTGGGAATTAATTGTGCAATTTCAGTAAATACTTTCACATTTTGAGTCTGTCTACATTAGACGATTTTGAAAATTATTCAACTGTTAAATTTTCGCTTCAATTATTTAACTTGATGAAAATGAAAAAAATGAAAAATCACGAAATTCGAATCGATCATTTATACAATATAGATACAAAAGTTTTAAAAATAAGATTATTTTGGAAAATAATTTCTTTTCATCCACTCAGAATTCTATTTTGATTTTGAATATAAAATCGATTGCTTCGTTTTATATTTAACATTACACTTGATTTGAGTGTCAACCTGTGCCCCATTTTTGTGGTTCACACAATTGAATGCGGTATGGCAACGGAGAGTTGTCGGAATATGTTAGAGGGTCGATTACTTTATTTGTGGGGAACATTTTTCCAACCCCTCCTTTTCCATTTTTATTTTATTAAAGACCACAGTCACGATGGTATACCACCGCGTATGTGATACGTTTTAAATAAATTTCTACTCAATTTTCAGCTAGGGTATCTCCCCTTAACATTGAGTTTAACGAGCTATTGATATCACCCCTCTGACTTGGACAGGCTTTGGACCCTGTTGGAAACACTTGTTCAGCCATCTCTATGCTACAGTTTAATATAGTATCCTTGTGCCTCCCTAATATCATATTACTGTAACTGAAACTATAATCACGAATTGAGTGTTTTCATAGTCTTTATCAATATGAATATTTGATGAAAGCAGAGTCCAAATATATCGATATGATATCATTATTGACAGTTGTGATTGGTGTAAAATACAATGATTTTATTCTCATTTTGAAGTTAATTTAAACGCGATGTCATCATGTAATCTGATGAACAAAAGCCGGTGACACATGACCGACACGGGCGCGGTCAAATCGCAATCATTATGATATACGTCCATTATAAAATTTCGTGAGAATATTCGGGGTGTGTTGCACCAAATAAAACCTCTGTGAAAGTTGTCATATGTTTGAACTCATGTCCATCATGATATATATTTTTCTATATATCACAAAGATATTTAATCCTTCTTTGTAATGTGGCTACTTATCGTTTTGGAACGTGAATACTAAGAGAATAATATTATGTCTTTGTAAAAAACCATTAATGAAAACCCATATAAATGCAGGGTATAAAAAAAAATAGTGTACCAGACTTCGAGAGATGATAGTACAAAAAAAATAGTTGTTATTTAAGGAGGTTCGTCTACTAACAAGAAATTAAGGATGGAGATCGGCGAAATCGCGAATATTATTAGATTATATTAAAAAAATGAGCTTTGGAAACTTTCAAGGGTCGAGGGTACATATAAAAAAAGTTATTAATAATTATATTTCGAGCTTATTACACGTGTTCTTATGGAAAATGACGAGGTATCCGCACTTAATGGCTAGTATATTCTTAAATTGAGGATAGGTTGAAATAAAACTGACACAGATAGGAAGATGATATTCCAAAGAACGTTTTTCTTCCTTAAAAATATTCTGAGGGTACTAAATTATAACAAAAAATCACGAATGAAGAAGGAAAGTTACAGCAATTTCTGCTAAGTGACGAAGAGTTGGCAACCTCGCAGCAAAGAGGATAACTCGTGCACGCGCGCGCTATTTTAAATAAATACAAATTTGATGTGTATAGTTGTACAGCTGACAGCGCGCGCATGTGCAGTGTAAAGCAACGTTGCCACGTCGTAGATATTCGTTATATATATTTTGTGTTGACATATATACATATATTTTCCCAAGCTCCATAATTTTTAAAAGAACAGAAGATGAATTTTTTTTAAATTTGGTGTATTCACATATTCTTCTCTCTCAAATGCAATGGTGATATTCAAAAACGCCGAACGTGTTTTGCAAAGATTGTTTTTGTAAGCGTGGGAAGTTGATTTCTTTTTGCATTGCAAGTTTCAAACGCAAATATCTCGAAAACCGTCTATTCTGTCAAGCAAGACGAAGAATATCGTTTTTATGTGAAAAACTCATAACTTTTCGAATTTTATGTTGAAATTACTAAATCTTAAAGTCAAAAAATGTATGTGGAAATCAACCTTCCATTCTTGCAAAATCAAACCTTGCAAAACAGATTTGGTTTTTTTGAATATTGTGTACAGGAGAAAAAAATATGCGATAATACCAAATTTCTAATTAATTTCTAAATAATTCAAAACTATTCTTTTTGTCCACCTTGTAAAAGGGTGTATTTTCCTTACGAAGCGTTTTAGGGCCTATGTTTATATAAACTTTTTTTCTTATATTTATGAGTACTATTGCCTTCTGAAGTCCGGTACACTATTTTTTTTACACCCTGTATAATTTATAGAGTGGTCTTTTTTAGTGTCTTTTCACTTTGAAGAGGGCGAAATACTTTGACGAATTCAAAAAAAAAAAAAATTGCTCAAAACCACCTCTCACTGTGATCCTCTAACAGTTCAAGAATTCACAACTGAAGGCAGGAAATGAATGAACATGTTTATCGTGTATATTAGACTGGCCCAAAAAAATTGAATATTTTTTTTTTTTAAGCTATATCGAGAATATTATTCAGAATGACAAAAAAGAAATTTCGTGAAAATTCGAGCCCTTAATATTAATTTTGAGAGGTCTATCACTGCTATTTTTGATTTTTAGTCATAGTTTGATGTTTTACGTTAGAACTGTCAAAACATAGGAATAAAAAAATTCAGTTTCACTTATTCTTATCTAAAATTGAATTCTCTACAAAAAAGGTCTGATTGAAAATTTTCGTCAGACAAGCTGTTTTCGAGTAATTGAGCTTAATAAATCGATGTGTTTTTTCGATTTGCCCTTTTTACTTTGAAATTTTGTAACTAATGAATCAATAAATATTTAAAGAAGTTCACGTCAGATTCTTGAAGGAAATTTAATGTTCTACAAAAAAGGTCTCTTAATATTTTTGCCTACATTTAATTTTTCAAAAGTTATTCACGATTGAAATCGAAGAAAAAATTGAAATTTCAAGTTGTCCATTCATAACTCATTTTTTTCACTTAACGGAACAAATTCACTTTTTCGATCATTATTGAACATTATTCATCAAAAATCTCTCAATATTTATCATTATTTTAACAATATTATTACGAAAATATGTAAATTTCATAATAAATATCAATTTATTTTTGCCTATTTGATTATTTTTCAACAAAAGCGTAGTTTTATTATCTTCAAGTAATTTTTGGGTAGACCATTATTTCATTTTATTGATGAAAATGATTTATTTATAATATTTTATGCATTTATATGGAAAAAAAAACAGTTTATGGCTACTTAATTAATAACATCAATAACAGATGGTAAGAAATTTATTTTAAACACAATTTTAACTTATATTTTAGAAAAAATCCGTAGGATTTTATAGATTAACAATCATAATCAACTACTGGGTATAATATTTTATTACATTAAGGTTTTTTTGTTACAATTAGGGTATTTTTTTCGATACTCACTAATGACTAGTAGTAAGTACTGAAGTTGTTCTTCGTTTTTCGTAAGACACTTGTTATATTCTTCAATCAACGCTACGCCACGTTCAGCTACATCATTTACGACCGCTAAATGATTAAAAAATTGTTTACATTCCTGAAAACTATCAATGTTGGACCAATTTTGTACTTCTTCATCGATTAACTCATACGGTAAATCGAAATCTTCAAATAGACTAAGTAATTCTGTTGAAACAAAGTCACTTGGATTTCGTAGTAGACAGTGCGGTTACTAAAAAAGAGGGAGTAATTTTATACGGTATAGCGCTTAATGAGTTTAGAAAAAGCGATTTAAAATGGAGCTTCAAGGGAGGAAATGTTATTTATTGATGTGAATTCGTGTATATTAATAAATATAACAACTCACAAACATTGAAATATTATAAATAAATCATTTTCATTAATAAAACAAAATAATGGTCTACCCAAAAATTACTTGAAGATAATAAAACTACGCTTTTGTTGAAAAATAATCAAATAGGCAAAAATAAATTGATATTTATTATGAAATTTACATATTTTCGTAATAATACTGTTAAAATAATGATGAATATTGAGAGATTTTTGATGAATAATGTTCAATAATGATTGAAAAAGTGAATTTGTTCCGTTAAGTGAAAAAAAATGAGTTATGAATGGAAAACTTGAAATTTCAATTTTTTCTTCGATTTCAATCGTGAATAACTTTTGAAAAATTAAATTTAGGCAAAAATATTAAGAGACCTTTTTTGTAGAACATTAAATTTCCTTCAAGAATCTGACGTGAGCTTCTTTAAATATTTATTAATTCATTAGTTACAAAATTTCAAAGTAAAAAGGGCAAATCGAAAAAACACATCGATTCATTAAGCTCAATTACTCGGAAACGGCTTGTCTGACGAAAATTTTCAATCAGACCTTTTTTGTAGAGAATTCAATTTTAGATAAGAATAAGTGAAACTGAATTTTTTTATTCCAATGTTTTGACAGTTCTAACGTAAAACATCATACTATGACTGAAAATAAAAAATAGCAGTGATAGACCTCTCAAAATTAATATTATGGGCTCGAATTTTCACGAAATTTCTTTTTTGTCATTCTGAATAATATTCTCGATATAGCTTTCAAAAAAAAAAAATATTCAATTCTTTCGGCCCAGTCTAGTGTATATAGCTTTTTTTTTTTCACTTTTTTTCATTTCATCATGTGAAGCATCGTCATCATAAAAATAGTAGAGTGTGCAACACGATAAAAAAACGATGGTGTTCTTCGACAAGTTCGAAGTTTGAACACCCAAGGCAGCAATCACTAGAAATTAGTAAAAACACACGTTTCTAATTCCGAGGTGCACATCATATTTTCATCAATACTAAAATGAAAATGGAAACTTTTTGAGTGTCATTTGTTGACCATTTTTTTGCCGACAGAAAAACTGAGGTCATATTTTCTCTTAATCGGTCAATTTCCTAACTTCTCTCTTACGTCATGTTATTGTTTATCGAAAATAAGACATAATGTCAATTATTCACAACACGCGAAAAGTTGCTATTCCTGTCCACGTATTGAGAAAACAAATAAGAAATAATTTTCACTTATAAATTAAACATAACTAAAATGAAATGAATAACAATAATTAGACAAAATTGTATATAATTTCTAGCACACATGCATTGTATTGATGGCGGTTGAGGAAAAACCATAAACCAAAGAATTCCAAAATAAATACACATTGTTGAATTATTATCGAAAAAAAAAAAATAAGTAAAATTTCGAAATGTACTGTTATATCATAAAATTTTCGGAATCGTACGCATATACGATTACATATAACTGACGATCAGCCAGGTATCGGAATTCCTCGAGAGAAATGTGAAAAAAAATGAATGAAGAGCATTTGGTATAGACAAGATCCTTTTGAGTATACAGAACCCTCGGGCAGCGTAGAGGAAAAAAATATAAGGCCTCCGACCTCATGAGCAGCTGCAAGTTGGCCCCAAAGAAAAAGATGGAGCAGAAAAAAGAGAGATGAATCTATATATTTACACAGAAATCGTGGGCAATGAAGAGGGGGAGGGGACACGTGCTAGCCACATGTTGCTTGAAACGATGCCCAGAATCTCAAGCGTCTAAGGTTCTCCTTTAAAGCGTTAACTGAATATAGCAGGATAAAATAAGAAAGAGCGAGACTGATCAAATGGATTAATAGAAGAGAGCTCACAGATGTTTTTGAAGAATATATGATGAAGAAAATAATGACTCTAAATAACCATCTTTTGTTATATTTTTCATAGTCACTAAATCATTCATTCTTTTGATACAATTTTTTCGCCATCTCTTCAATCACCATGTTAATGTCACTCTAAAAATAATTATAAATGATGTCGTTCTGATATTTTCTTAGCTTTCAGCTTCAACTTTCGTCTTATAAGGCACATATAATATAGGTATTATATTCTGCAACTTTATAGAAAAAAAAATAAAATAAAAATAGAAATCTATCTGGGAGATATTAACTTTAAATCGCAGCTTGAACCCTGTTATCTATTATACACATAAAAATCTTTCATAGATATTTCTGATCCAACGCACGTAAATCCGGATTCATGATAGTTATTGGCGTTTCTAAGTATACCTTCAAACATGTGCATATACATATTTTATACAGTAAAAAATGAAAAAAATCATTTTATGTGAATTCGGGATTGATGAAAAATATAGTAGCGACGGATATTACATATACAATGATGGGGGAGAGCAAAGGTATCCGGCCATGAGGTTCCTTCTGTTTATAACCTCACACGAACTTGCACCTGCATCCTTCACAGCTGCTTCATTATAAATTCTATGGTGAACTGAGTTAAATCACCTATATATACTCAATAAATATATGTATTTACTGCAGATACATACACATGTGTGATCAATTTTTATTGTCTTTAAAATTGCCAGGTTTTGGATTGTGTTTTGATTTGGAATTTTTTGAGGAAACTTTGTACAACTTTTAGAGAGTTTTTATCAAAGGTTTGATCAAATAAAGATCCAAAGTTTACTCATGAGATGGGCAACTGTGTATCTAACATAATATGATGACAGATGCAACGATGCCACTATCGTTTTTAGTTTTATTTATTTTTTTGTCCTCAGGGGTCGAAGACTTCTCCCCTGAGAGATATTCATATATTGGTTTGGGTGTGTGTCCGTATTCCATGCACTATACCACAGGGTGAAATTTTAACTAGAACTATTGTTCGATTATTATTTTTGTACATATCGCACACTTGTTACCTCTTTATCGATCTAAACATGCTGGCAAAGCCACTTCAATTTCAGCGTTTTTTTTTCTTTTCTATAAAAAAGTCATGCTATAGTGAAATAATGAATTTAGGCAAGTATTTCTCGTAGTTTAATTGTGTGAAATTTAAAAAAACGGAACATCACGACTAGAAAAAGAAAAATAACAAAAAACGTAAATATATAATCGATAACTCGAATAAAAAATTCAACATTTTGTTGGATATTCCACTAAATTTCATCATTTATAAATAATAATTTATGTTTGAAGTTTTATTATAATTATGCCTTTTTTGTTTAATCACTTTCACTTTTCTTAATACTCATGTCGCCAGTCTGACCCATAAATTCTTATTGTCTTCTAAAATTCGTTATTTCATTATTTTATTACACTCTAAATATTTGTAACTAATTGCAATTTTATTGCCGCTTGCTTAGAAGCCCCAAACAATTCTTTAAAAATAAAATTATAAATAAAATCCCTAACACTATCCATTCCCACTACCTATTCCCTTTTTACCAATAAGTAATTAGGATTTACAATTACTTCACCTACACCTATTCCTCTCCTCACCTCAGAGAACCTTTACACCAATCCAAAAATCCAAGTCAAAATTGACTATATAAAAATACTCACTAAACAAACGAAGTTAATTCAATATAAAAATGAAAATAAAGCCCAAATTTGTTCTTCTTTTAGACATACTGCGGATATATAATAATATGTCACATAATAATTTTCATATCATATTTCCAACTAAATTTGTTTCATATATATTTCTTCACGTTCTTAAAAAATAAGTATCAATAATTGACATTAAATTAAAACCCAATATCTTCCATTAATGTTATCTAAACGGTGACTTTGAAAAAAAAAATAATAGCGAACATAAAACAAATTTCTAACGAAAAAAGGGAAGATTAAAAACAAGGTGGTGATGATGAAAAGGTACAGATGCTGAATGAATGTACAAGCACGCGCTCGCACACAGCCGAAGGGTATTATCTTAAAATATCTATAGAAATACTTATACATATATGCCTCATGAAACATGTCCACCGTCACATCATGTGCACAGGTATTCATTATCTTGCGATCCTCCCTGCCGTGGCTCTGCAACCGAATTTCATTTTCCCTTTCCTTTCTTTTTTTATTTTCTTCATCTTCTTCTTATTTCCCAATCGCTTTTTGGTCCATAAAACATCTGCGCCAGCTGCTTGAAATGTTCGCGTTGGCGTGTCTTCTTTCTTCTTTTGAGGACGGTATCGAAGGCAGGTGCTCGCCGACACACGAACGCTTTCGCTCATTCTTATATACATATACATATATATAATATATACTTTGCTCTTCCATTTTATTTGTCCCTCTCCTCATACGTTCTCTCGTCAATTATGCTATATATACCGCTCGTCTTATCTTTATTTTTTTTGTTTATTTATTTTTTATCTTTCATTCAAAACCATTTTTTTATTATGTATGTATATATGTATTACCTACTTATCCGAATTTATTGTTTAGAATCAGAACAGAAATAATATATATATATATATATATATATATATATATATATATGTATAAATATTATATTAATAATTCATCATTATTCTATATTTATAATATGAAGTTCTTGTTTGATATGTAGGTGGTGAATGATATATGATTATTTATAGTTTGCATTTTGTGTTTTATACTGATTTTCAAATATTAATGACATATATTATATCGCAGTGCGAAAAAATAATTATACCAATGAATGATAATGTTGTTATGCACAACGGGACTGAGATATTTCGACCTGAATTATTCCGCAAGGGTTTTGGTAATAAAAGAATAAATATTCTCCAATCCACTATTCATTTTTTATAATTAAATAAGGAAAGTTAGTAGAATTGGAATATTTGACGAGCTAATTACAGTCGGAGTTTAGAACGGCCATGGCTGATCTTGTTTACTGAATTTTTTAATAGAATTTTTAAAAAAGAATCCGTAATACTTAGAACTTACCCATATAGCATAGCCGCACCGGCGATTCCACCACCACATTGTGCTGCTAAATAAAGGGCCGCACGAAGGGGAGATATTTTTTTTGAAAGAGCAAAAGATATTGACACTGCTGGGTTAACATGTCCCCCTAAAAACATAGCAGTAAATAAAGCTCTTTGTCTTTCAATCAATATTTTAATTAGTTACATCAGGTGAATCGGAAAGTAATGACGTTTCTCTGCATATTGTTATTCATCTTGCTTAAAATACAATAATTTTGTTCGATTCTACATTGAAAATTTACATATTAGATTGCAAAAGGTTGTAAATAACAAGGATGATTACATCATTGATTAAAAATAAAAAATTGTAAAAGTTTTATGTATTTGAATTTGACGATGTTACTTCTCGATTGATCTTATATACACATCAAAATCACAATGAATATTGGTAATGAATGATAAATATTTAAAATTATTATCTTACCACTGATGTGACCGAAAATGAGATAAATTGCCGATATGGCAAATCCTGAAGCAATAGCTGTTGCCAAAACAGATAAACCACTACCATAAACATTCGATGATGCAGCAGCACCAAGTACAAGTAATGAAAAAAGAAAAGTAGCAAAGCATTCAACAGCTACTGCTTTCCACAATTCTAAACTTCTTGCTTCCGTTGACATCAAGATCCTTCGATTTTCTGGTCGTTCTTGTGTATGCTTCTGCAGACTCGCAAGTTTTGTTAATAAACTCACAATGTGTGTATCCACATCTCGCGATAATTCAGTCGTCATGATTCAAATTATTTGTTAAAGAATACAAAACGAAAATAATAATACAAAGTAACACCAGACGAATTTATGTTTGATACGTGTCGAGATCGTGGTGAGTATATTTCTATTTCTTTTTCCCCATGGCACACATATATGTAGATGCACATACACACAGATATATATATATTGATATGTTTTTGTGTGCGTATGGGTTTGTTAGACGAACGAGGATACTCGACAAATTAATTTTAATTAGTTTTAATAGAAGAACATATCTGTCAGACTTGCTTCATCCTCTGTTCTACAGAAAAATGTTGTCAAGATATATATTCAAATGATCTACTGTTGATTCCATTTAAATACTCCAAAAATAATGATTTAAATTAATCACGATCGCGCACTCTTTTTTTTAGATCACTCATTTGAATCCACTTTGAAATGAAAAATATGTTTATTTAAAAAACGAGAGAGAAAAAGATTTGGAGCCGAAAGATGTTCTCACTGCGACAACGTGCTCTTGAATGACAATAATATCTAAAGGCTCTGAACTTCCGACCGCCTGCTGCATTTGTTTGATTCCTCTTATACACCGTACACTCGTACAGCCTTGTAGGCAGTTCTTACTTTTGCTAACTTCTGAGCTCTGCTGCCTCTGCAGTCGGCTGTATGAGACCATCAGACATTCAGACCAGAGCCCAGAGGCACCCCGGACCCCACCACGACGTGGTTGCTCTTACCACCACCACTACCAACCATTATATTCCACTACCACCACTTATACCGCCACCACCACTATGAAAGTTTTACTGATCCTTTAAATCAACGAATATGTTAGGCCTACACCGAGCATCATACTAAAATTTATATGTAACAATATCGTGATTATAATATTTCAATTTTGAGTTGAATTAAATAACTTTATAGATTTATATATTTTTATATTTTCAGGATTACCATTATATATATATATGTATGTATGTAAGGAATATCTACTCCTTAAATCTGCCGTGCTTCACACCTGAAGACAGTGACATCTGTCTTCCATCTATCTACAGTTGACCACCGCAAATAGATTGATTGACTGTTTATTTAATGCCCTAGCGAAATGAGCTATAGGGCAAGAAGAATACTGCAGTTATGATTTCGAACATACAATAGTTTGACAAGTTGGCGAAAATATGTAGTATAGTTGTATAGATTCGAGTAAGTATAATAATACTTAGCATAGCAATTTCAAATGAAAGGTAGCATGTAAGGTACAATAATTAATAATTAATGAACGTGAAATGAAATAATGTGAAGCAATAGTAATGACACACATGTGTTACAAACCAAAATTGATAATATGATAATACGATGGCGAAAAACAAGCCTTAGAATACAGTTAAGTCTAATTTTTATACAGTACAGTATGAAAATAATCATACAGTAAAGTAAAGTACTATAAATTAGAGTATGATTAACCTAGTAGCAAGCATATCATCTTATGACCCTGTAAGCCTGTGAAGCAGCTATGCATCTTTATTGAGTAGATATGCGAATAGTTTTTGCTTAAACACCGGCAACAAACCTGCAGCAGTAATGTCATTCGGTAAGGAGTGCCAGAATTTTATCGCCTTAATGTGGAACGCATTAGCGTAGATTGATGTGCGATAATGAGGTATGTGGAAAGTGGCCACAGTGTGATCACGACACGCCGAGCACCTCATATCATCTCTTCTGCGTTCAAAAATGGCGATCAAGTGTTGAGGTGCACAACCCAATAGTATTTCATAGACTAATATGCCCATGAAGCATAATCTTTTATCATCGACTTTCAGCCATTGTAATTTCCTCACATAAGGCGTGATGTGCACATCTCTACGTATAAGTTGAAGATAAACCTATAGTCCATTGAAATGTTACATTTTTTCGGGTTCGTGGTGCATATCGGTGAGCAATCAATTTTTTTTTTTGGTGTCAAGGACGTCAATATTTGTCTATACTTTTTCCAGCCCCAAACTTCAGGATCATTGTAATTGCCGAGCCATGACTGGACCTGATGATATACTCGGGAGCTGTGCAAGCGAGCTGTGTCTTGTGTTGGAGGAAGCGAAGACAAACTAAATGAATTTTTTGCCACTAACTTGGTGAATCGTTTGTATCGAAGAGTATCAAGAGAATCATCTTTATTGCCACCATATACAGCGATGAAAAAACGTTCGCCAATTGTACTAAGCAAACTACGATCAACTCTTTGATTGGAGAATAATGCTGAAGTACCAGTAACTCAAGTAGTTACTGAGCCGCAGCCTGGCCCTTCGAAAAAATTGAGGACACATTGAATTTATTTGTCTACAGATTATTTTGCAGACTAAAAAATTTCCGTAGATTATTTGTTGATTTACATCTATTAAAATCCTCTAAAATAATTCCATTGCAAAACAAATAGTTGCATAACATGTATCATATGAAAGCCAATAATTGATAATATGAATAAATTATACATTATAAACAAATGTTATTTTTGATCTTTTGAATGCTATGTTGTGAAATATTAAATGTCATTGCATATTCACAAATGAAAATATACTTTACATACAAATATTATATTTTTTTACCAATGTTCTAAACAAATTATTTTAAATTTTTTCAGTGGAGAATAAAGTTTATCACTTATTATTTACAACACTATGATTTCGATAATGAAATAGTTTATTATAAAAAAAAATCAATAAAATAAAAGAAAATTATACCTAATCATTTATATTGATATGCATGTATATACTGACGAATACTGAAGAATAGTGTTGGTTTCGCAGCGCTGTAAAACCTTCATAAATTGACAAATTTGCAAAAGTAATAAGTGATAATTATTCCTTGAAATCTCCTCTTTAAAAGTGATCTGATGTCATTTTTCCGTAAAACGACCAGTAAAAAAGTTATAACGAAAAAAAAAAACAAAATGTCCTCAAATTTTCATCTATTTTCGTTAATAAGTCCTTCATTTTCAATTTTACGACCAAAAGTTACATAACTAAAGTTGTAGAGAATTTAATTTGCTACAAAAAATGTTCCTACAAATTTTCTGTGCGACCAGTAGTTTGGCCGATATTACGTATAATCATTTGCACCCCCTTTTTCAAAATGGCGGCCGAAATATAAGGGTGGCGATCCCCCAAACTTGGATTTAACTTTGCATTAATTCCCCCTTGACATCAAAAAAAAAAAAAATTGACTGCTCACTGATATGCAAGGTCAAATGTAACATTTCAATGGACTAAACACGTTACTGGTAACACGGTTATGTTTACGACTTTGGAATTTCCAAATATTATAGGAGAATGAATAAGACGAGATTATACTGCGCAGTTCCTTATTGTAAGAGTAAAGCAAGTGTAAATGTCGATTTAAGTTATCACCGCTTCCCTCCGAGTGATAAATACAATGTGAATGTGACAAATTACTTTGGTGATGTTGAAAAAGTTGACTTGTATTTTCAGTGGAAAAAAGTAACGAATATTCCAAATCCTGGTCCCAATGATAGAATATGTTCACAACATTTTACAGCAGCTGACTATTGTGGAAATGGTACATATGTTTGAAGTTATGCTTACTTAAAAGCATGTTTGCGTCTAATGTTTATTAAAAATCATGGGAGTAAATATTGTTTGTGTATTTCAGGTGTTCGAAATCAGCGAAGAAGACTAAAATATAATGCAATTCCATCGTTACATCTTCCTATCATCAATAAGGAGAGATATGAAATAAATGAAAAACGACATGCCAGGGCGGAAATGGGAGCTATTAATGCGAAGACCAAACAGAGTAATGAGAATAACGTTCCAGATCCGATAGAAATTCAGTCAATAAGTGAAGTAGAAGAACATGGAGATGGTGATTGAAGGTAACGCTGCAAATATTCTTCCAAAAGTTGCCATGACTGAAGACGTCGAAATGCAAGCAACGATTGAAAATGATTCACGAGACGTTGGAGTACAAGTGCAAAGTGGTGACTTAGTGATGAAATTTACTGATTTTATAAAAAACGATGCACAACTAAGCACGATGACTGGTATTGAGAATTTTGAAATTCTGACATACATAGAGAATTTGACATCGGTACTTTACATCAGTAAGAATGATTCAAGAGTGAGAATGAGTTTGAGAGATAAAGATATGAGACCTGCAGGAGTAACACCTGTCATAAATTTAATTGTGTTTGAACTTTTATAATGCGAATATGTAGCTAGCTTACAACATAATTTGGAGGGAGTTTGAATAAAAATTTCTGTGCAATCTAATACTACTCGAACGTCTGTAAAATTGGAAAAACACAATGGAATATTTTTTGATATTTCCAGTCTTGATGACCATGGTATTGCATGTTTCATACAAAGGGAAAGCAAAACGATGGTATCTTGAAAAATTGTCGCACAATGTTTGGATGTATAACAGTTAAACATGATCGATAAGCAAGAGAATGATATATTATGTTCAAGTTTAATAAATGTCATGACATTAGCCAAGCATATGGGGGTCGCGCATCTGATGAATTAATTCTTGCGCAAAGTGATATTGTAAACTTATTAGAACCTGGTGATGGTATTATGGTTGACCGTCGTTTTTTAATAGATGAAATTTGTTCATTAAATAAATGGAAATGCATCAGACCACCATTTTTAGAGGGTAAAAAACAGTTTGAAAAATTAGATGCTATTCTAATTAATTTTAAGTGCTCCAATAATAAGCAATGACAAATTTTTAAACATTTAATTTTAGCAAGGGTAGTTGTACTAAAAACAAGAAAATTCGTATCAAAATGTATCATTGTTTATTTATTTGAATATAATGAAAGTCTTTCAACAAAATATATTTTGTGTGCTGGCGTTGCCATATATTCCATTTCCTTTTTTTTACAAAAACAACTATGCTCTTTCAATGGTCGTGGTATGTATGTTTCCGATACTCTCTTATGATCATCTTTCCTGCTGCATTTTACGTCAGTACATGACAACATTGGCAGTGTATTCAAATCAATCCTGCGGAATTATTTTACAATTTTACATTAATTAAAAGTAAGTTAACATTCATAGATGTCAAAATGACAGATGTCAACTGCTTTCAGAATGATCATTACACTACTTACAATGTGCAATAAAAAAGCGTTCCAAAAATATGCTTGCACTTTTCCCCAAGACCGGCTTTGCAAGTACACACCATTGATAATATTTTCCCATCACATGATACTGAACAATTAATCGCATGGGGTTTATTCTTCAGATTTGATGTTTGCATGCAAAATGCAACAAACCTAACCTCATCATTATTATTTGTTTCGCTCAGTTTCCCACATTTCACTATATGTCCGGCACTCGCGATTTTTTTACCTTCTATGTAATTACGTATGCTAGAATTTGTTTCACCCCAACGACAAATTTCTTGCTCAGAAATGTACATTTTAATGAAAAAACAACGAAACCTTGCATGGGTATATTTGATCAGTGATGTGATATAGCAGTCGTTTCTATGGATACTGTATCTTAATCTCCATATTGAATATTAGGCTACGCCCCTAGGTACAATCCCAATACTCACCAAAACATATTCTTCTATGTAAGAATACACGTGCTTTACTCTTACAATAAGGAACTGCGCAGTATAATCTCGTCTTATTCATTTTCCTATAATATTTGGAAATTCCAAAGTCGTAAACATAACCGTGTTACCAGTAACGTGTTCTTTATGAGACTGTATCTTAAGTATAGTTCGCGCGAAAATCCGCTAGTGTCGCATGACCAAAGTAAAATCCCAATAGGTGATGGTGAGGTTTCTTGGAAATGGCAATCAATGACATTTATCATTGATGTTTATTCTGTTATAAATATAGATAGCTAATACAATTACATTATTATTATTAAGTGTATATATAAATAATCTAATATAATATATAATATATAATACATAGTAAGTCCATATATAAAATATAATAGAGACGAAGTGAATTTATCAAAAAATCATAAGAGATGTTTTTGTAGAGCGTTTAATTTCCTACACAAAATATATGTTTCTCAAAGCTGCAAATTCACTATTTCGTGAGAAAAAAAAAATTTTAGGAAGTGGAAAAATCCCATGTTATTTAAAGGGAAAATATATCGTCTTACCGGCACGATTTAATATTAATTTTAAGGGCCGATTTTGGTCTCATATTCTTTTTTAGGCCATGAACTTACAATCTGGGGGGCGCTGCGAAAGAAAAACCAACTTGGTAAATAACGGACATGATTCCGTAACATTCATCATATGAAAGCCAATTATTGATAATATAAACAAATTATACATAATAAGCGAATGTTATTTTTGATTTTTTGAATGCTATGTTGTGTAACATTATATGTCATTGCATATTCACGAATGAAAATATCAAGAGACACGGTAGTGTCTCGCGCCAAGTTCACACGTACCGTGTATCTTTACGCGAATATCCGAGTTTCAAGAGACCACTATGATGAGATCTCATATATGCACTGAATTTAGCGGAAAAATAAAGGGCGCAATCGAGAGCTCGTGTCCAAATTATATAATAAAACTGATTTTATTTTTTTCCTACATGCCGTATAATGGAAGATATGTTGAGTTAAAGTTGATAAAAGTTGAAAACAGTCGATTTTCACGATGAAAAATTCAGTCTTGGTCGTCGACCGTCGTCGTCTGTTCGCTGTCCTTATTCAATATGTTTATGGTTACATAAGCTTGTCTCTCTCTCGTTGAATCGAAGTGTCCCCTAGTGTCCTGTTTTTTCTCGCTTTACGGCCTATGTGTTTGTCTTTTTTTAGGTCCATTTTGGAAAGTCTTTTTCTGATACACATTATCGCTATAAGTTCATCCTTTATTGTTATGACGAAATAATTCTTTTTCTACTCTAGCGGACAACTCTAACACTAATCAAGATTATTATGAAAAATATAATAATTAGTATTATTATTTCTCTACTATATAATTCTATTCTATTTATATATACTCTAGCGGTCGATTTCGAAATTAATCTATGAATTTGAAGAAATAAGTTATTACCGACATACATACACATATCTATAACTATATATATTCCTATACTCTAACGGTCAATTTCGAAATTAATCTGTGAATAAGCAAATAATAAATTATTATTATTAAGAATTAATATAATTGTGTCAATTGTGTGCATTTACATGTGGTGCTGCTGTTACGTCCTGGAACACGCGAACTATGGAGAGAGGCTTACCTTGATGTTGATTTCTCATTTAAAGTTGTCGCCTTTGCTCCTAGATTGGTTGAGGGCCAATCACTGCGTTGTTCGGAAGTGCTGTGGTCGACCTTACTATATTTATTGCTTGTTTTGTTGAATTGTAGGAATTTTATTGTTCTTCGGAAAAGTAGATTCTTTTTTCAGAAACTAGTGGAATTGTGAAGATGGTCGTTAGCGGGTTGAAAATGAATGTTTTACGTGACACAGATTTGAACTTAATATTATTATTTATTCACTTAAATGTGTACAGATATTTAATTATTAATTAATTGAGTTCAATCGTCTAATTATTTGATAGGATTCTGTAATATCGATCGTAGTTCTCGTTTATCTTACTTATATATATATAGGTATAAACGTTATTTCTACCTTCGCTTAAAGTATAGTTTCACTTAATGAAAATTGGCAAATACTTATATAAATCTCCTATAAATCTCCAAACGGTTCTCCAACCAGTTGCTTTACCAATATTAAAACGCTCGCAAACTAATTTGTAAGTGCGAACAATCAATATTGTGGTATAATACTATCTTTTATACACATAAATTAAGTATTTTTGTTTATGTATAAGAGTCTGGTGTGACTCTTAACGGTATTATCTGTCATTCGGAAAAAAACTGCCAGTGCCGCATGACCAAAGTAAAATCCCAATAGCGCTCCGCATCAAATCACGCTATACTGCTCTACCACGCGCGAACTATTCACTAGGCTTTTTACTATATTGTATACTATAACGTATCAAATATATACATATATATATATATAAATACCTGCGTTGCGAATTAAATCCACCGCATATCACAAACAATAAATATCATAGTCTAAATTCCTATATATCCCCTCCATGGATAAGCGCTTAACAAACACACACAATTTTGAAAATGATAATTAAGAAAAATTATCAAACAAATGCAACGAACGGTTATCAAAATGATTAACATAAATTAAATAATTGAACTACAACAAAGAAATTAACAATAATGAATTATATTGAATTTATACATTATTGGTAAGCATAGAATTTAAAACATCTTGAATTAAATTGTGAATGTATAAATTTAATATTATTCACAGTATTTTATAAATTAATGCCGATCCAAATACGAATATAATCGTCTGGTTTTTTCGTGTTTTTTTTTATTTGCATGTTTATTCATTTTTTTCCATGGTTTATCACCTAGGTCCATTGAGTCCTGCAGTTTCATTTGACCTGGCAGCCCCTTCATATGAACTCCAGAAGTGTTGTTTTGGAAAAATGCTCTATCCATGGCTTCAGGATTCATCACAACTCCTCTGCTTGCTCTGATGGCTGCAGGCGGCAATACTCTGTTTACTGAAGAGACTTTTCGTCGAGGTGGAAATGCATGGAATTTAGATTGATCAGTATTTGGAGGTGCAAGACAATATAAAAGTTTCCCATTAACGAAATCTTTAAGAACATAACGCGCTGAACGTGAATTGTCAGGTTGACCATTTTGTGTCATAAATCCTCGATTGTATCCATATGTATTCAGAATTTCTTCTGATGTTGGAGGTTGATCTGGATTCTCTCCATCTATTGGAGATGGAAGCATAATTCCATATGTATCTTCAATTATATGTCGAGGAATTAACGTGCCAAGAAGAGTAACAGCTGGCACATGATCCCGTAATTGATCAATTGGTAATATTCCATGTAAAATCATCTCAGCCTTTGTACATACAAAACTTGGCATCACTAGTCCCGGACAATCACAGAGTAATAGCTCTTTGTCAACGAATAATGTTTGAAAGTGTTTTGTTTTGCCGGGGGTTGCTGAAACTGAGACTTTTTTTTCTGCGAAAATAGCATTTATTGTAGAACTTTTACCGACGTTAGGATAACCAACAAGACCAATAGAAACAATATTTTCTGTGTACGTTTTTCTCCCGTTCCCCATTGATTTGAAAAGCGCAATTAACTTTGACCTGGTCAAAATGTCAGACGAATTTGTTTTCAGTATTACACTTTCCTCTACGCCATTATTCAATTTTAATGAATTTTCATTTCCATCATTTTCATTCAATACATCTTGTGAACCATCATCAGCACTCTCATACTCACTCTCAGAAGTCAAATTTGAAGCATCCAAAAAATTTGATTCGTCTTCACTACCAGAACTATTACTATTTTCATCATTTTTTACACAATAAATTTTCTCAATTTCATTTTCCTCTTCGAATATTGTCTGGACTACTTTTTTTTTTAACATCTTGCTAGATGTTAAGGATTTACTTTCCGGTTCAGCTGATTCAAGAGCAGAGAAAAAAGCCACTCTTACACCAATTCCTGTAAAGTAATCACACCAAGATTTTCTCTGTTCAGCAGTCAAAAAATCAGCTTTATTTATCAATATCATATTGATTTTATTCTCATCAACCTCTTTAACATACTTTTCGAGATCTTCGCAACGAAAAAGTAGAGGGTTTCGTGCATCGACAATTTGAATGACAACATCACTACGCTCAACAACTCGCCAGAGCTGTCGCCAAAATTCTAAATTTTTTTCATACGGTGTCATAATTAGTCCATTAACTTCCTGAAGTATAGCTAATTGTCTTCGCCACTCTAGGAAATCTTCATTTTCTATAGTTTTCAATTCATGTGCAGTTTTATTATTCCATTTCGGTCTTCGTGGAATCTTCAATAAAGATTCATAAGATTGATGCATTTTAATGAGTCCAGATCTTTCTTCATTCGTAATTTCACTCCTTGGATTGACATATTTTATATTGAGTTTCTCCGCACGAAACTCTGTTCCTGCTAATTGGGCTGTAGACAAAAATTCTTGAAACGAGCTTTCCTCTGTAACTGAATTCAGATTTAAACGATCCCATTGATATCCATCATTCACTTCGGCGGTATGAAGCTGAAATAATAAATAAATAAAATCAACATACAAATATTCTGATGGTAGTATGAATTACGTTTTCCATTGGTGAATTAATATCTCCTTCGTGTATCACAATCTTACCATTGATGATTCACCAGAACCACGTTTTGAACTATTATTGCCAAAACGATCGCGTAACAAAGCGCGGCCAAGACTTCCACCTTTTCTTTCACACTTTTTCCCCATTATTGCCGATATGATTTTTGGCACACGAGAATAACTTTAGCGTGATTACTTAAAGCAAGCACATGAATAGAGGTGGAGTTTCATTCCCTTTCTCCAACAAAATTTCCGGATTTGATTGCGAACAGCGACACGAGTAGTCGAATGTGGAAGTAACTCACGGCGTTTCTTTCATACTATTGTTACATTTCCCAAGTGTCGGCTCCTGTCTCTATTCTCCATGCTTATACGAATATATAAGTGTAATATTTATTCCTCAAAATTTAATTTCTTATTATCTAATTATTCTATGCTTAACGCATATGATAATATATATATATCCCTACGCTAGGGATATAACAACCTCGACGGCGCTCGACTCACCTTTTCAGATGGATCGTTGTGAGCATTTGGGGGCAAAATTAACTTTTGCTGTTGATATATATGTTTTTTATTCAGAAACCGTTGACTATGTATAAAGTATGTATTAGTACGAAATAAATATATTCAGCTGTTTGATATTACTAGTACATAATTCCAACTGAGTGAATTACTGAATTGAGATTTTACCTAGGAGCGGAGCCCATTCCAGAGAATATTCAATATGGCGGATAATAAGCACTATCCAATACACCCATATGCAAGGTTTCATTTTTTTCATTAAAATGTACATTTCCGAGCAAGAAATTTGTCGTTGAGGTGAAACAAATCCTAGCAAACGTAATTACATCGGAGGTAAAAAAATCGCGAGTGCCGGACATATAGTGAAATGTGGGAAACTGAGCGAAACAAATAATAATAATGAGGTTAGGTTTGTTGCATTTTGCATGCAAACATCAAATCAGAGGAATAAACCCCATGAGATTAATTGTTCAGTATCATGTGATGGGAAAATATTATCAATGGTGTGTACTTGCAAAGCCGGTCTTGGGGAAAAGTGCAAGCATATTTTTGGAACGCTTTTTTATTGCACATTGTAAGTAGTGTAATGATCATTCTGAAAGCAGTTGACATCTGTCATTTTTACATCTATGACTGTTAACTTACTTTTAATTGATATAAAATTGTAAAATAATTCCGCAGGATTGATTTGAATACACTGCCAATGTTGTCATGTACTGACGTAAAATGCAGCTGGAATAAAGATCATAAGAGAGTATTGGAAACATACATACCACGACCATTAAAAGAGCATAGTTGTTTTTGTAAAAAAAAGGAAATGGAATATATGGCAACACCAGCACACAAATTGAAAATGCAGGACATTTTAAAAAACAAATGATATATTTTGCTTAAATTTAATAAATGTCATGACAATTTTATCTCTCAAACTCATTCTCACTCTTAAATCATTCTTACTTATGTAAAGTACCGATGTCAAATTCTCTATGCATGTCAAAATTTCAAAATTCTCGATACCAGTCATCGTGCTTAGTTGTGCATCGTTTTTTATACAATCAGTAAACTTATACACTAGTTCACCACTTTGCACTTGTACTCCAACGTCTCGTGAATCATTTTCAATCGTTGCTTGCACTCTGACGTCTTCACTCATGGAAACTTTTGGAAGAATATTTGCAGCATTCCCTTCAATCACCATCTGCACCATTTCAAAATCTTCTCCTGCTTCAATTGTTGACTGGACACTCAGATATTTCAATGTCTTTTTGCATCGGCTCTGGAACGTTGTTCTCATATCTCTGTTTTATCTCTGCATTAAGAGCTCGCATTTCCACCCTGGCATGTCGCTTTTCATTCCTTTCATTTCTCTCCTTATTGATGATAGGAAGATGTAACGATGGAATTGCATCACATTTTAGTTTTCTTCGCTGATTTCGAATACCTGAAATGCACAAACAAAATTTACTTCCATAATTTTTGATAAACATTACACGAAAACATGCTTTCAAGTAGAATCATAACCTCATTCATATGTGCCATTTCCACAATAGTCAGCTGCTGTAAAATGTCGTGAACAGACTAGATCATTGGGGCCATGGTTCGGAATATTTGTTACTCTTTTCCACTGAGAATACAAGTCAACTTTTTAACATCACCAAAGTAATTTGTCACATTAACTTTGTATTTATCACTCGGAGGGAAGCGATGATAACTTAAATCGGCATTTCTACTTGCTTTACTCTTACGATTAAGAATTGCGCAGTATGATCTCGTCTTCATCATTTTCCTATGATATTTGGAATTTTCAAAGCCGTAAACATAACCATATTGCCAATATCGTGTTCTTTATGAGAGTATGAGACTGTTTTTCATCCTCCATTATCGATTAGTTCGCCGAAATACCGCCAGTGCCGCATGACCAAAGTAAAATCCCAATAAAAATGAAAAGTAAATTGGTTAAGGGCCGGCAGAACTGACGATGGAATGTGAGAGTGCGTTTTGCGCCCTCGCGTTCCGCGGCAAGTTTGATAAGCTCTTCATCAATGCCACCATGTTTTTCCAGGGAGTTGCTGGCTTTAAATGATTGAGGTACCTTCAGGGCCCCAAAATTTTGTAATTTTTTTTTTTAATACCGATAAAACAAAACTGAAGGAGGCGCTTTTTGATGCTTTTACATTGAAATCTCTCACGCAAATAACAGCTATACCAAAATATTAATTTCATAATTCTTTTATTCAAATTGAAGATGAAAATATTAGTTATGTCGCTTGTTTCTCCGAATCGTGATTAACTAAATAATCCATAAGCATAGCATGTATATAAATTTTACACGTAGAAATGAATTCATTTCAGATTAATTTTATATTTTTAAAATCATATCACATAAATTTAATATAAAATGTATTCATACATTACTGAAAAGTTGATAATATTAATGTATAAATCAAGTCAATCAGAAAGTAATGTCGTTTTCGCGTATATTGTAATTTATTTTGCTCAAAAACAATAATGTCGAAATAATTTTATTTCCAACTGAAAGAGTTTGGATCGAGTAATGTGAGAAAGAAAAAATAAAAACATAGTTTTCCAAGCTTGAATGCTCAGAGTTTTATTGTCGGTATGTCGTATGTATATTATGTAATTGTTCATCAAAAAAACAATGTGTATGTGTTGTACCAACATGAATCAGTATTTATTTAGTACAGATGATATTGAGAATAAATTAACTTACTTCAAATGCAACGAATTGTAAAATGTAACACCTTCGGAATTAATTCAATTTTAGTCATTGTAGTAAAGTCGTATGCAATTATTAACATCACCTACTTTCAAAGTTTCGATAAATGTACATGTACATATATATAAAAAAAAGCAAACAAATATATTCTCATTTTTTCATTGTTTATTTGATCATGAGATCCTTTCTAGCTCTGCCATCGCTTACAAGAACTCGAATAAATTCATAAACTAATTCATATAAAAGTAATTTCATTATCATTTAGTTAATTTGTAAATAATAACGTAAGTAACGAATTAAATTTTGTACCCTATGTATTGAAATCCATACATATTTGAGTATTAACTAATTACTCTGTTGCCAAGAAACTTTAAATGCCTTTTGGGATTCATTCATCAGGAGTAAGCAAATATGGTTCATACGTCCACTTTGGGAAAACTGATCTCTTATACAAATTCATCAATATTGTATCCTGAGACTTAAGTTGTCCATCAAATACACATTTCATGTGTCTGTTACGTCCTGGAACACGCGAACTGTGGAGAGAGGCTTACCTTGATGTTGAATTCTCATTTGTAGTTGCCGCCTCTGCTCCTAGATTGGTTGAGGGCCAATCACTGCGATGTTCCGGAGTATTTCAATCAACCTTACTATATTTATTGTTTGTTTTGTTGGATTGTAGGAATTTTATTGTCCTTCGGAAGAAATAATAGGTTCTTTTCAGAAACTAGTTAAATTGTGAAGATGGTCGTTAGCAGGTGGAAAATGAATGTTTATTTGACACAGGTTTAAACTTAATGTTATTATTTATTCACTTAATTACACAAGAATGAAACTTTTTAATAAACGTCACTCAACATTTAACTAATTGAAAATAATTCTACTTTTATCTAATTTATAATGTTTATATAATATTAGAGCTTAACTGATGAGAACTCCGATCGATTAATTTATTGATTATTTATTATCCTCGATTTAATTCATTTCAAACAAAAAGAAACGCGCACGATATCACTCTCAGGTTTTTGTTACTGAGCGAGAACTTTAACTTCGCTCGATTTTACTTAACTCTGGAAACGTGATGTGCCGTTTAAATTTGAATAATATATCTTATTGATTTTATAGATCGACTGCGGATTTATTTACTTCTACATTTATTATAGAATTCAGACTTCGAGTGAACTTGGAGAACTAATCGATTTGATGTCTATCGGAGAACTTTTCTTTTCGTTGATCGTCGGAGAACTAACTTTACTATTTTTAATTTAGATGTTAGATGAAGAAGTTTAGATGGAAGGAGAAATCAAAGTTTCTCACGGTCCAAACAGCTTTATCATTGGTTACCTTTATTTAAACAATTCCCTTTCCTGCTTTATTTTCATTCTATTTGATTCTATTGGTTTTTGCGATTAAATGGAAGGGGTTTGATTTGATATGAGTAATTCTATAAGTGTTATGTTTATTTCATATATACTTATCATAGTTATATACTTCTAATTTTTATTTGTGTATGTCGTTCATATTTCATCGGGTACTTTCCTTGAGGTATATTATTTCTTATTTATTTCCTGAATGGTACCCTTAGTTTTATTGCTTTTCTTGGTATTTGATGCCAAGTGTTCTTATGGGTAATGTTCTGTTTAACTTATGAATTTCATTTCTATATCGAAATATATATATAAAAAGATATTTATTTAAAATGTTTGACATTTATGTTTAGCGTATGTACATTATTTAGAGTTCATGAAAGTGCATTTTTTGTTTAATGGTTATTTCTGTTATTTCTAAGTGCGATAATGTTTGAATATTTATTCATATCATATTTTGTTTTAGTTCTGATTTCAAGTAAGAGTCTGTTAGTTTTTCTTGATATTTCCTGGTATTTATTTTATACTGCTTTTATTATTTATAGTGTATGATATTGGTCAATTCTAGTTTTTAGTTGCGCAATTAAATTATTTTATATTTCATACTTTAATTGTAATGTTCGTTAAATGTTCATTAAATGTATACAGATATTTAATTATTAATTAGAATTCAATCGTCTAATTATTTGATGGAATTCTGTAATATCGATCGCAGTTCTCGTTTATCTTACTTATATATAGGTATATGCCTTATTTTTACGTTTACTTAAAGTGTAGTTTCTTATAATCTATTTATTCTATGCTTAAACATATATCCCTATACTGGGGATATAACACCTCCCCACCTAAAAAAGATCGAACGTCCTCGTTCGATGTGCTGATTCATTTAACTCGTGAGGTTTGAATTTTCCCTCGCTTTTTCAAAATCTTAGATTTTCCTTAACTATTTGAACGTGTATATTTTTATTTTATTCATTTTTTTTTTTTATTATTTTTTTTATTTTTTGTTCTATGATATATAAATTTTATTCTTATTGTTTAATTTTGTTTTACATAATTTTATTATCTTATAATCTAAATTTTATAATTATTTCTATATTATCTGGCTTGTTGGGGATGGCTTACTCTAGGGTGAGCTTCCTCTACTTATTTCGATAGTTTTTTTTTTCTTAATTTCTTTTTTATTTTTAGTTTAAGAATATATGTATATATATATACATTTTTTTTTTTATTTTGTTATTTGGCATAAATAAGCTATTTTTGCTCGATCACAATGAACAATTTTTCGTGTATTTTTGTCAACTTGTATCTCTATGTCATTTTTCTCGGGTATAACATCTGTTATTTTATATGGGCCTTTATAGTTGTCGTCAAGTTTTCCTGCCCGGTGGTCCTTGACTAAATATATGTTCTGACCTATCTCAAATTTCACAGGGTGAATTTTTTTGTCATAGTGGAATTTCGATTTTAATTTAGCGTTTTCTAAATTTTCTCTAGCAGTTTGTCGGATTTCGGTTAATTTCTCTGATAATTCTTTTAAATATCCTTCGTATGTTTTTAATTCATCAATTGGTGCGAATTCTGATGGTATACGTGCTATTCTGCCATATACTATTTCAAAGGGTGTAAATTTTGTTCCTTCATGTTTACTCGTGTTATATGAAAACATGGCATGACGAATCCATTCGTCCCAGTCTTTTTTATTCAAATAATGTTTTAAGTAATCGGCTAGAACTTGATGACTTCGTTCTAACGATCCATTTGATTGTGGGTGAAAAGCTGTTGTTCTTATTTGTTGAATTTTAAATGCTTTTGCGAGTCGTCTCATGACTTTTCCAATAAAGGCTGCACCTTGATCGGTTAAGAATGCTTTGGGACACCCATATTGAGTTATGAGGTTCTCAACTATACCTCTTGCGATTTCATCTGCAGTAGCTTGGATTAATGGTACAGCAATGCAAAACTTAGATAAATCATCTTGCATAGTTAATATGTATTTGTATCCGCGATTAGATTTTTCAAGTGGTCCGACAATATCGAGAGCAACCTTATCAGAAACGTCAGCTGATGTATCAGTGAGAACCATTGGCTGTTTGGTTTTAAGTCTCACTAATTTTTTCTTTTGACAGCTCACGCAGTGCTTTATGTAGTGTTCTATATCCTTTTTCATGTTATCCCAAAAGTATCTTTGTCTCACTCTGTTGTATGTTTTGGTCATGCCTTTATGACCGCCTACAGGGCTCTCGTGGCATTCCCTAATAATATTTTGTCGGTCATCACTATTAGGTATTGAAATTTTATCCTTGCAAATTGTAATTCTTATATTTGTACCGTCAAAAATATTTCTCAGAATATCTTTAATTTTTATCCATGCTGTTTCTTTAATGTCGCTTCTACCTTGTGATATACTAGCTGATTCGATGTTTGATTCGATCATATGTTCCTTTAAATTAGTGAAAGCTAAACAAAAATCTTCTTCCTTTAGTGCGCTTGTGTCGTTAGCTTGCACGACTAATCCAAATAAAAATTTCTTTTTAATTTTATTAATTAATATGTCTCCTACTTCGAACTCAGTGTGAGGGTTCACATTCTTTAACCATCCCTTTTCTATGAAGCATTTGCTTATTTCGCTTGAAACTGTTCCATCAGCTGATAAAAAACAAATATAATTATCTTTCTTCATTTCTAAATTATCGCGCGAGTCGATTATATTTATGAAATGTTGTGTTTTGTTCGTGATAGTATTTTCGTTTTGATTAGGTAAAGATTGATTTACATTTTTACTTTGGTCATTCGGTGTTATAGTTATTAATTTATTTATTGATTTATTGTCTGAAGAGATGTTTATCGATGGATTTTGTGGCGATTGCATTATAGAATTAGTTTTGGTAATGTTTTTCAATGAATTATTTTTATCATTATTAATTATAGATTTATCATTATCTCTATCATCATCAGAAATTATTGGGTAATCTGTGAGTATTAATTGAGAAGAATTTTCATTCACACTTCTGGTAGATGGGTCATTTGGTAGTGATACATCTGTTTTTTCTTTACTCTCTTCTATTAGTGTTTCTAGCTTTCTCGATGTGTCTGAGTGTTGTGTTATTGGGATCTTTATGGCATTTTCCCTCTCACTCTCACCCGATATTTTAGATCTGAAGGTTTGAGGTTTATGTGTAGTCCCATTGACACAGCAGGGACACCTTATGTTTACTTTTCGTGTGCGCTGAGAACGTCGTAGTACAGGTTCATTTTTTGTTATTTCTTTTGTGAGTAATATTGATGATTCTTTCAATTTCTTAGATGTTTGTTTATCAATATTTTCTTCTTCGTTGTCGTCGCTCGTAGCGGATGATACACCAGATATTTCTTGATTTTCGGTTGCTAGTGCATTTTCTTCAATATTGTCTTTAACTAATTCATTATTCATGGTTGTTACTGGTTGTCGTGGTCTATTACTGGTAGTTTCTATAATTCCGGGGTTAATTATTGGTGTACCCTTTTCGCTCTCTAGATTGTCAACTATATCTTCTTCTTCTATTCTTATTTTCCTTCTTTCATCAAATAATTTTTCTCTGTTATAAGATGATCTACGTTTCATTTCCATACTTGTCTGATTTTGAAGTATTGGAGATAGTAGACTTAGTGATTTCCTCTCTTTCTCTCGTGCTTTAATATTTATTTCTGTCATCGGTGTTGATGTAGCGAATCCATATCTAAGAGGTTTATTCATATGAGTATCAGGTAATGCATTGATACTCGCACTTGTTTTATGCTTTATTTTTCCTGACGCTGTATTGTCGCTTTCAAATTGCAAAAATTTATTCTTACTTATTTCTTTTTCAACTTCCTCTGGATAATCTTCAGAGGGTAAAAATTGTACTTTCTTTTTAGGTAATATAATGTTTCTTGATGAATGCGCGTGAGGGATTCTTAAAGGCGTTTCCACTATTTCTTCCTCGGTCGAAAGTGGATCCAATTTCTCGAGGTTAGTCTTTCCTTCGGGATAAATTGAACGCTTTTTGTCTGAATCTCTCTTCATCGATATTTTTTTATCTTCTTTTTGACTATATTCAAGCATTTGTTTAATTTCAGTTTCATTTTTATTTGACTCCTGTCGGCTCGTGCTCGGTTGATCAGGCCGTAGACTTGACGACAGATTATCTGACTCTGACTTGGGTGTTGCTACCTGCGTTCCTCTAGGGTCATCCGCATTTATAGGCAACACGTTTCGTCTCTTTAATGTTTTTAATTTTTTATTTTTATTTAATTTAAGTAATTTATAATTTTTACGATATATTTCATCATCACTATCTTCACAGCTCGTTTCAGAGGTATGTGGAATATTTCTTATATTTTTTTCAATTTGAAATTCTTTCTCTGGGGCACTCGTATTCTCCCAGGCACTTGTTTTATGATAACCTCTTATCATATTTAATTCCTTAGATTCTACAGGATTACGTGATAATGCGTCTGCATTAGTATTGACTTTTCCGGCTTTATAACATACGGTAAAATCGAATTCTTTCAATCGTTCACGCCATCTCATTACGCGCGAAGTAGGATCGTTCCATGCGTTAATCCATACTAGCGGTCTGTGATCCGTAAACAAAGTGAATGATCTCCCGTAGAGATAGGGTCTGAATGTCTTTAGGGCAAATACAGTTGCTGCCATTTCTCGGTCAACAGTAGAGTAATTTTTTTCATGTTTATTTAATATGCGTGAAGCGTATGCTACTACTGCATCCTCACCTATCTTGCCTTGTGATAAAACAGCGCCTAAAGCGAAATTTGATGCGTCTGTCGTGACATTAAATTTTTCATTGAAGTTTGGATATATTAATATTGGTGCTTCGCATAATTTATCGCGCAATATTTCAAACGCGGCTCTATGTTCGCTAGTCCATTCAAAAGTTACATTTTTACTAGTGAGATTAGACAGAGGTTTAGCGATTTTCGCAAAGTCTTTAATAAATCTACGGTAGTATCCAGCTAGTCCTAAAAATTCTCTAACGTTTTTTGTAGTCTTCGGGACAGGAAAGTTCTTTACTGCTGCGATTTTCTGTGGGTCAGGTTTCACTCCATCTGCACCTATTACATGACCAAGATACTTTACTTCTGTTCTTAAAAATTCACATTTGTCTGGCTGTAAGGATAAGTTAGCTTTTCTTAGACGTTCAGCAAGTTTTTTAAATTTAACCGCGTGTTCTTCTATGGATCTTGCGTAAATTACAATATCGTCTAGGTATACAAATAAGTCGTTGCCTTGTAAACCTTGTAATACAACATCCATTAGTCGTTGGAATGTGGCGGGAGCATTTTTTAAACCGAATGGCATTCTATTGAATTCATAGTGTCCATGTGGTGTAGTAAATGCTGTTTTATGTTTATCATCTGGATGCATTTCTATTTGGTGAAATCCAGAAGCAAGGTCAAATGTAGAGAAGTATTTAGCTCCGCCCAATTGGTCTAGTATGTCAGTTATTAATGGTAATGGATATGCGTCACCTATGGTTTTCTCATTGAGTTTACGATAATCTATTACCAAACGCCATCTTTTATTTCCCTTAGAGTCATCTTTCTTCGGTACTATCCAAAGAGGCGAATTATATGGCGACGTGGATGGTTGAATAATTTTCATGCTAATTAAGTCATCAATTTGTTTTGCAATTTCCGGTTTTTGAAATGGAGGATGACGATATTGACGTGTAAATATCGGAGCGTTGTCACTTGTTGGTATTGCATGGGTCGTGACATTTGTGGCTCGTAAGAATTCTCCAGGTATATGAAAAAGGTCAGCGTATTCTTCAATGAGTTTATTTACGGCTTTACTCTCTTCCATATTCAGATGGTCTAGGCGTAAAAGTTCTAATACAGTTTTAACGCGGTCGTTGCCCTGTGCACTTGAGCTTGTCTGGCGTTCAGCTGTATCTGGCCCTTTAAATGTTTCGTCCTCGTCTGCACTTGTATCGAATGGATACAAGGGTATTACGGGTACATCTACCTTCACATCTTTATCTCCTGTATTAATTGCATACAAGTACGCTACTCCATTTTTTGATGTTACGACTGCTTCTCCAGCATATATGCCTTCTCCCAAAGATATTCGGGGAATATATCCTTCTTCATTTTGCGTATTGCTAATTCTTATGAACATGAGCGTTTTCTGTCGTGCTGGTAATGTGATTCTCTCATTGCTCGCAAAAGGAAATTTTTGTTCGTCAAAAATAATTTCTCTATTGATGTAACTGATCTCGCCGTTATTTACATGCATGAATTCAGTACCTATTATACCTGCATAATCCAGCGGAAAATCTTCTGATACTACATGGAATATACCAGTTAAACCGTTTAAATTTAATTGTATGCTTCCTAATGTTCTTGGTTTATCATGTTTAGAAACTCCTTTTAATTCGTATGATATATTATTATTTATTTGGTTTATGTTTTTTATCATATTTATTTTTATTAAATTTAATTGCGAGCCGGTGTCTACCAAAAATTTATTAATTGGGTATTTTAATTGTTTAGATTTTATATTAATTGCAGGAGAATTATATGTTGGTGATATTGAGTTAAAGTTACAGTTAGCAGTTAGTATTTTATTTTCTTGAGAATTATTTTGACGATATTTGGGCGCTTTGTTTATTGAGTATTTCCCGTCGGCGCGCCGCTGCGAGGGGCTCCTTGTTCGTTTCCCGGTTGTGTTTCGCTCGGTCTATTATTTTCTAAGGCGGGAAAACCATTCTGTCTGTGTTGCTCTTCATATATACGTTTCCTACATTCAATTGCGATATGACCTAGCTTATGACAGTAGCTACACTGAATGTTATACCTGCTTGAACTATTATTTTGACTATTTTGTCTATGATTTTTATTGGCATTTGATCTATTGTTCTGGTAATTTGAATTATTACTTCGGTTATTATCAGTATATTGATTGTTACTACCTCTGTTGTTTCTATTATTTTGATTACGGTTATTACTAGGAATATTATTACTGTTATTTATGTTGTTATTACCTCGATTATTGTAATTATTTCTATTACTATTCCACTGTTGATTAACATTACGAACGTTTCTATCATTTCCATACTTTGAATCATTATCTCTTTTTCTGACTCTGCATTCACTCCATTCATGCCCTGTTCGATTACAATAATTACAATTTTTGTTATTTCTATCTTGTAAATGTGCGTTCTGTTTTCTTTCATGTTGTACATTGAAACACGATGCTGCGTTATTCTCCATTGCTAGATTGGGAAATTCATTACATAGAGTTTCTGCTTCTATTGCTTCTTTTATCGCAAATGTTAATTTTTCAAATTTCATTTTTTTTAATAATCTAACATATTGTGGTCTAAGACCTTTTAAAAATCCGCTTACTGCCATTTCTGTGACGAATTTCTCTCTTTCTTCCTTATTATCTCCCTCCGACTGGTTTATTTCGTCTACTATTTCGCACAATAAATCTTTTACTCTGTTCCCGTATACTGCTACTTTTTCTTTATGCCCTTGTCGAAATGATTTAAAATTTACTATTCTATCAGTATATGGTACAGGCGGACTTTCGAATTGTGATCGGATGAAAGCTATTAGATTATCTATCGTTTTAATTTTTTCTTCAATTATTTTCGCGGCATATCGTCCTTTGAATTTACTCATTAATGCAAAAACTATATTTTCTTCATTTGTTTGAGGTAAAAATTCTCTCGTTTTTTCGCAACAAATAATAAATGCACGCGTGGTACAGCCTTCTTCTGTACCGTCGAAATTTGGGACGTATTTGAGGAATGATTTGAGGTCATTATTTGCGTTTGTTTGGTTTGCTGTTCTATATAGTGTGTTATCTGCACCACTTGCGCCTTGTGTAGTGCCATCCCCTACTGTGTGATTATTTTGTGCCATTTTGAAATTTTGTTTTTACAATGTTATAAGATATCTTATTTACTAATTATTCTATTATTTACGTTAATGATGATGTAGACTTGTAGTTTATCGGGATGCTGTATCTGCGATGGTTGGTCCCCTGTTTATTTTCCACTTGTCTGCGGTCGATGATCCTTGTGGGCCTCAGGTCACAGATGTTGTTTATTTTCACTTGACGGCTGCTTTGACGTCTAGTTTTGATTATAGTAAGGCACACTTTTCGAAAACACTCTGGTATTTATTGGTTGCACTATTTCACTTAAATAATGTGTTAATATTTTTTTACTTTTGTTTAATTTATTATATATAGACACTTTATAATTAATATAATTTTATTGTTCGAAAGATGGTTTTACTTTTTCACTGTTAACTTGTTTCAATTTTCACCGCTAAAAGGTCACAATAACTAATTTCCGGTAACCGCTGCCACCAGTTTTTATTATAGTAAGGCTGTTACGTCCTGGAACACGCGAACTGTGGAGAGAGGCTTACCTTGATGTTGAATTCTCATTTGTAGTTGCCGCCTCTGCTCCTAGATTGGTTGAGGGCCAATCACTGCGATGTTCCGGAGTATTTCAATCAACCTTACTATATTTATTGTTTGTTTTGTTGGATTGTAGGAATTTTATTGTCCTTCGGAAGAAATAATAGGTTCTTTTCAGAAACTAGTTAAATTGTGAAGATGGTCGTTAGCAGGTGGAAAATGAATGTTTATTTGACACAGGTTTAAACTTAATGTTATTATTTATTCACTTAATTACACAAGAATGAAACTTTTTAATAAACGTCACTCAACATTTAACTAATTGAAAATAATTCTACTTTTATCTAATTTATAATGTTTATATAATATTAGAGCTTAACTGATGAGAACTCCGATCGATTAATTTATTGATTATTTATTATCCTCGATTTAATTCATTTCAAACAAAAAGAAACGCGCACGATATCACTCTCAGGTTTTTGTTACTGAGCGAGAACTTTAACTTCGCTCGATTTTACTTAACTCTGGAAACGTGATGTGCCGTTTAAATTTGAATAATATATCTTATTGATTTTATAGATCGACTGCGGATTTATTTACTTCTACATTTATTATAGAATTCAGACTTCGAGTGAACTTGGAGAACTAATCGATTTGATGTCTATCGGAGAACTTTTCTTTTCGTTGATCGTCGGAGAACTAACTTTACTATTTTTAATTTAGATGTTAGATGAAGAAGTTTAGATGGAAGGAGAAATCAAAGTTTCTCACGGTCCAAACAGCTTTATCATTGGTTACCTTTATTTAAACAATTCCCTTTCCTGCTTTATTTTCATTCTATTTGATTCTATTGGTTTTTGCGATTAAATGGAAGGGGTTTGATTTGATATGAGTAATTCTATAAGTGTTATGTTTATTTCATATATACTTATCATAGTTATATACTTCTAATTTTTATTTGTGTATGTCGTTCATATTTCATCGGGTACTTTCCTTGAGGTATATTATTTCTTATTTATTTCCTGAATGGTACCCTTAGTTTTATTGCTTTTCTTGGTATTTGATGCCAAGTGTTCTTATGGGTAATGTTCTGTTTAACTTATGAATTTCATTTCTATATCGAAATATATATATAAAAAGATATTTATTTAAAATGTTTGACATTTATGTTTAGCGTATGTACATTATTTAGAGTTCATGAAAGTGCATTTTTTGTTTAATGGTTATTTCTGTTATTTCTAAGTGCGATAATGTTTGAATATTTATTCATATCATATTTTGTTTTAGTTCTGATTTCAAGTAAGAGTCTGTTAGTTTTTCTTGATATTTCCTGGTATTTATTTTATACTGCTTTTATTATTTATAGTGTATGATATTGGTCAATTCTAGTTTTTAGTTGCGCAATTAAATTATTTTATATTTCATACTTTAATTGTAATGTTCGTTAAATGTTCATTAAATGTATACAGATATTTAATTATTAATTAGAATTCAATCGTCTAATTATTTGATGGAATTCTGTAATATCGATCGCAGTTCTCGTTTATCTTACTTATATATAGGTATATGCCTTATTTTTACGTTTACTTAAAGTGTAGTTTCTTATAATCTATTTATTCTATGCTTAAACATATATCCCTATACTGGGGATATAACATGTCCATGAGTACCTGAAAACAAATAATATACAAATCGTTATTTTGTCAAATAAATCTGAGCTCTTCGGTCAATCATCAATACACAAAATATTTAATTTATTTACCTAATGGCTCACAAATATGACCTCTTCTACCATACTTCGTATGCAATTTCACAGATTTAAGCCGCAAAATATCTTCCCGATTAAAGAACATAAAACGAATAACAGCTGATCGTTTATTAACTTTAAATGGATGACCACTGAGGATTACTCTTTTTTATTACAAATATGTTAGGATCAGAATACATGACATATTACCACTGGCAATATCAACTCCTGAAAAAATTATATTATTATTTGTTTTATTCATAACTCTTAATGATTATCAATCCGATTTTTTTTTCTTTGGGGAAAAATATATATGTATATATATAAAAAAGTTAATACTTTACCATTATACCATAATTTTGTTGCTTGTAACACATAAGTCGACATGATGGAAATGTATAATTGGTACATACTCGCGACGACTGTATCATTTGGTTGAAGAAAGCGCGTATATGCTAAAATAAAAATAAAATTTATTTAAAGTATGAGGATAAATCTCATAAATAGAATAATTCATTCCATATTGAGTGATTCTAAATGAAATAAAATTGCAGTTGCAACATAAATGTGAATGAACAAACCTCATGCTTTGATCCATTATAGTGTGTTCGCTAAAAACTGGACAAGCACAGAATCTCCTCAATCCACATTGAAAAATCAATCGCTCTTTGGATTTGATCGGTTGTGCGTCAATGTCATGTTTTCATTTTAGTAAAACATTCAACAATTACATTTTATGTTTATTAGCGAGCAGTCCAATTAAAATAAGCGGGGCATCTTCAAACTTTTTGAAACACTTGAAATGTTCTTCACTGACGTTCTTTATATGCAGTAGTGAAATGTAACATCCGGGCTATTAAATCAATATCAACCACAATGACATTATACAATTTGTTAAACAAATAACAATTATATTGGAATGTCACCATTGCACCTTCAATATCCTCGCTTTCTTCAAATACTCGTTTTCGTGTATGATCGAAATTTTCAAACTGAAATATTCGACTATAATCATATTTAGTAAATTTTCTTGTGGATCCCACGGGCTCGTTCTAAATGACTCAACACCACGATACTTTGGAAATGAATCCGTGCCGAAATATCTTGAGGTGTATAAATTTTATCAGGGAAATGAGTATCGAGCTTTGCATCTATAAAGTTTATGTGTAATTATGAAGTTAATTGCTTTATTATCGAAAAAAGATAAATAACACAGATATTAAGGTGGGTCAATAAATCCGAATATTTTTTTTAACTTCCCACACTGAAAAAGAGGTTCATATCGACCTTTAAAAAATACTCTCCAAAGATGAGCTTTTACTTTTAATAGGATGGCCTTTCTTATCTCACTTTTCTATTTTTTCTTCAGTCTCATATGGCGAAATTCATATCTCGATCGCCATTACTTGATCGTACAGAAAAGTTCTATTTACATTTTTTGTAGGAAATGAAACGCTCTACAAAAAAGGTATCCTACAATTTTTTCATAACTTTTACTGTTTAAAAGATATCGGAGGTTCAAGTTTGAATAATTTAACAAAATTAATTGGTTACTTTTAAATATTATAACTCGTAGACAAATCAATATTATAAAGTGGAAAATATATATTTTTATAGGAAATTGAACGCTCTACAAAAAAGGTTTCTTGTGGTTAATTGATTACTCTAACCATTTATGAGTTTTTCGCATTCATGACTTGAATGGATAGATTTAAAATATTTATTAAAAAACTATTAAAATCAGTACGCAGGGATTGAAATGAATATCTTCTAAATTGTTAGAGTAATCAATTAACCACAAGAAACCTTTTTTGTAGAGCGTTCAATTTCCTATAAAAATATATATTTTCCACTTTATAATATTGATTTGTCTACGAGTTATAATATTTAAAAGTAACCAATTAATTTTGTTAAATTATTCAAACTTGAACCTCCGATATCTTTTAAACAGTAAAAGTTATGAAAAAATTGTAGGATACCTTTTTTGTAGAGCGTTTCATTTCCTACAAAAAATGTAAATAGAACTTTTCTGTACGATCAAGTAATAGCGATCGAGATATGAATTTCGCCATATGAGACTGAAGAAAAAATAGAAAAGTGAGATAAGAAAGGCCATCCTATTAAAAGTAAAAGCTCATCTTTGGAGAGTATTTTTTAAAGGTCGATATGAACCTCTTTTTCAGTGTGGGAAGTTAAAAAAAATATTCGGATTTATTGACCCACCTTAATATCTATGTTATTTATCTTTTTTCGATAATAAAGCAATTAACTTCATAATTACACATAAACTTTATAGATGCAAAGCTCGATACTCATTTCCCTGATAAAATTGATACACCTCAAGATATTTCGGCACGGATTCATTTCCAAAGTATCGTGGTGTTGAGTCATTTAGAACGAGCCCGTGGGATCCACAAGAAAATTTACTAAATATGATTATAGTCGAATATTTCAGTTTGAAAATTTCGATCATACACGAAAACGAGTATTTGAAGAAAGCGAGGATATTGAAGGTGCAATGGTGACATTCCAATATAATTGTTATTTGTTTAACAAATTGTATAATGTCATTGTGGTTGATATTGATTTAATAGCCCGGATGTTACATTTCACTACTGCATATAAAGAACGTCAGTGAAGAACATTTCAAGTGTTTCAAAAAGTTTGAAGATGCCCCGCTTATTTTAATTGGACTGCTCGCTAATGAACATAAAATGTAATTGTTGAATGTTTTACTAAAATGAAAATATGACATTGACGCACAACCGATCAAATCCAAAGAGCGATTGATTTTTCAATGTAGATTGAGGAGATTCTGTGCTTGTCCAGTTTTTAGCGAACACACTATAATGGATCAAAGCATGAGGTTTGTTCATTCACATTTATGTTGCAACTGCAATTTTATTTCATTTAGAATCACTCAATATGGAATGAATTATTCTATTTATGAGATTTATCCTCATACTTTAAATAAATTTTATTTTTATTTTAGCATATACGCGCTTTCTTCAACCAAATGATACAGTCGTCGCGAGTATGTACCAATTATACATTTCCATCATGTCGACTTATGTGTTACAAGCAACAAAATTATGGTATAATGGTAAAGTATTAACTTTTTTATATATATACATATATATTTTTCCCCAAAGAAAAAAAAATCGGATTGATAATCATTAAGAGTTATGAATAAAACAAATAATAATATGATTTTTTCAGGAGTTGATATTGCCAGTGGTAATATGTCATGTATTCTGATCCTAACATATTTGTAATAAAAAGAGTAATCCTCAGTGGTCATCCATTTAAAGTTAATAAACGATCAGCTGTTATTCGTTTTATGTTCTTTAATCGGGAAGATATTTTGCGGCTTAAATCTGTGAAATTGCATACGAAGTATGGTAGAAGAGGTCATATTTGTGAGCCATTAGGTAAATAAATTAAATATTTTGTGTATTGATGATTGACCGAAGAGCTCAGATTTATTTGACAAAATAACGATTTGTATATTATTTGTTTTCAGGTACTCATGGACACATGAAATGTGTATTTGATGGACAACTTAAGTCTCAGGATACAATATTGATGAATTTGTATAAGAGATCAGTTTTCCCAAAGTGGACGTATGAACCATATTTTCTTACTCCTGATGAATGAATCCCAAAAGGCATTTAAAGTTTCTTGGCAACAGAGTAATTAGTTAATACTCAAATATGTATGGATTTCAATACATAGGGTACAAAATTTAATTCGTTACTTACGTTATTATTTACAAATTAACTAAATGATAATGAAATTACTTTTATATGAATTAGTTTATGAATTTATTCGAGTTCTTGTAAGCGATGGCAGAGCTAGAAAGGATTTCATGATCAAATAAACAATGAAAAAATGAGAATATATTTGTTTGCTTTTTTTTATATATATGTACATGTACATTTATCGAAACTTTGAAAGTAGGTGATGTTAATAATTGCATACGACTTTACTACAATGACTAAAATTGAATTAATTCCGAAGGTGTTACATTTTACAATTCGTTGCATTTGAAGTAAGTTAATTTATTCTCAATATCATCTGTACTAAATAAATACTGATTCATGTTGGTACAACACATACACATTGTTTTTTTGATGAACAATTACATAATATACATATGACATACCGACAATAAAACTCTGAGCATTCAAGCTTGGAAAACTATGTTTTTATTTTTTCTTTCTCACATTACTCGATCCAAACTCTTTCAGTTGGAAATAAAATTATTTCGACATTATTGTTTTTGAGCAAAATAAATTACAATATACGCGAAAACGACATTACTTTCTGATTGACTTGATTTATACATTAATATTATCAACTTTTCAGTAATGTATGAATACATTTTATATTAAATTTATGTGATATGATTTTAAAAATATAAAATTAATCTGAAATGAATTCATTTCTACGTGTAAAATTTATATACATGCTATGCTTATGGATTATTTAGTTAATCACGATTCGGAGAAACAAGCGACATAACTAATATTTTCATCTTCAATTTGAATAAAAGAATTATGAAATTAATATTTTGGTATAGCTGTTATTTGCGTGAGAGATTTCAATGTAAAAGCATCAAAAAGCGCCTCCTTCAGTTTTGTTTTATCGGTATTAAAAAAAAAAATTACAAAATTTTGGGGCCCTGAAGGTACCTCAATCATTTAAAGCCAGCAACTCCCTGGAAAAACATGGTGGCATTGATGAAGAGCTTATCAAACTTGCCGCGGAACGCGAGGGCGCAAAACGCACTCTCACATTCCATCGTCAGTTCTGCCGGCCCTTAAATCCTCTTTTCATTGAAAAAAAATGTATGTCTAGTAATTTCAATTTTGACTTCTATTATTCTCCCGCAATGACAAAAAGTTATTATAACCTAGGGACTATCTAATGAGACACTAAACTAGAATAACTACACATTACTTTCCTTTCATTATTGTATTAACTGTTATTGGAATAATTTGTCGTGCATTATGTACTTCTTTATACTTCATGTGAAGAATGACAAGCATGTATGTGAATGACACATGAAATTAATCAATTGTTTGATAAATATGGTCAATCATTTAAGGGATATTGTTGACAATTTTTAATTTGTAAGATAAAAAAATGGAAAACATTGCTGTAAGTATAAGTAATATTGTTAGTAATTTCTTTTTCTACCATAGAGTTATTAATTTACATGTTAATTTATTGCCATGATGACATGAAGAACTTCCATTTTATGGATCTACGTAAAATAACCTTTTTTTGCTTTAGGGAATTATAAGAGCCATGTATTGTGGTTTCAGTGATAGTTTAAAAGGGGCAATGGTACTTTTCTACATGGATAAACAAATAAACGAACGAATATATAATACTTCCTTTGCTGGGAGTGATTATCGTAAGAAAGATACTGGCACAAATCAAAGTCCTCTGAAAACCTTGAAAAAGCCGCGGTTAGTAATAATTATATAATCTATAAAATTTGGAAATTGATATCTTCAATTTAATATAAAACTTTAAAATTTTTTATAGAGAATCTAAAATATTGAAAAGAACAATACAATGCTGCGCACTGAATGGTGGGATATTCTGGGCTAGTATATTAATATTCGAATGCGGACTACTGCCATTCCTTAAATATTTACTTACAATAATATTCGGACATTCCCCTGGTATGGGAATGATTGTATGGTCATGGACAAAACCTTTTTTGTCCTTAACATTTGGAACTGTTTGGGTTTTACCTCTTTTTTTGCTCAGCAGAATCGTCAATAGTTTATGGTTTCAAGTATGTGTACTGTTCAGGAACATATTTATGAATAATCATTATCAAGTTTGAAGTAATTTTCATTTAATATTTATGAAAAGTTAAAATGATTTGACAATAAGATAGGGATTTAAAATAATATTCACATTATTTTGTTTTGAAAAAGTTTTAATAATGAAAGGATAATATATTCATTTAGTGCTTGAAACACTTTTAATTGTTTTTTTATTTACTGGTGAATGTTTTTCATTTCCAATTTTTTGACTTTAGGATATAGCTGACAGTGCATACAGATATAGACAAGGTAGGCCATTATTATTATCAAGTGTGAGTAAATTAGTTGCTGATACGCTGTTCAGTATTCTGGTTCAAGCGTTATTCCTTGGACAGGGAATGCTTGTTTCAAGAGTGCCATTGCCGCCAATAGGTGAGCTACTTGCACTAATACACATGTGCCTTCTTTATGCTCTTTATGCATTTGAATATAAATGGTTTAATATGGGATGGGAATTGCACAGACGACTTACATTTATTGAAGGCAACTGGCCTTATTTTGTTGGATTCGGGTTACCTTTAGCTGTGCTAACACAATTACCAAACTCGTATGTTATAAGGTAAACAATGATTATTATTGAAAAAAAAATTAAATCTCTCTTATATTATTTTTTTTGATTTCAGTGGATGCGTATTTTCAATTTTGTTTCCTCTCTTCATTGTTAGTGGAAATGAAGCACAACCAGTCACTGGAGTTTGGTAAATACATACCTGAATAGCGTTAAGACTTGAATCAGATTTCATAAATCTGGTGTAAAACTCTTCATCGTTTTTTTCTGTATTTTAAATTATACTTCATTGATTGAATACATATATTTGTTTACTATTTCAGTGTTTGCCCATTAAAGCTTTTTTCACCAGTCATTGCCATTGCAAATACATTATTCAATAAAACAATTGGGCCAGCCAATCGACAATGACACTATAAACGTATTTATAATCTATGAAACTCTATTAAATAAAAACAAAGAAACGATATATGTAAACTATTTTTTTCGAATCGCGAGAAAATTCGTAACATTTCCCCAGAAACTTTGAAAATAATCCGAGAGAACTTTGTGATGTCATCTTTATTATTTCATTCAATACAAAGCATGAGAATCTTTTTTATGTTAAAAACCAAATAGCTCACATCAAACTAAACAAATCATGAAACAGATGATAAAGCAGTAATGAAAGTGATGCGCACATCGACAAAAATGAACGATTGAATTACAGTTTTAATCGATTTTGATTTTATTGCGTCAACTTTTATTTGTTGTTGTGAGCAGTACATGTAGTTTCTAGCTTTTTATTCTGCAATAAGTACCAAATTTTTGAAGAAAATTTTTTATTAAATCTTCTATTCTATCATAAAATGCTTGCTGTGTGCTGGCAACTCTTATTCACGCAACGCATTTTCATTTACTTCATTGAGTTCAATCTTAATAGTCATGCAAGACTCTGTTTATTACTTTTTTATACATAATATTAGATGTTTATTTTTGTGGAATTTTAGAAAAAATGATTTTAAAATAAATTTTCCATAATTTCTCAAAATATAAATGATCTAATATAGTGTCAAAGCAACAAATTCTTAATTGAATATTGTTTTCCCATTATTTACATTTTGAGATGGTAAAAATGAATATTTAAAATTTATTCCTAAATGATTATTCAATCGTAGTTGATAAATCACAAAACTCAGCATAATAATTGTAGGGTAAAGCATACAGTTATTGAACAGTCTAGTTTTAAGCTTGAAAAATAAAACTTATAAACGTTAGATTAAAAACCAACGCTCGATAGATGTAAACAAATGATCTATCGGGCGTTGGTTGAAATCCAACGTTTATAAGTTTTGTTTTTCAGGCTTAAAACTAAACTGTCCAATAACTATGTACTATCCAATGATTATATGCTTTACCCTACATAATTTATATTTGTTTTTTATATTTGATGCTTTTTACATGACGTAATGCTGCTGAAAGTAAAAATAAATGGATTATTACTTAATGTTGAACAAATTTTGTTTTATTTGACATTGCATTAGTTTCCTTTCTTTTGTTTCATGTCTTTCCTTCATTTCATTGTTTATTTATTAAAACACTTTGCAACTACACAAAAAAATCATTTTTCAATTTTGGAAATCCAGGAAAGCTGTATTTACAATTAAAATCCCTTCCGGGTTGATGTATAATTTATGTTCAAATATAAACCGTGCTGGAGAGTAATTATTTGTTATTATTCATAACATAAATATTGATTGTTACTATTATGCTAAGTCATGAAGTACACGAAGATCGTGCTCGATGGGTTCTTGTTTAACTCTATATGAATTTAATGCAAAAGTGCGGTGTAGTATATTGAAATTTACGCCAGGATCAGTTTCTTTTTCCGGTATTGGACTACCATCATTTTCGCTAAGCAAACTTTTGCTAACCTAAACATAGTTTATGTAAATAACTTTATGCATAAATGTATATATTATCTACAGCAAAGGTAGATCTTGCGTTAAGCCCATTTTTACTTACTTCAAATCGTTGTGGCTTGTATAAAGGAAGTTTCCTTGTACCCGTCGAACTTTGGATCAAATTCTGTATTGTTGGGTGAGAAATTCCAAAAAAATTTGCACCTTTTGGTGGCACATTGCAAAGCAATGGTGATATAGCTGCTAATAATCTTGAATGACACTCATCTGGACTCGATCCAACTAATGATTGATTTAAATCACTATCCGATACAATTTCAAATCTAAAACCATTCCAATTCAACAATATAACATCAAAGCATCACAATAATAATAATCTGATGTTGACATATATTCAATATTAGAGATGTTACCTAGGTTTTGCACCACCGTCCAGTATTTTACATGTATATAAACTGGTTGTTTGAACATTTTTCAAACTGGCGTAAACTCTGGTACTGCAATATCCAACTGGATATATTAATTCTTCTGTATGATATGCTGGTCGATCTGATACAACTTCACCAAGTGAATATACTGTGAGATCGCCAAGTGAAATCGGAAATAGTGGTCTACCATGAATATCGAGAGGTATTAATTGGACTAATCTTTTCGTAACTTTGCCATATCGTTTAGTTTTTCCTTTATAAACATTACTATCACCAGTTGAATTTGTATTCTCAGTTGCATTACGTTTTTTCGTACACTTTTTTGTAGTACCACCGTCACAATCAACTAATGATGTGTTTAAATTATTATTTTGGACTTTTGTTGCTATTGATGCGATATCTGTTTCTCCCTGGAGTTGGCATAATTTTCGTAATAAAAATAATCGTTCAGCTTTTACAATTACAAGGTTTTCTTGCATCTGAGCTACTTGGTCACACAATGCAGCATTTTCCTGAGTATATAAATTACATTTCATTAGTGATTCTGACTGAATAAATTTTTGATTTGAATTATTATTAATTATACTTGTGAAATTTTGATTAAAATAACCTTACTAAAACAGTATTTTTTACGAGTCTTTTCAGCTTTTTGTATTTCATTTTGTATTTAAGATTTTGATCCATATCAGCACTTTTATGATAATCATAACGATAATTTTTGAATACGTGTGCCATTATTAAAAAATCGTAATATTCTATTCTTTTATTCGTGTACTTATTTCTTATTTTTTATCTTTCATGATCGATAAACAATTCATGTAGGGGGTGCGTTCCACTAAGCGATCACAAGGCCTCAACTCTCAAGCCGTTCCACATGGCGACCGCGGTCGTGGCGAATACGACTTGGATGACGTCATTAAATAAATCATAAAAAATTCATAACAGTCAAGGAACTGCCACGCCGCCTATTCCAGAGAATATTCAATATGGCGGATAATAAGCACTATCCAATACACCCATATGCAAGGTTTCATTTTTTTCATTAAAATGTACATTTCCGAGCAAGAAATTTGTCGTTGGGGTGAAACAAATCCTAGCAAACGTAATTACATCGGAGGTAAAAAAATCGCGAGTGCCGGACATATAGTGAAATGTGGGAAACTGAGCGAAACAAATAATAATAATGAGGTTAGGTTTGTTGCATTTTGCATGCAAACATCAAATCAGAGGAATAAACCCCATGAGATTAATTGTTCAGTATCATGTGATGGGAAAATATTATCAATGGTGTGTACTTGCAAAGCCGGTCTTGGGGAAAAGTGCAAGCATATTTTTGGAACGCTTTTTTATTGCACATTGTAAGTAGTGTAATGATCATTCTGAAAGCAGTTGATATCTGTCATTTTTACATCTATGACTGTTAACTTACTTTTAATTGATATAAAATTGTAAAATAATTCCGCAGGATTGATTTGAATACACTGCCAATGTTGTCATGTACTGACGTAAAATGCAGCTGGAATAAAGATCATAAGAGAGTATTGGAAACATACATACCACGACCATTAAAAGAGCATAGTTGTTTTTGTAAAAAAAAGGAAATGGAATATATGGCAACACCAGCACACAAATTGAAAATGCAGGACATTTTAAAAAACAAATGATATATTTTGCTTAAATTTAATAAATGTCATGACAATTTTATCTCTCAAACTCATTCTCACTCTTAAATCATTCTTACTTATGTAAAGTACCGATGTCAAATTCTCTATGCATGTCAAAATTTCAAAATTCTCGATACCAGTCATCGTGCTTAGTTGTGCATCGTTTTTTATACAATCAGTGTTGCTTGCACTCTGACGTCTTCACTCATGGAAACTTTTGGAAGAATATTTGCAGCATTCCCTTCAATCACCATCTGCACCATTTCAAAATCTTCTCCTGCTTCAATTGTTGACTGGACACTCAGATATTTCAATGTCTTTTTGCATCGGCTCTGGAACGTTGTTCTCATATCTCTGTTTTATCTCTGCATTAAGAGCTCGCATTTCCACCCTGGCATGTCGCTTTTCATTCCTTTCATTTCTCTCCTTATTGATGATAGGAAGATGTAACGATGGAATTGCATCACATTTTAGTTTTCTTCGCTGATTTCGAATACCTGAAATGCACAAACAAAATTTACTTCCATAATTTTTGATAAACATTACAAAAAAACATGCTTTCAAATAGAAGCATAACCTCATTCATATGTGCCATTTCCACAATAGTCAGCTGCTGTAAAATGTCGTGAACAGACTAGATCATTGGGGCCATGGTTCGGAATATTTGTTACTCTTTTCCACTGAGAATACAAGTCAACTTTTTCAACATCACCAAAGTAATTTGTTACATTAACTTTGTATTTATCATTCAGAGGGAAACGATGATAACTTAAATCAGCATTTCCACTTACTTTACTCTTACAATTAGGAATTGCGCAGTATGATCTCGTCTTCTTCATTTTCCTATGATATTTGGAAATTTCAAAGCCGTAAACGTAACCATATTGCCAATATCGTGTTCTTTATGAGACTGTTTTTTATCCTCCATTATCGATTAGTTCGCCGAAATGCCGCCAGTGTCGCATGACCAAAGTAAAATCCCAATAAGAATCTGTCATCACTTGGCGTTGTCAATGATCGTGGAGAATAGAGACTATTCTATTCTCCATGTCAATGATATAACATTCTTCCCATATATATATAATTAATTCGAACGTGCTCATTTTTCGAAATAACTAATATTCGTTTGCTTGTTGCTGATATAGTTTCATCTACATAGTTCGTGTGTTCCAGGACGTAACACCCTCTCTCAACAAGTCGCATGTTCTCAAGACGAAGCATCGCCATCTAGTGTTATCATAATTTACTATTGTTTGTTTTTCTTCTCATGGGCTCTATAGGTGGTAGAGAGGGAATTTTTCCTGCTTTACTTCGTCGCAGTTATTTACTGTCAGTAGCGACAAAATAGTCGACTTAAGGGCCGGCAGAACTGAATTGTAGGGGGCGCTTTTTCGACGTTTTTACATTGAAACGTACGGCACAAATAACGGCTACACCAGAGTATTAATTTCATAATTTTTCTATTGAAATTAAAGATAAAAATGTTCTACAAGGCGCTTGTTTTTCCGATTTTTGATTAATTGAATAATAAGCATGTTATTATTGTAAGAAATTAGGAGGCTTCATCGTTTGAATCTCGCGGGTCGTATTCCTATGAAAAATCGCAAATTATAGCGATTACAGGGTTTTTTTGCAAATTCTGAAAAACAAGCGCCTTAGTATTTTCGATGCTGAATCTGAAAATCATAAAATTTTTACACAATTCTTTGTAAATAAGCCGTTATTTGTGCCGGCGAATTTGTGTCACTTTGTCATGATTTGTAGTTTTTTTTCCCCCGATAGATGTCACTAGCATTATGCCTAGAGCTCGGCCCAGTAACCAACAACGTCCCATGGAACCCCGGATATCGCATGTGCATTATGGATGTATGAAGGCTCTCAGCTATGCCAAATTCGAGCCGCAAAGCACACAAGCGTGTGCGACGTATATGTGAACTGGAATAATCGGCGATGACAGAGCGACGAAGTACTTTTTTTCCTCCTTTTTCAATGTGTATAATGATACTTGTAGTTGTCTCTGAACGTTAAATAAATTGCAGGTTTCAATATGAAGTGGATAAAATGAATGAAAATTTTTTTCTAACGTATCTCATAATCAAATTACCTCTTGACAGTATTTGAATAATATCCAAACAATATTCGACAAATGATTTCATACATATACTCGCATGTACAAGATCCTTATATAAAATATTTGAGTTTATTTCTAACAAGTCTCATAGCCTAGTGGTGCACCCACTTGCGATGAACAGAACGAGTCACACGTTCGAAACCCGTCGGTATCATTTTTTTTTTTTACAGCTTATATATACCAGTGATTGTATGCCAAGTATTGAAATACTTCTTTTTTCAGCTGTGAGCTACATTTAGACAGTATCCACTCAAGCTCAAAGCAATATTCAAATTTGTATTTGTTTAAATATGAAAAAATGTATGGTACCATATATTTTGAGTAATTGTTATGTGTGCTTGTACCATAATGTGCACTACGTATTCATAGTAACTGTTATTTGTACATATATTGTAATACATATATGCAATATCGAGTATCAAAAAAAAAATTAATTATTAGAATGAGTATTCACAGAAGTAAATACAACAGCTGGGATTAGTATATAAAAGTCAAAGAGGAACTAGAGCTTTCAGTTGATAGAGAAATAATTGAGGATGGAAATGCAGAAAAATAATAATTGGTGTTCCCATTATTTGGTACTAAATATTGGTACATAAATTTTCTCATAATTGATTAGTCTCATACATGTATATATATATATATACATATAAAAAGAGGAAGGCAGCAGGAAGGGGAGAGGGCAGAGCTCTCGATTCACACAGAATTGATTGAACAATAAAAAACAGTGAAATAATTATAATTATTCCCAATTTAATACAGAATATTCATATATGATCTTTCTTACACGTAATTATATATTCATTTGTTTATATATTATTATTATTTGAATAAAATACAGACGTAACTGCAGTATTTTATTCCTCAATTCTGTGTGAACCGAGAGCTCCGCCCTCCCCCCGCCCTTCGACTTTCATACATACATATATAATATATATATAATCAATGTCTGCATCTACAATAAATACATATGTTTACGGGATGTATATAGATGTATTTATATATAAATATATAATTTATTTACGTGTGTGACGTATTTGAATTAAGGTAAGATACATATATACACTGTTTTTAATTTTCAATTATATAAATAAAATATGTCACTGTATTGTCAACAATATTACGATAAAATTTTTTATTGTTTGGAAATATGTTTTTATAGAATGATAAATATCATATGAGATATATATATGAATATTTATCATTTTATTTATGAAAACTGATTGCTCTTGATTATTGTTTTCTTTAACTATACGCGTCAATTATAATAATTAATGAACTCTTAAAATCATATATAATTTTCACTTAATAATTTATGATGGGAAATAATTTTGTTCAATCAATAATGTGATTGATTATTTCATTACATATATATGTATATATATAAGCATGCATTTACAAATGTATCGGGATATTTAATTATTTCATGATTTTCATTTCTAGAATGATGAATTTCATATATGGGATACATGTATGAATATTTTTCATTTCATTTACGATAAATAATTGCTCTTGATCATCATTTTCTTCAAATATATTTGAAGAAAATAATAATATACGCGTAAATTGTAGTCATTACTGGACAGCTCTTCAAATTATTTGTAATTTTCACAAAATAAATTACAATGTGAAATAATTTTGTTCAATCAATAGGATGTTTAACATCATTGGTATGTATATAAGTACATACAGAAATGTCGTTTCATTATATATGGGGCATTCCATGCCAACTCATCCTACCAATGAACTTTGCATCTCCGATTTCGCTGAAACTTGGGCATTTTTTTCTACCCATCAAAATAGGGTTCTGTGATTTTTTTCAAATTTTTTTATCGAGCCGTTCAAAAGATATAAATTTTTGAAACTTTTGGGGTTTTAAATGTTCAAATGGCCATAACTTGGCCACGAATTGTCCGATTTGAGTCTTTTTTATTTCAAAATTTTTGTTTTTTAATGAACTTCTTGGAAAATTTATGCAAAAAATTATCAATGATGAATTTGATTTTTTTTTTTAATTTTAAATTTAAAATGTGGATTTTGAGACTGTTTGTATCTTTCGATTTTTCTCAAAAAATTCTCAAAAATACTACTCCCTAAAATACAAATTTTAAGCATAGTCTCGTAATGGGATAATGATGGGTTATAACTTTTTTTGAAGTTTTTAAATTAATTATTTTCGTTTTTTGAGTTTTATACTAGTTGTGTATTATTAACGTCTTTATCAGATAAAATTTGAACATAAATCATACGATAAGACAAAAAAAAGTTGAAATCAAAATTGAAATTCCCAGGATAAATTTTATCAACAAGTTTAAAAAGGTTTTTTTATTATTTCTTCTGGCGTTTAAATATTTTACAAGAATACGTTTGGATTGAAGAAAAAATCAGTTTCATTGTGAGAGATCCATCAGTGTTTGGTACAACACAATGATACTTTTGTGTACCTGTGATAGTTTTAGCTTTAGAATAACGTATATTCAAAATCTCTGCTGCTTTCTGATAATCTTCAGTACTTGAATATCTTACTTCGATTTTTGGCAATATATTTGGTTGCACAGCCCATTGATACAACTCTTGGGCATTTGAAATTTGTTTATCAAATGGTAACTGAAGACTAGCCCTGGCTGCAGCTCTTTTTAGTGTTCCTCCAACCCCGTCACAAGGTCCTTTTCCATGGTAGCTTGCAAAAAAATGCCATTCAGCATGTATTCCAAAATCTACCTTGTGATAATATAGATTAACAAAATTTTTGTAGTTCTTGAATTGTTGCGGAGCTCCATCCGAAAAGTAATAGATCTTTTCAGCAGTATCAGACAAAGTCTTTATAAAATCAGTAACGATTTTCAAAAAGACGTTAACTGCAGTCGAGTCATGCGTGTTACAATCAGATATAATAACTAAACTTCTGTGCAATAATTCGTTATTCTTCTTAAAATAAATTACCACTGGAAATATTGTCGACTGATCATTATTCCAGTGAAACCCTGGCACTGCATTTTGAATAACGAATTTGTAGTTCTCAGCAAAATCACAAACTACAAGGAATTCATTAGGTCCAAGAGACTCTTTAAGAGATTTCATGAATCTTGCAACGAAGGCAGCGCCATATTGTGGCTAAATGATCAAATAATAACATTAGTGATCTCGAATGCTTTTTTCCATGTATACAATAAATAAAATACTCTATAAAATAAAAAAAAATAATAAAATCGAAAAAAAACGAAAATAATTCATTTAAAAAATTCAAAAAAAGTTATGACCCATCATTATCCCATTACGAGACTATGCTTAAAATTTGTATTTTAGGGAGTAGTATTTTTGAGAATTTTTTGAGAAAAATCGAAAGATACAAACAGTCTCAAAATCCACATTTTAACTTTCAAATTTAAAAAAAAAAATCAAATTCATCATTGACAATGTTTTGCATAAATTTTCCAGAAAGTTCATTGAAAAACAAAAATTTTGAAAAAAAAAAGACTCAAATCGGACAATTCGTGGCCAAGTTATGGCTATTTCAACATTAAAAAACCCCAAAATTTTCAAAAATTCATATCTTTTGAACGGCTCAATAAAAAAATTTGAAAAAAATCACAGAACCCTATTTCGATGGGTAGAAAAAAATGCCCAAGTTTCAGCGAAATCAGAGATGCAAAGTTCATTGGTAGGATGAGTTGGCATGGAATGCCCCATATGTACTTCATGATAGGTATTTATAGGATGAGAAATATCATATGGGATATATACATATTAGACTGGTTCAAATAAATCGACTAATTTTTTTTTTTAAAGCCCCCTCTAAAATACCTTCAGGGAGGTGTGAAAAGATGCCTGTTAGAACCGGAGCTCTTAATGTTAATATTAAGGGGTCACTCGTTGTGAATTTCTATTTTCTATTTAAATAACATGGAAAATTTTTTTTCTTATCGTCAGAATATTTTGTAGCCTACGAACCAATAGACGGATTCAAATGATCAATACATATTTTAATAGGAAATTGAACGCTCTACAAAAAAGGTATCTTACAATTTTTTCATAACTTTTACTGTTTAGAAGATATCGGTGGTTCAAGTTTGAAGAATTTAACAAAATTAATTTGTTACTTTTAAATATTATAACTCGTAGACAAATCAATATTATAAAGCGGAAAATATATATTTCTGTAGGAAATTTAACGCTCTACAAAAAAGGTCTCTTGTGGTTAATCGATTACTCTAACAATTTAGAAGATATTCATTTCAATCCCTGCGTACTGATTTTAATAATTTTTTAATAAATATTTTAAATTCATCTAAGTCATGAACGCGAATATCTTTTAAATGGTTAGAGTAATCGACTAACCATAAGAGATCTTTTTTATAGAGCGTTTAATTCCCTACAAAAATATATGTTGCGCATGTTATAATATTTATTATTTATATAATAGTTATAAAATGCAGAAGTAACAAAGAAATTTTTGTTAAATTCTTGAAACTTTCACATCCGATATCTTCTAAATGGTAAGAATTATGAAATAATTGTAAGATACCTTTTTTGTAGAGCGTTTCATTTCCTACAAAAAATGTAAATAGAACTTTTCTGTACGATCAAGTAATGGTGATCGAGATATGAATTTCGCAAAAAAATAGGGTCACGATGTACTGTATTTTGCATGCCGTCATCATATCATGGAAATAATATTAAAAAATGTTACGGAAGTGGCTTGGCCAGCAATAAACAGTCCAAACGTTCCAATTTTCAAGAGGCTCAAAGATAATTGGAACAAAATTAATACATCTCTGTATGACATTGGAATCGAAGATGAAAATATTAAAGATGTGTTGAATGAGAACAAAAAAGATATCATGCAATTCATAGAGGATAAATTCAAGGTATAAATAATATAAATAGAAGTCTGTTACGATTGAGTGGAAGTATTTTTGAAACAAGAAATTTTTTCTTAGTTTTGAATAATTTTACTATGTTCAAGCAACTTTTGTAAATATCTTATATTATGTAATTATCTCGATGAATCATATCTAATTGCTAAAATGTAATCAATAGAATCCAATTAACGTTAGATTATTCTAAATTCATGTCCAAATCAAATTTTTTTTTTTCACTAGAACCATCAACCGAGAGATGATTATAGAGAATTACTATAGAGTTGGGATACATTTTCCTGGGAGGAAAACCCAATAACGGATTCAAATTTAAAACTCCTGGAGCTGTCCATCACGCAAGATGGCTTGCCAAAGCAATATATTGTTTAAAAATATACATGTTTAGACAACAATTCTCTATGAGCGCTTCCGATTTTCGTTCTTTGCGTGAAATTTGTATTTTCATAGTCATTATGTACATTAAAATGTGGTTTGATGCTCCAAATGCAATAAGAGCACCTAACAATGATTTACAGTTGTTGAAAAATTTGATTAAATATAAACAAATTCACTCCAAAGTTGCCCAAGCTGCTATAGAAAAATTGAGCAATCATTTTTGGTATTTGCATGAGCAACTTGCTTGTTTAGCTCTATTCGATTCGACTGTTACTCAGGAAGAAAAATGAAAAATGATACATAATATGAAAACAAAAAAAACAATGATGATTGATGATAATATCAAACGTTTGAATGTTAAGAAAGAACAATTAAATTTGATGTCATCACAGAATATAAGTGATTTTGTGAGCAAGAAATCAATTTTTATCTTCGAACATTTTTGATTATCGTACGATTTTTTGGATAATAGTATTGATTCATGGGGTAATGATCCATGATATTAAAAATGTTTGCATACTTTTAGTAATTTGAAAATTGTAAATGATACTGCCGAAAGAGGTGTAGCTTTGATCGAAAAATTCAATAGCTGTCTAACGAATGACGAAAACCAACGACAATATCTATTATAAGTTGTCCAGAATCATCGTAAAAATTATTCGTCGTGCGTTAAATCTAATTATGAATTGCATCAATCCTAAGTGATATATTTGTAAGTGTTATTATAAAACTGACAAAGAATTTTGAAATAAATAAATTGATCGATTTATTACATACGATCGATTTTCTATTTATAATAGTGTATTGGTTTTTTCCTCAGCTACAGTGTAATTAAAAAAAACTTAAATCTATATTAAACAGAGAAATTTCAAATTTTCATCTGTTTAATTGAATTTTTCTCGAAAACTTTCAGGTCTACGCTTTTCAGTCAGAAACATTATTCTGTAGAAAATTTAATTTCCTACAAAAAAGGTATCATCAACTTTCTCTGTAAAGTTGATAGTTTTCGGAAAAAATCGAAAAAAATCGAAAAAACCATGAAAATCGAGCAAAAATCAGCTTCAAAATTTTTTACAGGTAGGGCAATTCACAGAAAACAATTTTATGATCAGCACTTCGAAAATTTATATATTCAGGTACCATTTCTGTTGAGAACCGATTGAATAGCGTAAAATGCTACAAATTATAGATTGATGAAAAAAAAAATTGAGATTCGCATGTTAATTAAATGAAAAAATTTCAAATAGATGATGGCAGTTCTTAATATTAAAATTAAGAGCTCATCTTTGGAGGGAATTTTTTTTTGACGGTTTGGAATAGTATTCCGTCAATGCCGCGAGAAAAAAAAATAGTCCCCTCAAAAAAAGCACCCTAGTACAAAATTTAATTCGTTACTTACGTTATTATTTACAAATTAACTAAATGATAATGAAATTACTTTTATATGAATTAGTTTATGAATTTATTCGAGATCTTGTAAGTGATGGCAGAGTTAGAAAGGATGTCATATATGATCAAATAAACAATGAAAAAATGAGAAAATATTTGTTTGCTTTTTTTTATATATATGTACATTAGGGTGTTTCATATTTAAGCGATATTTTTTTTTTCCGAGCACATTGAAAATCTGATTATTTATGGAAAAAAAAAATATTCCCGTTTGAAAAAAAATTCTAAGTTAATTAGAGACTTGGCTGTATCAAAAATTCGATTTCCCATATGATTAACACGGGTTAGATTGTTTTTTCGACTTCAACTCGATTTTTTCATGACAAAAAAATTTTTCTTGAAAAAATGAATTCATAGCTTTTATAGAGCATTAAATTTGCGACAAAAAAGTTGTCCACCGCAAACACTCTCCGAGTTGCAGTTTTCTAGTTATAGAGCTGAAAAGCTGAAAATTGAGCATAATTGATAACAAATTTTCTTTAAATCGGAATTTATTGATCTGACATTAATTATTATCTTACAATAAACTCTATAAAGCTTCTATATTATTAATTAAGCATTATAGCTTTAATAGTAAGATAATAATTAATGTTAAATCAATAAATTCTAGTTTAAAAAAAAATTTATTGTCAATTATAATCAACTTTTACCTTTTCCAGCTCTACAACTCGAAAACTGTTGATCGGAGAGCGTTTGCGGTAGAGAACTTTTTGTAGCAAATGTAATGTCCTACAAAAGCTATATATTTATTTTTTTCAAAACAAATTTTTGATTGCCGAAAAATCGAGATGAAGTCGAAAAAAAAATTTTCTCGTGTTATTTATATGAGAAATCGAATTTTTGAATGAGTGAAGCCTCTAATTAACTCAGAACTTTTTTCCAAACGGAAATATGTTTTTTTTTTTATAAATTATCAGATTTTTAGGCATTACAGATTAAAAAAAAGACAATAATGTAAATGTGAGCTAAAATGGTGAAAGTTGATTATAATTAATAACAAATATTCTTTATACTGGAATTTATTGATCTGACATCACTTATTATTTTATGATAAACACTATGAATCTCTTACATTGTTGTATTTAGGAACCACCGTTCATATTTCAGACATAAATGAGAATTTTTATTAATAAATCACAATATTTACTAGAAATAAATTTTTCCATTCATTCAATAATAAACAATGAGGTTAATCTACACTTATATATCATGGGTTCAATGAAAAATACTGTGGTATAAAATATAAGTAGGAAAATTTAAAAAAATCAAATATACGTGAAAATTTGAATTTGAATTCAGTTTGTATTATGATTTTGTAATAATTATTGATTGATACTTATATTTATTTCTTAATTATGAACGGTGGTTCCTAAATTCAACAATGTAAGAGATTCATAGTTTATCATAAAATAATAATTGATGTCAGATCAATAAATTCCACTATAAAGAATATTTGTTATTAATTATAATCAACTTTCACCATTTCAGCTCACATTTACATTATTGTTTTTTTTTAATCTGTAATACCTAAAAATCTGATAATTTATAAAAAAAAAACATATTTCCGTTTGAAAAAAAGTTCTGAGTTAATTAGAAGCTTCACTCATTCAAAAATTCGATTTCTCATATAAATAACACGAGAAAATTTTTTTTTCGACTTCATTTCGATTTTTCGGCAATCAAAAATTTTTTTTGAAAAAAATAAATATATAGCTTTTGTAGGACATTACATTTACTACAAAAAGTTCTCCACCGCAAACGCTCTCCGATCAACAGTTTTCGAGTTGTAGAGCTGGAAAAGGTAAAAGTTGATTATAATTGACAATAAATTTTTTTTTAAACTGGAATTTATTGATTCAACATTGATTATTATCTTACTATTAAAGCTATAATGCTTAATTAATAATATAGAAGCTTCATAGAGTTTATTGTAAGATAATAATTAATGTCAGATCAATAAATTCCGGTTTAAAGAAAATTTGTTATCAATTATGCTCAATTTTCAGCTTTTCAGCTCTATAACTCGAAAACTGCAACTCGGAGAGCGTTTGCGGTGGACAACTTTTTTGTCGCAAATTTAATGCTGTATAAAAGCTATGAATTCATTTTTTCGAGAAAAAATTTTTTGTCATGAAAAAATCGAGTTGAAGACGAACAAACAATCTAACCCGTGTTAATCATACGGGAAATCGAATTTTTGATACAGCCAAGCCTCTAATTAACTTAGAATTTTTTTTCAAACGGGAATATTTTTTTTTTTCCATAAATAATCAGATTTTCAATGTGCTCGGAAAAAAAAAAATATCGCCTAAATATGAAACACCCTAATGTACATGTACATTTATCGAAACTTTGAAAGTAGGTGATGTTAATAATTGCATACGACTTTACTACAATGACTAAAATTGAATTAATTCCGAAGGTGTTACATTTTACAATTCGTTGCATTTGAAGTAAGTTAATTTATTCTCAATATCATCTGTACTAAATAAATACTGATTCATGTTGGTACAACACATACACATTGTTTTTTTGATGAACAATTACATAATATACATATGACATACCGACAATAAAACTCTGAGCATTCAGGCTTGGAAAACTATGTTTTTATTTTTTCTTTCTTACATTACTCGATCCAAACTCTTTCAGTTGGAAATAAAATTATTTCGACATTATTGTTTTTGAGCAAAATAAATTACAATATACGCGAAAACGACATTACTTTCTGATTGACTTGATTTATACATTAATATTATCAACTTTTCAGTAATGTATGAATACATTTTATATTAAATTTATGTGATATGATTTTAAAAATATAAAATTAATCTGAAATGAATTCATTTCTACATGTAAAATTTATATACATGCTATGCTCATGGATTATTTAGTTAATCACGATTCGGAGAAACAAGCGACATAATTAATATTTTCATCTTCAATTTGAATAAAAGAATTATGAAATTAATATTTTGGTATAGCTGTTATTTGCGTGAGAGATTTCAATGTAAAAGCATCAAAAAGCGCCTCCTTCAGTTTTGTTTTATCGGTATTAAAAAAAAAATTACAAAATTTTGGGGCCCTGAAGGTACCTCAATCATTTAAAGCCAGCAACTCCCTGGAAAAACATGGTGGCATTGATGAAGAGCTTATCAAACTTGCCGCGGAACGCGAGGGCGCAAAACGCACTCTCACATTCCATCGTCAGTTCTGCCGGCCCTTAAAGGGTGGATTGTATTTCTTCTCCTACTAAATATATATTTTTAAAGTGTTATTATATATCGAGAGTAGCCTTAATTAAATTTAATAACTCAATTAAAAAATCGATTCAGGGTAAATATTCAACGTATCTCATTACTTTTCTTTTCAGTTATTGATATCAAATCTAATTGAATATTAAATTTTTTCTCCAGATTGTAAAAGATATTTATAATGGAGTCACTCCAAGTCATCGAACGTTCTTTATGGGAATTGAAATTAGAACCAAAAACATATACGTTTGCACAATTGTTGAGAGATATAGATGCACTTGTAATGCCGCAAAATTGGGTATATATGAAGTATAAAAATGAATTCATAATGTTTGTAGAGTTTGCTCCACCCAACCATTTCGAGGGAAAGAAAATTGTTGTGATGAATTTCATGGACGTTAAATTTTTTAATGAAGGCAAACCAGTGCCATGGATTTCATGTGAAGGAGTAGAATCGAAGCATCAACTCGAACATATTTTGGATGTATATGATTCAATATTATCTTTGGAATAAATCACTATACTGCATGAATTTTAAATTGTGTATATAACAAATCAATGGTACATCCGTAATTTATGTCAGACTGAATTTTCTAAATTATGTTGAATATGAACGTCTATTTTGATGGAAATTTGATGAAGAAATTTTATCTGAATTAACATACTTTCATAATTTAAATAATGTTTGATAATATATTATGTCAATTTTCAATGAATTTTTGTATTAGTGACCATACGATGTTGTAAATCATGTCGGGAATCATAATTTTTTTTTGTAATATAATGATATATACTTATAATAATCGGTTTTTTTCCATAGTTCATTATAGTACAAAAGACAATTCAGATTGGATGATCCCACTTGTTTCGTTAAGTTACATGAATCCTATATGTGTTCATTAAGTTTATATGAAACGTAAATATTTAAAAGAAATAAATTATTTGTGAAACTTTTTTTATTTGGTATTCAATGTTTCATTTCTATACGAAAAAAATAATTTAGTAACAATTTAAGCCCTGGAAATCGGAGTATTCAACGAAATCTCCAATCAATAAATGGAATCAGAATTATTTTAAGTAGTTTTTGCAGCACATCTTTTTTAAATCATTTTTTAGTAATATTGATCTGTATATAATAAGTACATGTATATATAACTATACACAGTTCATAAAAATAAAGTTGTTCAAACAATAATTCTCTACTCATTTTTATTTTTATGTAATTTTACTAATACGAATTGTCGAAATTATTAAGTTTCATATAATAAAAAAACATTTTTATCAAATAATCTGCTATATGAAAAATAATGTTATTTGATATGATGTATATGAAAATTATTATCAATAATTAACGAAGAGTATCAGAAATGTACCACATTCCAATATATTTTTTTTTCTTTTGAGATATAAAAAATATGCATACAAATCCTCAACAGCTGTGCATAATGTGGAAGAGAATAAAGATATAGATAAAGATTCTCATATCTATCATTGCATTTGATTCAATTTTGCAATAAGACTTACGTTGACAATTGATGTATATTCTGCAGAGCTATATTACAATTTCGCCGTTTTGCGAGCCTGTTTAGTTTTCTCGTGCAAAACTTTATTCATATGTTGATTTGTTGATTTTGCCAGCATATGGCCACGCATTATCAAGTAAAATTTTATAATTCGCTTGCTAAGGGTCTTCCAATGCTCGGAGCATCCCACCATATGACAGGATACGAAATCATCTTCCATAGCATAGCATATTTTAAAAAATGTATCTAGCTGTAGATGATCTTTCGTAACCACTTTCATAACGTGGTTTTCCAACACACTTAACAAGGAAATTAATGATTTTGATGGATATTTCAATCCTCCTCTATCCATCAACTCAATCATTACATAATCCTTTACCATCTCAGAGCCGTCTGTGACAATATTATTCAAGCAAGCAGTACATTTCGTCCACGCCCCACATTTTTTTGCCAAGTATCCGGCCATGTAGCCGATTATACTTGGGTGGACTACACTTTGCATTTGATCATAGTTGATTGCAATTTGTGTGTGGTCATTATTAGAATTATTTTCTTTCGTTAATACTTAATTCATCCCACATATCACTCAAGTCCCGCCTCGTGTTTTTGGGGAGTTCTTCTGGATTCTTACTTTCGTGCATTAAAGCGTCCAGTATTTCACCTCCAGAAATGTTACTCCCTTTCGGTGGTTTCAACAACGAGTACGTACTCATGAGATGAAACATTTTACCAAACATTATGGAATCTGGATGGTCATTGGATCCACACACTTGTCTTGCCATGCTGAAAAAACGCTAAAATTATTTACTAGTAAGAGTTCGTTGTTTTCCTGTCAAACTTACTTCCAAAACATCCTGATTCAACCGATTTGGCATCAGATACTCGTAATGATGGGTTCCTGTGAGATATTCCAACAGCTCCAAAGTAGCCCGTAGAGATATCTTCAACTCATAGCACGTGGAATCCGTGATAAATATATAATTTTTCTCTTTTGCAATGGTTTCCCATTCCTCCAGATACTCCAAAAAATTTATTATTTTCTGAAAACATTGAAAAACAATCATGCATTAGCATCATTATGATTTGTATAAATTATAATATAGGTTTGAAATATTTATAATACAGATCAAATACTTACTTCGTGTTCGACCGAGTTCAATTTCAGGGCCCTTTGTCCTGAACGTAACATCATCACATCAATGATCCCATGAATACGATTTATAAATGCTACGGAGGGCAAGCAGTCTTCGAGGTCAGGATGGAACTTTGTTCTATCATCTTGTCTCATATACATCTGCATTGCGGCAGAGACCCGATTTGAGAAGTACTGAAAAACAAATTGTATTGTCTTTTTATTAATTACAATTACAATAAAAAATTTTTAGAATAGAAATATTACTTATTAAATATATATACAGCATATTTTACCTCAAATGCCAATGGTACGTTCATTTTTTGTAACTTCGGATTAAGAGTATCCGATGACAATTTATAAGCCACTTTAAGATTTAGAGGTTGTTTGGACTCTATATCTAAAACGGCTCTCCAATGGTTTTTCTTTACGATGCCGTCGGGTGTCTGTTAACAGCTTGAACCATTTTTTACGAAACAGCTTGAACCATTTTTTTCCTCCATATTTTACAGTTTTCACATCTTATGTGATTGAACCTGTTTTGTAATGAAGGTTCAACGACCATAAGACAACTGTCCGACCGCCTAGTGAAAAAAAATATACTTGTAGATAACAATGTGAGTAGTTATTGATAGGAAATCATCGTAGGGTATACATGCTATACTCACTTATTTTCTATTCCTGTTCCGCAACATAATAATAGGTTGTGAACAATCATGACATTTTGGTACAAATCATCTATGGATTGAATCTGTACCAAATTCCTGACCCGTGTAATAATATTATTGATAGACACCTAAAATAACGATGTAGAAAATAACAGCTGTTACCACCCAAAAATATCTTTTTATTATATAAATGTTGTGATCACTAAATTACCTGCATCGTCATGTCGGGCAGAATTTTTATCCGCTTCTTTATCTCAAACGTTATTGGATTGACGTGTGATAATATTATTACATTTGAATATTTATTCACGTGCCATTCCGCAGGAATTTTTTCCCTCATGATGTTCAAACTGACATCTGTAGACTCAGAAATGTCATCAACTTGCTCATGAAGTGATGAAAGTTTCTCATCTGCCTTACATGAAATTTCATCAGCTAGTGAAGATTCTGGTTCTTTTCTTTCAATGATTGATTCGTCAGGTGTATTCAAAATGATATTATCATCATTCGTTAATTCATTTGTAATTGTCACATTTTCATAATCTTTGTCCGCATTCGTTTCAAGATTTTGGGCAGATACTTTGTCACTATTTATTTGGAATACTTCTTGGTTATTATCTGGAAATCTGCTGGGGATAGCATTCGGTGATAACTTTAATATCTGCCGTGGAGATATATATTTATCCCCATTCGCTAGTGTTACTTCATCGTTGCGAATAATATCTTCTTCATGGAAATGCCGCTCGCATAAAACATCTGTATCTACCAATTCTATATCCAAGCTCATTTGCCACTGGTGCCGAAAACATGAATTCTTAAGAGAAAAAAAGAGAAAAGTATGAAAACAAGGTATTCAAAATACAACAATAATTACCTAGAATGAGGTTAACAGGATATCTGCATCTATTTGAGACTATAATAACACTAAAAGTAAAAAAATTCACTGAAAAAAAACAGATGAAAATAGACATGGTAATCAGCTGCATTGAAAAGAAAAGCTATTATATATAATAATAGTCATGTAGTACATACTTATATGACTATTATGAATTAATACTTAAACATTTTATACTTTATGAACTCTGGGTAGCTGAATTTTCGTACTTTTCATACAATAAAAAAGATTATGTTTTGGCAATACACTTGAAATGCTGCATGAATTTTGAGGAGCCCTTCCGGGATGAAATTTTTGGACTTCTTTAAGTCTTCTAGTAGTCGATTATAAATATCATATTACTTTCGTTGATCTATTAATTCTACATTAAATCTTCGAAACCTCTATAAATCTAACATTGAACTTATTTTGATGCTTTTTATACGCAACACGATTTTGTTATATTTCATTTTATAATGTAAACTCACATACAGAAGCACTGGCGCGTTTTCAACACTATATATATTATGAGTAGTATCAGCTCCTCTTTTCATTCTATTCAAGTCTTGCGTCTCAAGATCTGGCACAATAATCGTATGATTTTTTCATGGCAGAAGTGTATTGTTTTATATTATGTTTATTTGGAAAAAATTCCGTGATTAATTCACAGTTTTTGTCGTTTCCGCAATTGGGAATTATCATTTAAAAGTAATTGAGGGGAAGGGGGGGGGGGTATATACATGTAATAGTTATTCGTGCATGAATACATGTATCAAGAGATTCCATTTTTATAATAAACTATATAATGTCACAATTATTTTTGACGTTGAGAGATGATCCCCATTCAAGATGATCCCAAACGAGATGATCTGCAAATACAGAGGTTGCTGTTTATAATGAATCATATTCTCATATATATGTCCAAACTCAAAAATGTGAATCTCCATTATTTTTTTTATTCTTCCATCTTGAGGTGCTTTTGAAATACTAGCAGTTTGTTTATCCATAAACAGAATTATATTTGGCACAGTTTTAAATGTATTTTTTTTTATTTTATCTAGAAAAATTGGTTTATGGGCACCTTAAGAGAATATTTACCAAGTATGAGTTCTTAATATTAATAGGAAGATTCGCCTCATCGTCGTTTTCCATTTTTACTCAGGTCTCATATTAAAACCATCATATCTCTGTTGTTTTTCATATCTCATTTTCTCGTATCTCTGCCCAAATTGCTGTAAAAGGTTTTTCATCATTCTCTTTTCAATATGCCTAAAAAATTTTCAAATGGGAAGGCGTTGAAATTGTCTAATGCATCAAAGTTTCGTACATCATTAAACAGATGTAGTAGATTTTGGGAATATTATGGGATACATACTGTATTTTTTCGTTTCAGCATATTTCATCTAAGGGCACCATAATATTGCAAGTGCAATTATAACAATAAACACGTCGCAATATATATATTAGGGTGTTTAAAAAAAAAGCAACATTTTTTTTTCCTCGAAAACAGGCATAAAAGTTTCGTTTAGGTCAGAGAATAAGTCCCTGAAAATATGAGCTCTTAATATTAATATTAAGATAGTGCATACCGCACTTTTCTATTTTCCATAAAAATAACATGGGAAGAATTGTTTTTATATTTTCTGATTTTTGTAACTTGTAAACTACTAATTACACAGAAAATCGCAATGCATATTTTTATCGAGAATTGAACGCTCTACAAAAAAGGTCTCCTCTCATTTTTCGATTTGTCTACATGTTTAAAAGTTATTCAGTGTCAAAGTTGAATTTTTCGGCTGATTTTTGCATATTACACCAGAACTGTTAGTTTTATTGACAAAATACGCATTGAATTTCACTTCTAACATATATTCAACTAATCCAATTATCTATATTGCGACCTTGAAAAGCTCAAAAATTTTATTATCGAAATATTTTTAAATGATTTTTATTACATTTTGAATGATAATTTTATTACATCTAGAAATAATTTTTATTTATTCACATCACTAAAGATAAGCAACAGCTGCAGTATCTGTTTCAAGTAGTTCGCGAACATCGGCGAAAATATCCTAATTGCAAAAAAAAACAACTCTTCTGCCCAATCAATGTGATGTGAATAAATAAAAATTATTTCTAAATGTAATAAAATTAACATTCAAAATTTAATAAAAAATCATTTAAAAATATTTCGATAATAAAATTTTTGAGCTTTTCAAGGTCGCAATATAGATAATTGGATTAGTTGAATATATGTTAGAAGTGAAATTCAATGCGTATTTTGTCAATAAAACTAACAGTTCTGGTGTAATATGCAAAAATCAGCCGCATTTACGAAAAATTCAACTTTGACACTGAATAACTTTTAAACATGTAAACAAATAAACAAATAAACAAATAATCAAAAAATGAGAAGATACCTTTTTTGTAGAGCGTTCAATTATCGATAAAAATATGCATTGCGATTTTCTGTGTAATTAGTAGTTTACAAGTTACAAAAATCAGAAGATGTAAAAACAATTCTTCTCATGTTATATATAAACAAAAATGAAGGAAAGTGCATTGAGAATACTCCAGTGGTAGTTATGAAGGGTCTGCATGTAAATATATTATTATTATCATCATTGTGATTGAAGAAAAACCCTTAAATGTATAATAAACAGGGAAATTTTGAATTTCCATCTGTTTAATTGAATTTTTCTCGAAAACGTTCAGCTCTACGCTTTTCAATCAGAAACACTATTCTATAGAAAATTTAATTTCCTACAAAAAAGGTATCATCAACTTTCTCTGTAAAGTTGATAGTTTTCGGAAAAAATCGAAAAAAATCGAAAAAACCATGAAAATCGAGCAAAAACCAGCTTCAAAATTTTTTACAGGTAGGGCAGTTCACAGAAAACAATTTTATGATCAGCACTTCGAAAATTTATATATTCAGGTACCATTTCTGTTGAAAACCGATTGAATAGCGTAAAATGCTACAAATTATAGATTGATGAAAAAAAAAGTTGAGATTCGCATGTTAATTAAATGAGAAAATTTCAAATAGATGGTGGCAGTTCTTAATATTAAAATTAAGAGCTCATCTTTGGAGGGAATTCTTTTTTAAGGTTTGGAATAGCAAGTATTCCGTCAATGCCGCAAGAAAAAAAAAATAGTCCCCTCAAAAAAAGCACCCTAATATGTATATATATTAAGTGGACTCTTACACGACATTTTTTACTGTGTGGAATACATACATATAATTATACTAATAATGATTCATGCAATTAACATCAATATTTTGCTGAGTGAAACGTACATTATGCATAATAGTGTATATACTTAATAATACATTAATCTACTAAAAAATGAGGTTTCACTTTTTCTATAATAGCAGTGAAACATTGATTATATAAAAAAAAGTTGCGTCCAATATAGTTACCATAATTGTATTTAAGTGATTAAACGGAGTAAACAATGTCAAAGTAATTATTTTTTTATGTAGAATGTAGCGTGTCGAAAATATATGTATCATCTAATGTGATAACGATTACTACCACCCATAGGGAAAAAATTCATGAGAATATTATCCCATAAATTCTAAGTTAATTAGAGGCTTCGCTCATTCAAAAATTCGATTTCTCATATGAATAACACGAGAAAATTGTTTTTTTTTTTTTTGACTTCAACTCGATTTTTCAATAATAAAAATTTTTTTCTGAAAAAAATGAATTCACAGCTTTTATAGTAATTTTCATATATATACATTCAAGGAGGTGCAGTAAGAAGATGCCTGTTGAAACCGGAGCTCTTAATATTAATGTTAAGAGGTCACTCATCGTGAATTTCTATTTCCGATTTAAATATATATAACACATGAAAAATTTTTTTTTTATTGTTAGAATATTTTGTAGCTTACGAAACAATGGATGGATTCAAATGATCAATACATATTTTCACAGGAAATTGAACGCTCCACAAAAAGGTATCTTACAATTTTTTCTCTAACCATTCATTTATTTGTCTACAAGTTATAATATTTAAAAGTAACAAAGAAAATTCAATATGAATTCCAAATATACTTGCAAAAAGCCAGGAAGATGTCCAGTGCTTAATAGCAACATATATATGAGTATGTAAATTGTGATATATCAAGAACGTACGTATTAATTAGAGTGCAAGTAGCGTCTACTCAATTCCTAAAATAATAAATAAGTATTAATTTATCTCAATTTCAAAATCAATACTATTTACCGGTCGGTTTTATACATAAATATATATTGCTAACAGAAGTCAAATTTATATACAGAGCAAACAATAAATTAAAATTAATTCTATCACCGCATATCAATTGATATTATATCTAATCGCGGGATATTTTGTTAATCTGAAATACTATGCGTAACAAATTCCATAACTATGAAAAAATCCTAACAACAAATAAAAATTGTATTTATAAAATAATTTGAACACATTATAATTTGAATTCTAATTAGAAAATTATTGTTTAAAGGGTTGCGATTTTACTGAATGCTGCGGAAAATTTAAAATTCTGAAATATCATAAATTGTATAAGGCATCATTTTAATTTTTCATCACTTATATTTAACAATTATTTAAAGTCCATGTACATACATATACATATATATGTCTATGCAATTTGTATGGTTATATTGAATAATTATTCTGTAAGTTCCATGAATATTTTCAGGTCAATACATGTATTTAGTAGACAATAATGATTATCTTTGTCTATTTGCACAACTGTCTATACACTACAATAAATATTAGAAATATATGTATAAGCGATATAATGTATATAACACAGTGAGAAATATTATGTGGAATTCCACTCAAGATTTGTGTCAATTTAGTCAATAATTTTGTATTGAAGAAAATAATCATTGCAGTTTATAACTAAATATATATATTGACCTGAAAATATTTATGGAACTTACAAAATAATTATTCAATAACCATACAAATAATGTAAACATATATTATATATATTAACATGTGCATTTAAATAATTGTAAAATATAAGTGATGAAAAATTAAAATGATATATGTCTTATACAATTTATGATTTTTCGGTATTTAAAATTTTCCGCAGTATTCAGTACAATGGATATAATATTTCAAATTTAATGTATATATAATACTAAATATTTATCTGTTAAACTATGTGTTTACTTTGTGGTAATATGTTTTTTTTAGTCTTCGTAAGTGTTCGACGTAATAGCATTCGAATTAAATCGAGCCACATGTATCATGTATTGATTAGACAATATATATTGTCCTGTTGAAAGTGAGCAAAACAATATTAGCACAAATTTTGAAAGGATCATAGCTTATTTACATTAAATTTTTTACTATACCCGGGAAAAAATGATTTTGCCTGATCATATATAGTTATATATGATTATATATGATTATATGTAAATTTATATATAACTATATATAATCATATATAAATCTATATATAATTAGACCTGATCAGACCTGCGGAATATAGGTTCATATATGATTATATATAAATCTGTATATGATTAGATCTGATCAGACCTGACTTATCCTGGCCCATATATAATTAGACCTGATCAGACCTGCGGAATATAGGTTCATATATGATTATATATAAATCTGTATATGATTAGATCTGATCAGACCTGACTTATCCTGGCCCATATATAATTAGACCTGATCAGACCTGCGGAATATAGGTTCATATATGATTATATATAAATCTGTATATGATTAGATCTGATCAGACCTGACTTATCCTGGCCCATATATAATTAGACCTGATCAGACCTGACTTATCCTGGCCCATATATAATTAGACCTGATCAGACCTGAGGAATCTAGGTTCATATATGAGTATATGTAAATTTATATATAACTATATATAATCATATATAACCCTATATATAATTAGATCTGATCAGATCTGAGGAATCTAGGTTCATATATGATTATATATAAATCTGTATATGATTAGATCTGGTCAGACCTGACTTATCCTGGCCCATATATAATTAGACCTGATCAGACCTGAGGAATATAGGTTCATATATGATTATATATAAATTTATATATGATTAGATCTGATCAGACCAAATTGATAGAGGACCATATATATATATAAATCTGAAAACATGAAGCGATATACATAATCATATCTATAATCAAATGTAAATTATAAATTTATCAATAAGTGTAATTTTAGCTTAAATATAAATACCAGAATTTTTTAATTTGTTTTATTTTTTTCAATTTTTAACGTCTTTTACTAATTTTTTTAATTAATAAATTACAGAAGAAGAGCTAAAGTATATAATTCTATTTTATATTGTCATTATTATTATTTGTAAAGCAATACCAAATTAACAATATTTTTGGTTTATACATCCAAGCAAATATAATACATTTATTATAAATTATATATAATATTCTCTAAATTTACATCATATATTTATTAATATTTGAATAGAGTATACTTCGTAAATAACATTTTCACCACACAGGTTTCAAAGTATTTGGTTTTTTACATACACAATTTTCGACTCTTATAAGTTGTGTGACTTTTTTAACATCAGAATACTTGATTAGAACTGTATCATTATTTTCTTTTATAGGAATAACGTGTTCAATAATACTTTTGGTTTTCATGTGATAAAAAAAGTTAGTATGATCAATACTAAATTGGTTTACAATGAAATACAAATTTTCTCGAAATTCAAAAATGTACTTAATCGATCCATTTATTAAAGATTCACCAAGATATATCTGTACAGTGTGGCTATTTGTTTTCGTCACTTTATAAATCTCTGATGTATAGATTTCATTAATGATTTTAACACGTGCGTAGACAGATATATCTTCTAAATCAATATTATTAGATAACAATAAGTCGAGCTCAAAGTAATTGAATGTTATATTTTTAATCGATTTTCCTAAAAGTTCATAATTTTCTCTCGATTTATCAGTTGAATTATTACCTAACTGTTCATTCATACGATTCTCGATAAGAAGTGCTCCTTGTAATATTTGCAAATTATTTACAATTTCTTGGCCGAAATGTTTGCTACCGCGCACACATTTCGCTATGTAGCCATTATAATTTTCAAACGGAAATGCTGAAGTCCCCGGTAAAGGTCCCCATCTCTTTACGCATAGTACCAAATGAAGAAGCTGATGTACGTTGTAACTTAATTGCCCATCGCCATACAACTCTTCGACTTCTGATACAAATATTTTCAGTAAGTTATCCGCTTCTACAAGATCAGCTTGTGTTATTGTAGACTTGACTAAATTGAAGATCGCCTTTACTAACAATAACCAATGCTGAAAATATTCCTCTTGTAAATGAGAAATAAGCAATGGAATGGAGTAAAATAACAAAAAATTATAAAACTCAGAAGCTTTGAATAAATTGTATTCTGATAATTTTCTTGGTAACCTTGAACACGATTGTGGTGGTCGTATCTTCAACATTGAAGCATCAATTTCATCGCTTTTACTTTTTAAACTCCAAAGCATTTTTTTCCTGAACCAAAGACCAATTATTTGTTTAACGACACCAAGTAAAACTGAATGCATGAATTCAGGCAGAACGCATGTTCCAAGATCAATTAGAGGAAGACAAGATACAACAGAATATCCTTTCACTCCACGAATTTGAACTGTTGCATTTTTTCTGAGCAATATTTTCGCTTGGGCTTCCATTCTCTTTCCAGTTCTCAATTTACAGTAAACTTTATACGGAAAAATACGAGAAGTTTTCATGCCGGCAATGCGTTTCCTTTTCACCGTCCGGATTTCACAAATGTTACAACCGTAACGGCCATTAAATGACATAATATTTAGTATTTGGGCTCTTGCTGGTGCATCCGCTATAATTAACGGGGTTACAATTTTGGAATTTATCGCTTGTCCAGTTCTCGGATGGATCCAATCAATACCAGCAACAAAGCATTGTCTTAGTTTTTCGAAAAATGGCTTGAGAAAAAGATTCATCAATGGCTTACAGCTGTCATCATACCATAATCCTATTACGATTATGAATTTATCTCTTACATCTTCAGATAATTCTGCAATTGTAAACATTAGAGGCCAGCAGTGACTTTTTGCGCTCTTAACTAGAGATAAACCATCAGTGTTGAGTATGAGTGTCAAGTCATATGCATCTTTATTATTCCGAGTATTTACTCTGATATATTCCGTCCCATCAGTTATGTCTGAAATACTTCCAGTTGATGATCGAGTCAGTTTCAATTTTTCTGCTAGATTATTTTTTTCAAAAAGAAATTTTATTTGATCTGAAACATCGAATTCATGAAAAAATCCAATATCTGAGGCTTGATCTGTCTTACAGAGAGAACATTTTTTTACCTGCTTTTTACCTAAAACTTCGAGATCAACATTAACTAAACATTTTTTACAATAATAATTTCTAATAACTTTGCAAGGAGGAGCAATATTTTTAGCGTACTGAAAGAGCTTAAATAGTGATTTTGGCATTTCATTATCATCTGGTAAAAATTTCAGCTGCATTTTTAATATGTCTTTTAATGCGGCTTTAGTAATATTATGCTTAATATGTAAATTTAGTAAATCTAATACAAATTTGTCTACGCTCGCTGTATTGTTAGGCAACAGCATATTTCTTTGAGCTCTATCGGCATTCATTTCTCCTCTCTCATTCAAATCATTATAATCACATTCGATATCATCACCATCGTCGTATTCATCATTATTATTCGTTACTTCGTCATTGTAGTTATTATATGATTCCCTATTTTCATTACAATGATCTTCATCTGAGTCTTCGTCTTGATCTGTACTCATGCTTGAAACACTATCAACATCTGATACATCGCTTAGTGAAATATCTGAATCATTCATCGGGTTATCAATATTTGTAATACAATCCTCTTCAAGAATGCATGATCCGGCAAGTTGATTCTCAGTTCTATTCTCATCACTAGAGAAAAAACAATTAGCTCGCCATCGATTGAGTGTTCTTAATGGAATCTAAAAAAATATGCAAATAAATACAATACTGAATGATCTGCACTTTTATAATTTATGAAATTATGTTAATGAAAAAATTATTAATACTTTAAATTATTTGGCACATTATTAGACACAAAAAAACTCTTAAATAGTACAAGTGAACTATTTTTTAAAAAAATTTTTTTGATGAATTCTTTTTCCTAATTTACTTGAATGAAAAAAAAAAATTTATTAAACTCTGTCAATTTTACTTATAAAACAACATAATAATAATAATAATAATAGACTTTGGACAAAAAACTTTCATAGTTTAAGGAGTCGTTACGGCTTATTACTTGCAATCAACAATAAAAATTGTTTATAAATATTTACCGGAACTGTCGAATCTGATGTGTATCGTTTATATTTTTTCTTAGGAATTGGTGAAGATTGAGGTGAATTTTCATCATTATGGAAACTCATGTTACTATCGTTGTATAAAATTCTTTGAAATAAATTATAAGAATTATGTGAACAATTTTTTTGCCGTCCTGTGTTTTCCGTCTATTTAAATTATAACCTATAAACAAAATAATGGAAATATAATATGCAAATATATACTGATGATTAATTTATATAAACCGGCAGGATTTTTATTATCGTCCAATCAGTTAATGAGGCAGTTAATTAATTATTCGAACCTTTATTTTTATAAATTCTGAAAAGAATTTTGACTATATATATATACTTACTTTCAGGAAATTAAAGAATTTGTTTGTAATTGACAATAGAATGTGTGGAATATACATATTGCACCGCGCATATACACATTATCACCAGAGCGTCATCCGCCATAGCGCCTTTAGTAGCGAAACGATATTCAACTGTCATACACAATAATCACAAAGTCGTCCCCATTTTGATAGTGCGTGCGGCGTCTATTTTTTATTGTTAAAAAATTTTGCTCAGTAATCTAAATAATTGACTATAGAATAAAATTCCACAAGTCCAATAATAATACTAACCTAATAACAACGAATCTATAATGTTTATTTTAAAATGCTCAAGAGATAATTCTTTCTGTAAAATCGAAGATAGTGAGGTTATCTTTCATGAAGATAGCCCGCCCAAAGAAGGTGAAATCATTAAATTCTTTTGGCACGGAAAAGAAGAACTTGGGGAATTAATAATGAAATCTGGTAAGTAAAAAATCAGTTTATTTAGAAGCAAAATATTACTGTGTTTATTTTGACGTTTCCATATAAATACGAGATTAAGAAACATTATACATGTGCTTCGCGTGTTCTGTACAAAAATCAAATTTTATAGACTAGAGTTTTAATAAAATAATATATTTGAATGTAAATTTTTTAGATAACATTACAAAAATAAATCAGAAGTTTGATGAAATAAAGAAAGATGCGAAAAAAAGACCGCGTCCTTTAAGCTCATCTCCAGAAACTACAAATGAGTCACAAGCTTCTTTGAAAAGACCCAGAAAACCGAATTCTAAGTATACTTCAATTTCATTTGAGAACTTAGGATTTTTGAAGTTACCAAAAGAAGATAAAGTTTCAAAACGAGTATGTTCAGTGTTCCTTAAAATAATAAACGTATTTTTATTGAACAAAATAAATAAAATTAAATGTTTAATTTATCAAATTACTATATAGTATAATTATAAAATTTTACAGAAAGTTAAAGATGACAATATAAAGCGGAGTGACAAAATGAGACAATTACTTCTTGAGAAAGAAATCTCCGAAAGCAAGACTGTTAAGTCAAAAAGCAAAAAAATCAGTCCGACAAAAGATGAATTAAAAAAACGACTAGCAGAATTGGAAAAAAAGATGAAAAACCCGACGGGTATGGTATTTTTTATAATCAAAAACTTTTTTCAATTTACATTATAATTTCAAACAATCTTAGCAATTAAAAAAATTAGAGTTAAGTTGTTTTTAGCATTTCGATTATGTTGAAAAGAAATATTGATAGATTTTAACTATTTTACAATAACAGGATCATCACTGGACTACGAAATTCCATCTACTTCTCTCACTATTACACCAGAAGCAAATCGTAAAAATAATAAGCAAGACAATTCTGCCACAGAAAGTGACTCTGAAGTTGAAAAATCACTAAGAGTCGATTTAGATGATTGGCGAAACAATAGTGAAAGCGGAAATAGTCATCCTGAAGACTCAATAATATCACTAGACGATGATAATGACAAGGAAAATAGTGCTTTAGCTCGTAGTTCTTTTGAGAAGTCAGATCACAAAAATGTTATTATAGAGGATTTTACAGATGATTACAATGACCCTGATCTTTACGGTAAAGATTGGTCTGGTGAAAAGGTATATTTTTATATATTATGCTGTATTATTTTGTTATTATATTAAAAAAAAAATGTTATTGAGATATTTTCTGTTCTATTTCTAGTTATATCTATTTCTAATTATTATTTTTCTATGATAGATGTATAAACTAGTCGACAAAATATACTGCAAAGAGACAGAGTACAAAATATGTAGCAGACAATGTACAAAAGCTTCCCATGTAGTTCGAAGATTAATAACTGGAGTTTTCAGGCCAAGTGGCTATTTAGATGCAACGTTGACTGGACAAGCTCCTAGAGCACACCTGCAAGAAGGAAAACCAACTCCAGTAAAAGCATTAAATGCTGCAGCGAAAGATGAAATTATTAGTAAGAAAAAAAACATGTTTTTGTGTAGAAATACTTCTGTAGAAACTTCTAATTATATTCCAACAATATTTTGGTATATAGTATCTTTACAAATATTTTCAATACTAAATCCGACTTTTCATTCGTGTTTATACGTATACATACACTGTTTTAATGTATGCATGTTTTTTTACTAACTTATTTTCAATCTATTGAGTATTTTTTCGATGTATAGATTTCGCCATGGCATTAGCTAAGTCAAGAGGATGGAAAAGTAATAAAGGAGTCATTCAAACGAAAGAAGAACTAGCGGGTGTAATGTCTCAAAAGATTGGAGAATTAAAAAGGGCCCATGTTGCCAATGAAAAAGCTAAGTCTTAAGTAATAATCTTAAGACTGAAACTTTTCTTATCTAAGTTTGCATATAATTATTTAAAAAGCTCAAAAATAAGTATTACTAGGGTTAAAAGATTGACCAAAGTACCTTTATTTTTAAAAATTCGTTGAGTATAAAATATACTTTTAAAAGTGATCGATATTGGGATACCTCAGATTAAAAAAACTAGAATAATACATGCTGCTGAGTACTCACAATTTTATAGAATTTAAGTAACAAATTCTTAGAAGATTTAGTTAATTTGCAATAATTCTTATTCAAGCTTGCAAATAATTATTTAAAAAGTTAAACATTAAGTAATATATTATAATCAAAAAAGTTGTTCAAAGTACCTCTATTTTCGAAAATTTCGTTAAATATGAAGTATATTTTTAAGGTAATGATAAATACTGCGATACTTTAGTATAAAAAACATAGAATAATACATGCTTGTTTGTACTCACAGTTTGGTAATATTTAAATGAAAAATTTTTCGATGACTATAACTTCAATTGCAATAATTATCATCTAAATTTGCTTATGATTATTTAAAAAGTGTAAAAATAAGTAATATTGAAATTAAAATACTGATTGGTCTGGTGAAAAGGTATATTTTTATATATTATGCTGTATTATTTTGTTATTATATTATAATAATATAAAAATTAATATAAAAAAGAAATAATTTATGTTTATACGTAATAACAATTTCATTATATTTGATAAAATTCTATTGACAAACTCATGGTTAAATGATAAAGTTGATTAGTAATTATTATCATAAAAACTGACATGATCATACATAATCACTTATATATAATAAGATCTAATTATATATGATTATATATGATTAGACCTGGCCAATTTTCAGATCTAATTATATATAAGTGATTATGTATGATCATATATGATCAGGCAAAATCATTTTTTCCCGGGATATACAAAATAATTTTACGTTCGATATATTTGTCACGCCCATCGGCTATATTTATTCTTATAAGCTGGATTTGCAATTCTGATCAAATCAAATTCTTGATAAGTTTCGTGGGCAATTTATTAAAAGAAAGGACATCAAAGAAAAAAATTGCGAATCGTGTTTTATCTGATATATGTTTAGCAATTATCAAACGAATGACTTACTTTTTTCGGCACTTTGAATAAAGTTTTATTTCGGAGTCCTAGTTGTTGATTTCTTCTTTTTTCCTTTGCTGATCCTGATACACAACCAGGGAAAGAACACACTTTTTTCGTCATTTTCAAACAATATAAATTTCAATCACGAAGGTAAAAATAAAATTTAAAAAATATTTAGATACTATGTGCACTCTAGCAATGAGCAATGATGTTTACACACTCGTTGTACAATAAGTACTGACTCAGGTAAGGTATGAAGGCATATTTGAAAATTAGAAAACTTTATTACAGGATTGAAACCCCCCACAACTCTAGGGTAATAAAGTTAAAAGTCATTAAGTCAAAAATATGACCAGGTACTGGAAATATATATGCACTCACAAGTACGCATCTGCACCTTTTACAAAACTGGATATTGTACGATATTTTGATTTACAATGAGATACAACATATTTGCAGCGTGACATTCAATAATTCAGTGAAATAGGTTGTAAATAATATTGAAAAAAATTAAAGATGGAAAAAAGTCATTTATTCCAAATACAAATTGTCATCACCAGACGACTATACATTTATAATTGTTGAATGTGAAATAATTTACACGAATATAAAAACACTTGTACATCATGAAATAAAATACTTCAATAAAATCATTTGGGGTTCTCATCATATATTAGTTATTCATTTGTTTAACTGTCATTAACGGAAATGATCACTTTTCAGCGATTACGTAGATTGAAGATGCTCGAGAAAAATAACTATTACACGATCGGATATGCTAATATCATGAGCGCTGGGAGGATTATTCTCGGGGGGGGGGGGGGGGGGGGGGGGGGGCGTGCATCTAACAAGGAGATGGCACGTGGTGGGAAATTCATTTGGGGACTGGAGTCGGGGTAAATGTAGTAGTCCCTTAGGGTGTTGCAACCCTAAAATATTTCCATCGAATGACCAGTGAATTCCGCGAAAAATGCGTTTGAAATTTTCAGCTCAGCTTATATACTAGTGAGTTATATTAGACGACCGTTGGCGTGGTAGCTTAGTCGTTTACGTACTTTCTTACTTCGTGAACGATGTGGGTTCGAGTCTCGTATCCCTCAGTCTTTTTTTTTTTTTTCATTTTATTAATTTTTTTTTCAATTTAATGAATTTATCAAAAATAAGAATTATTAAATAGTAAGCTAAGCTGAAAATTTCAAACGCATTTTTCTCGGAACTCACTGGCCATTCAATGGAAATATTTTAGGGTTGGAACACACTAAGGGACTACTACATTTATCCCGACTCCCGTCCCCAAATGAAATTACCTCCACGTGCCGTCTCCTTGTGAGACGGACGACTTCAAACTCAGCGTAGAATATCACTCAACCTCGGCATATGCCTCAGGTATATAAAATTTTTTTATAAAAAAAGAAAAAAAAAGGCGCCAAGTTCATGTGTGGCAAAAAAATTGAATTACAAAAATTACTTTGGAAACTTTATTTCAAAAAAATTACTTTGCAAAAAGTTTATTTGAAAAAGTCACTTCGAAAAAATTACTTTACAAAAAGATTTGATATCAGTCATTATTGCCAAGTGCACAATATAAAGTTATAATCTAGTTATATTGTCAAAAATATCCCACTTTTAATACGAACGTACTTGGCGCGTCCGAGATAAGCGTAACTGATGATGTTAATCATGCATAAAATTTTAACTGATATAAAATCCATCAACTGATCGGACGCACCAAGTACGTTCGTATTAAAAGTGGGATATTTTTGACAATATAACTAGATTATAACTTTATATTGTGCACTTGGCAATAATGACTGATATCAAATCTTTTTGTAAAGTAATTTTTTCGAAGTGACTTTTTCAAATAAACTTTTTGCAAAGTAATTTTTTTGAAATAAAGTTTCCAAAGTAATTTTTGTAATTCAATTTTTTTGCCACACATGAACTTGGCGCCTTTTTTTTTCTTTTTTTATAAAAAAAGTTTGTCCTTTTTTTTGATATCACTTCTTTTTTCACTACGAATACAATAATTAATCAAAATAAATTTTCCAAAGTAATTTTTGCAATTCAATTTTTTTGCTATTTACATACTCGGTTCAAAATATTTCATTTCCACTAAGTGGTCCAATGTGGTGCCACAGGAGGTAAATACCTAACCTAAAGTGGATAACTGAATCACCGAGTCGTCGCGCACTTTCCTAAGTGATTCCTATTCTTAAAAATTCCTAAAAACTATAAAACCTATATAATTATAAAATAAAATTCATTTCGGAACCTACCGATAGAGCAGAAAAAATATAGAATAGAGAAATAATAATAATAATATTATTTTTTCTTTATTATGTTTCTTGATAATATTTATTTTCATTATAGTGTTAAAGTTGACCGCCAGAGTAAAGTGAGAGAGAAAGACAAACTTATGGATATAACGTGTGTTAGAAAAAGGTTCTCATGACCTTGTAATAATAAAAGGCGAAATGATGGGAAGTATCAGGAGTAAGAAAAAGATACTACAGTACAGATTGAAGAGAGACAAATTTATAGTATCATACACACATTGAATGAGGATGCCCAACAGACGACGACGACGAGCAGGACTGAATTATTTCATCATGAAAATCGAGAGTTTTTAGTAAAATTTAACTTCAACTCAATATATCTTCCGTAATACGGAACGTAGAAAAAAAATAAAATCAGTTTTGTTATATAATTTGGACACGAGCTTCCAATTGCGCCCATTATTTTTCCGCTAAATTTAGTGCATATATGAGATCTCATCATAGTGGTCTCTTGAAACTCGGATTTTCGCGTAAAGATACACGGTACGTGAGTCTCGCTCCGCAGTGAACTTGGCGCGAGACACTACCGTGTCTCTTGATAAAAATAGTCAAACTGAAGAGTTTAGAAATAGTGGCATTAAAGTCGATCTGTACATCTTCATCTTTCATCGCATTCATTGTTAGATTTATGGTATATTTTTTTTTCCAAGTGTCTTGTTTCGGACGTAATCTTAAAATTTTCACGTTTCAAGGGCTCTCTCGTTAGTAATTAGACCGTAAGAATTATAAGAAATTAAATTTTCGAATTTCGGGCATTGCTTATCACGGGACATTTGAAATTGCGTCCCAGTTTGAGTAGGTAAAATTTTCGACACATAAGTTGCGTCCCGGGTACAACGAAATTGCGTTCGGGGTACAACGAAGTTGCGTCCGCAATGCAAACATTATTAATTGGCCAAAACTGAATTTATTTCGACATTGTTGCCAAACTTCCAAGTGTAACTCATCACACTCAAAATGATTATATTTCATTATGAATCTTTTAACTCGAAATATAACAAATAATTATTTGTTTAGAATGTGTATAGATATAGAGTGGGGTCCAGGGGCGGAGCCCCGGCAATGGGGTCCGGGGCGAAGCCCCGGTGGGGTCCAGGGGCGAAGCCCCGGGGGGGAGGGGGGGGGGCTTGAATAAATGTGAAGAAATAGTTTGTTACAAAAACAAATTATCTAACTCTCGAGAAATCCATTCCAAAAATAAAATTGCACTGTACATACTGTTCATACAGTCATTTTCGGGTTTGTTGCAATTTTAATGAATATGTAACATTGGTTTTGCAAGTGTTGATTACATTAATCATATATTTATCCAAAAAGCTCTATTATTATTACTGTCTGCAGTGGCAACGTTGCTCCTTATTTTATACCTGTACTTGTCCATCTGACCACAAGCCGACCTTTTTCGATTTGGACGCAATTCGATCGTGACCTTTTCCGGTACAGGTAAAAATACCCTTATCGGGACGCAATTTCGAATGGGCCCTTATCACACCAGTAGAACAGGTCAAAGTATAGGTACATAGTTATAATATACATTATATTAAACATAGTAATATAAACTTATTAACTATCAATTCATTTTTCATTTATTATAAATTAAATTAAATTTGTTTATTGTTTTCGAATTATTTTAATTTGACGCATTTATAATTACGAGTACATGATATTACTGCAAGCCTTTTGGGTATGTAACAGCGGCTACTGCTATATTATTAGCCGTGAATTTATGTATAAAATATGTCTTCAATGAAAATTGATTATTTGTTTAATAAACTGCAAATAATTTCATGTTAAATTTACCAATTAATTTAATAATTATTATTAAAATAATAAATAACCACAATGTATGTTGAAATAAATTAGCCTGACTTAACGTAAAAATAATGGGGCATTTAAAATTGCATCCCAGATTGAGTAGGTCAAAATTTCGACAAATAATCCCGAAGAATAATTTCAATTACTTGTATAACTTTCTAATAATAATATTAATACTTGAATTGAACTGATAGTTAATTTTTTTGAAAAAATTTGGTGTAATCTATTATAAATTTACTTATAAAAATAATTGGAAATAATTATTTTAAGAACTCATTGTACGTCTAATTACTCTTTAAAAGCATATCTAATGTGAGTGATGAACTAATGATTGAATATAACTAAAATGAAACTTATGTGTCAATAAATCTTCTTAAATGATCTTACAGTTAAAAATTTTTTTTAAAATTATAACCTCGTATCTACATAAAAGTTACTAGAATTGTTATAGCAAAAACTCGTATCTATACATAAAATCATCATTAGCTCTTGATTGCCAATGTCGATCATGAAATTTTCGTTTATCTTCATAAATTGACAAGAAAATAGCGTCTGAATTCGATATTTTTAATTAATATTTATGTATTTTCGATATTAAAAACAGTTTTTATTGATTCCTGAAAAATTATGAGATATACCCAGAAAGAGGACGATTTGTTATATTTAACTTTAATAGATTTTGCTGACAAGATACACTCTCGATTTTATTTCATTTATAGAAAAGGATTCCTTCTAAAGTCTAAAGTCAAAAATTTGTACCGATATTGACTATATAATTGTTATTTTGTATACCTGAGGCATGTCTCGAGTTTGCGATACCCCTCTTGGACTGTGTTAGGAAAAAAATTTCATTTCTCAATTTTTCTCTGGGCATCCTTGTTTTTATAATGAAGGAGCGCAAGTGCACTTTCTTCCCGGTATTCATAGATCATATATTGATGATATGTATACATGATTATCTCCTTCTGAAAAGGAACATCAAATTCACATATATAAGATTCTCATAAAGTATAGCATAATTCGTACTACGAGTATATTGCATCTTTGAAAAGCTCATAAATAAATTTCTCGAAAATCGTATTCATTCATTTAATGGATTTTCAGGAAAAGCAGATAGAGTACCGAATAAATTGTGATACTTTTTATCAATAAGATATCAAATGGAAAATTGAAGTATACATAAATATGGATAAGCCATATAATTTCAAGGAGAATTAATATTTAAAGTTATAATATTTTTCTCAGCGCCTGTATACGATAATAATATTCTAGGGAAATAATTTATCATCATGTATATTATTATTCATTTGTTCATTTGCGGATTAAACATACACCTGAAAAATATATACAAATTTCAGAAAACATGATGTAATAACATGCCTAAATTATAATAAATATGTTAAATTTATACGCATCAAATATGTGGGGGCGCCACAGTACGTAGACAACTCGCCACGAAATTTTCAAAATTACTTTTCCCGGCTATGGTCATGTGATTTGCTTAGATCCGCCCTTATCCCCTCTCACTATGATTTAAAGCGGTGGGACTGCCGCCAGAGACGTGAGTAGCAGATTTCCGAACTCGTTCGGGACGCGTAATCAGCACCAAGTTTCCGATAGCTCAAGCCATATGAGTGTCGGCTCCTGTCTCTATTCTCCATGCGTATAAGATACATATATATATACAAGTTAAAATACTGAGAACTACCATTGATAAAACAGAATCCTACTATTACTAGGAAATTAATTTACACTATTATTGCAATATAAAAAATGAAATAAAATTATAACATTAAAATTAATAGAAACATAATATCAAAAATATAAATATATTTCCAACTCAAAATATGATAAAACATGTAATGCATGTGTTAGATACGATTAACAAATAGTTCGACAAATTCTTCCGCTATCCAATAGCCAAATAAACCTATGTAAATAAAACAATCATTTTCTCACGCAATTCGAAAACCAAAAGAAAACTAGATAAAATCCTCAAATAAAATGATTACACAAAAAAAACACGTCTTATAAAAAAATCGATAAATAGAATTTTCCGAGAAATGAATAAATCCAAAATAAATAGTAAAATACGCATGAGGAAAATGGAATTTCTAAAATCAATAATGCATTTCCGTATTTGATAAAAATATATAACACCTGAATAAATAAGATTAAAATATCGTTCGATTCATTATCGGATAAAAGAAACTGTATCACGATTCTTAGAAAAGTTAATGCATCAAAATGCTGGGGGTCGTCCCTAACCAATCACAGAGATGAAAATAGCCGTCAGACGAAGGACCAACCTACATGTAGAATAATAACCAATAGAAACTTATTTTTTTTGAATCAGGAGGTGAAAAACCCTCCCCTAATCAAAACTTATAAAAACCCAGGAAAACTCTGAAAATGAGAAGTTCTCCGACGATCATTAAAAAGAGAAGTTCTCCGATAGCTAAAAAATAGTCAAGTTCTCCGGGAGACGCACATCTAGTTCTCCGACGACTATTAGAAAGATCAGTTCTTCGACAAGATCAATTTCAATCATTAGCTGACAATTCTAAGACCAAGTATTTTCTTAAAAATAATTGTTCAACACAAGTTCTTTAACTAATTAATAAAATCGCATAGTGCCGAGTTTAAAGCGAGTAGAGTACAGTTCCTACTCAGAAATACTCGAGAGCGATAATTATCCGCGACGTTCGCGAGAAAATTAATGTCGAATAAAAATATAGGAAATAATTAAACAAGTCGGAGTTCTCAATTAAAGTAAAATAAAGATAGAATAATTAACTGTAATCAAAGTAATAATTTTTATTGTCGACTCATCATTGATAACATTATAAAATAAGTGAAGTTAAATAAATAAATAAGTGTTTAAATTCAAAGTGTGTTCCAGAATACATCATTTAAATACCGCTAAACCGAACACCTTCACAATTCACTAATTCCTGCAACGAACCTATTAATCTGGGGAATAAATAAATCCCTACATTCAAATAAACATTTTATAGTAAGGTTAACATCAGTACTCCGGAGCGATCGCAGTGATTGGCCCTCAACCAATCTGGAGAAGAGGCGCTCAACCACGAATTAAGCAATTCAACCAAGGTAAGCCTCTCTCGACAAATTCGCGCACTCCAGGACGTAACAAGGTGGACGTTGAGACAATTTCGGCGCGGTTTTTGAAAAAAAATATTTACCTGAACTGGATTTTGAATCCCTCATCCGAAAAAAGAGTAATCAAGTAATAACATGATAGTACCCAAGAATTCGTAGTCTGAGGATTCGCTTTTCATGATTGTTATTATGTAAGATTGCATTCCACTCTTCATCTGAACTAAATGAAGTAGATTCTGAAGTATTATTACGACGCGCGAATAAATATGCAACTCCGTCTGAAAAGACATTTTGATTATGTCAAATGGCAATTATTTAAATACCCCACAATATAATACACGGTTACTCCAAAATACAATGTGAAAAATTAATCAATAATTATTTATGTTTTTTGTTCAAATTTACAAATTGTCACTTTACCTCTTAGTTTCATTTTTTCAAACTCGCCGTTTGTAATTTCTGATGAATGTATAGGAATTTAGACTATGATATTTTATTATTTGAGATGCGGTGGATTGGATTAAACAGGTATTTATTTGATACGTAATATTGTACAATGGTAAAAAGACTAGGGAATAGTTCGCGCGTGGTAAAGAAGTATAGCGTGACTTGACCCCAATAGCCTTTGGTGCACGCCACGAAATTCCACTCCGTGCTATCCAGAGCTATTATCACTGTGAGACCAGAGTCTTTCACGACGTGTAATACGTCGAAATCATGTGAATTTCATTCGCATAAGTGATATGCGCTAGATGTCATGACAGACACCTAATATTTCGATGCCGTATAATCGACATGGCAACACGCGCCAAAACTTGTTTTCTGGTTACATTTTTTTCGAAATTACCAATTTATATTGATCAATATCATTAATGAATATAAAATAACATATTTAATAATCTATTTCATTGCAAACACCAACGAGAATGTTGCCGAAGTAAATCATGTTATTATATTTTCTATGTTGAACTTTTTATATCTGCCGTTATTCAATTTTCTTTGTCGCATATATTCTCTATGCATTCGTGTGTATCCCTCTCTGTCAGATACACAGACTCATTCCACTCACGTTTCTCTATTGCAATAATATTTGTTGTAGCTTTTCATTTGTTTTAACTTTTCCGTTGCTGTTTGCTGCATAAACTGTTCATTCTTTATTGAAACGTCCCTGTGTGCAGTCACGTCTTTCATTATAGAATTTTTTTGCTCTGAGCGTCTTATTGAGATACCATAAAAATTACCAGTATTTTTAAATACTATAAACTAATATAAAATTTTGCATTTCAGGAAAAGTTCTTTTATAATTTGTGAATTTTTTTTCAGTTGTGAGCATTTTTTTTTGTGATTTTTTTTTCAGTTGTGATCATTTTTTTTTGTGATTTTTTTTTTCAGTTGTGAGCATTTTTTTTTGTGATTTTTTTTTTCAGTTGTGAGCATTTTTTTTTGTGATTTTTTTTTTCAGTTGTGAGCATTTTTTTTTGTGATTTTTTTTTCAGTGATTTTCCTTTTTTTTCGTACTTTGAGTGATTTAGGTTTTTGCAGCAGGAGATCCAGTCCAACAACGAACAACTTCGGGAAAAGTGAGTATAGTTTTCGTTTCATTGAATTGTGTGAATAATCGGTGGCGGCTTGTTGTCAGGTGTACATATATATATATATATATATATGCATACATTTATGTGTGATTTCGGCAGTTACTCATAACAGCATTGAAACATGATCATGAACAAATTCCGAAATAATAATATTGCATAAATTTGGATTAAAATTTTTTTTCATGGGCTTTAGTGAAGTGTTTGCCGTGCACATAGCAAATATATTCATCGGCGCACGGTTCATATTCGCTCATCTTATGAAATGAAATTATTTGAAATTTTTTTTACAAATGATAACATCAGAAAAATCATTATTGATCAATCGCGAATCAATAAAATGGCCTGAATTTAAATAAAAATTTTTTTTTTAATTTGTGATAAAGTGTTTGAAAGTGTCTGTTTGCCGTGCACATAGCAAATATATTCATCGGCGCACGGTTCATATTCGCTCATTTTATGAAATGAAATTATTTGAAATTTTTTTTACAAATGATAATATCAGAAAAATTATTATTGATCAATCGCGAATCAATAATATTGTCTAAATTTGAATAAAAATTTTTTCTTTAATTTGTGATAAAGCGTTTGAAAGTGTCTGTTTGCCGTGCACATATCACATATATTTATTATAGCACGATTCATATTCGCTCATCTTATGAAATGAAATTATTTGAAATTTTTTTCAAGAATGAGAACATCGGAAAAATTATTATTGATCAATCGTGAATCAATAATATTGTCTAAATTTGAATTAATAATTTTTTTCATGGTTTTTAGTGAAGTGTTTGAAAGTGTCTGTTTGCCGTGCACATATCACATATATTTATTATAGCACGATTCATATTCGCTCATCTTATGAAATGAAATTATTTGAAATTTTTTTCAAGAATGAGAACATCGGAAAAATTATTATTGATCAATCGTGAATCAATAATATTGTCTAAATTTGAATTAATAATTTTTTTCATGGTTTTTAGTGAAGTGTTTGAAAGTGTCTGTTTGCCGTGCACATATCACATATATTTATTATAGCACGATTCATATTCGCTCATTTTATGAAATGAAATTATTTGAAATTTTTTTTACAAATGATAACATCAGAAAAATCATTATTGATCAATCGCGAATCAATAAAATGGCCTGAATTTAAATAAATTTTTTTTTTTATAATTTGTGATAAAGTGTTTGAAAGTGTCTGTTTGCCGTGCACATATATTCATTGGCGCACGATTCATATTCGCTCATTTTATAAAATGAAATTCTTTGAAATTTTTTTTATGAATGAGAACATCTAGAAAATTATTATTGATCAATCGCGAATCAATAAAATTGTCTGAATTTGAATTACAATTTTTTTTTATAATTTGTGATAAAGTGTTTGAAAGTGTCTGTTTGCCGTGCACATATCACATATATTTATTATAGCACGATTCATATTCGCTCATTTTATAAAATGAAATTGTTTGAAATTTCATTAATGAATAATAACATCGAAAACGTAATTATGGATTATTTGCGAATCAAAAAAATTGTCTGAATTTGAGTTCATATTTTTTTTTTATAATTTTCATTAAAGTGTTTGAAAGCGTCTTTTTTCTGTACACATATACACACTTGTTGGTGTGCGATTGATACGCTCACTCCAAAAAAAAAAAAAAAAAAAAAAAAAATAGTTTGAAATGTCATTAATAAATTATAAAATCGAGAACATAATGACGAATTATTTGCGAATCAAAAAAATTGTCTGAATTTGAATTTATATATTTTTTCATAATTTTCATTAAAGTGTTTTGAAAGCGTCTTTTCGCCGTGTAGAAATGATCGGCAATTATTTTATAATCGAACTTTTGTTACTTATTTTCTAGTTAACGATGGCCGAAAACAACAAATACCGTATTAGCAGAAAGCATGCACATCAGTACTGTCTGCAACATCGCAACAGATTGATTCGTTCAAGGCGTGCAATGTTGGCTCAAAATAATGACGTTGACAATAGTGATAACTCGGGAATGCATGAAGATGACGAAGAGATGGAAGTTGCGTCATTGGTGAATGAACAAATGGACGATTCGAGTGAAGAAAATGATTCTGTTCATTCAATCGAATTAATATCATCAATTGATAGTGATGAGCCAGCCAATTCCGTAAATAATAACGACATTGAAGAGGACGTAACCTCTATGGATGAGTTCAAGGAACGACTAGGCCGTTGCTTTGTGCATGCTGATTTATCGCACAGCCAAGCAAATCGTGTACTGACTTGTTTAAGAACTGTACCAAATTTATGTACGTTGCCAAAAGATGTACGAACAATATTGGCAACGCCGCGCACACCTTGCCAACTCCAATCGCTTGGTAATGGTGCAAAATATTTGCACTTGGGATTCGAGGCAGCAGTATTAGATATACTTCACCAAACGCCTGTAAATCTCGTGCCGGATCAATTGCTGATAGATTTTAATATTGATGGAGCAAGTCTCGACAAAAGTAGTAAGCATCAAATTTGGCCAATACAAGTTAGAATCAGCAATATAAAGAAATCGAAACCAGAAACAGTCGGAATATATCTCGGGACTCAAAAACCAGAGGACCCAACAAATTTTGTAAAATCATTTATTGATGAGATTATAAGCGTGAAGGAAAATGGAGGCATCGTTTTTGGCGAAAACAGAAAAATAGTAGAATTGCGCTGTTTTATTGCCGATGCACCCGCACGAGCAATGTTCTTGGGGCATTACGGACACAATTCTCGGTTTCCATGTTCTAAATGTTACGTGCAAGGAGAAACCGTTCGCCAAGGAGTGATGATATACGAAGGAGTCGAATGGCCACCACGGTCATCAGCAGATTATGCTGCGCGGACTGATGGAGAGCACTTCAAAGAAGGCCCCAGTCCTCTCGCTGGATTAAATTTGGATTTTGTTACTCAAGCACCTTTTGAGTACATGCATTTAACATGTCTTGGCGTAATGGAAAAAATTTTTTGTGGTATTATTGATGGGCGTTTTTCACAAAATGTAACATTTACCACAAGACAAAAAGGACTTGTTTCTTCTCGGCTCGTACGCATCAAACAATATTGCCCGAAAGAATTCGCTCGAAAACCAGAATCTTCTGGAAAACATAAAAAATTCAAGGCAACAGAATACAGACAAATTTTGTTATACAGTGGACCTGTTGTCTTCGCAGGATTAATGAATAAAAATACCTATCAACATTTCATGATGCTGCATAATGCAATGAGGATTTTAGCAAATAATCCAGTTTTGGACGCATATTTGAATTATGCCAAAGAAGCTTTGAATATATTTGTTAAAAAAGCGATACAAATTTACGGACAGGAATTTCTATCGTATAATGTCCATGGGTTGCTTCATGTAGTAGACGATGTTAAACGTTTTGGACCACTGGATTCATTTTCGGCATTTCCATATGAAAATAATATGGCAACTTACCGAAGAGCATGCAGAAAAAATAATCAGTACTTGGAACAAATTGCCAATCGCCGAATGGAACGTCGCAGAACAATTAATGAAAATAACTCGACCTTGACAACTACAAAAGTATTTGCGCCACATCAAAACGGTTTACTGCCACCAAATATTGCTAGAACGTGTTTGCAATATCAAAAACTAGAACATGAAAACTACCGAGTGTCAGTACATGATTGCGACAACACATTCATTTTGAAAAATCAAATGATTGCTGTTGTTCGCAACGTTATTGCATTGAATAATGAATATCTTCTCGTCATGAGCGAATTCTCGGACGTGGCAAATTTCACAAATATTGGAATCGAATCTAGAAAAATCGGTGTGTTTCTTTGCGCAGCACTGTCGGAAGAAATGTTCGTGATAGATTTAGAACAAATCGAGCGCAAATGCTTTAGGATGCCTTACTGGGATCCCGTACACCCGAATATTCAAGATGAGCCGATTTCTGGAAAGTTTGTTGTAGCAGCGTTTCTCCATCCGAACTGAAATCGCCATTGGATTATATTTGGGTTGGTATTCATATATTTTGTGCTGCTCTGATTCTCCTCGTAATTATTATTTCCTTATTAGCTTGTGTTCAATACATTTCTCAATAGTTTTCAAGTTAAATCACTCATTTTCTCCATAGTTACGGCTAATGCATCTTCAATTTCATGAATGAATATATAATTCGAACTGTAAACTCGCTTGCATTAACATAAATTTGATTTTAAAACAATATAACTATTGAACAGTCGGTAATGGCTATGTTTTAGTTGAAAAAATATATTCGACAAAGTGTATAATGAAAATTGTGATTCATAGATGAGTCAAAACAAAAGGAAAAGTCGGGAAACGGGAACAATTAGTTTGGACGGAAATTTATTTGACGAGGAGATGCAGTATTTGAGCACGCTTACCCGCAATGACAGAGGAACCACAGCCGAATCTTTTCACGTTTCCGACAGCGATGGCGACTGTCCAGGTATGAACGTGACTACCTCACGATCGGCTAGTAGACCGCCAAACCAGAGTCGACCAGCTGAATCGACGAACGGAATGATGAGTATGGTACTGCATGAATTGCGGTAAGTATTAAAGAGAGATTGTTGACTTTACTCATTACACTGATAATACCGATAACGAGAAATACCGATTTGTTACAGGGAAGTGAAAGAGCTTTTGGTACGAAATAAGCAGCAAAACGAGTAAGTATCATACATATGTCAAGATGAACATTGCTGTTATTGAAAAAAGTATTTAATGAAGTATGTTGTTTTATTTTAGCCGCATAGAAAATTCGCTCAACAAATTGCTGCGATATCGCCGACCTTTGGCTCGAAGAAGTAGTAAACCAGCCGGCTTTCCGCTAAATTCTGTGGATGAAATCCGGAGATTCGAGGAAGTTGACGATGAAGAATACGATGCTGTCGTGAGTGTTTAAATGAAAAATTGAAATAATGTTTTGTAGAACCTATCAGCCCTGTAAAAATGATAATAAATATTTTGGATTTTGTCAATGATAGGTCGATTATTGCGTATGGCTGGCAGGATGCACCCCATGCGAATGCGCAAACGCTTACGTGAAAAACCTGCTACGGGACAACGTGTTGCAACACGTAACGTGGCACGGTTCACATGATACGTTTGCTCTGAAAGGCACTCGTCTTGTGGAAGCATTCGAAGGTTTGTATATGTTTGTTGTTTCCATTATATATTCAGTAATTATTTTTATACATAAATCAGTTAAACATATCACTTTTTTGTTTCAGAGGCAATGAATAACAATAAAAAAATTGGTAAAATAAACTCTGCGGATTTGGGTATGGCTATTAAGCGTGCGTTGCGTTGCGCAAAAGAGCGTTTGAGAAAATTGCGACTGTCAGCAACATTGAGGAACAGGAATCCGCGAATGGAAACGGAGGATGAAGATGATGAATAATTTCGACATTAATGCAGTTCTCGTAGTATTTTACCATGGTTCGATTCGTAAGTAATGCATTAAAAGTTAAATATAAACAAAATGTAAGAATATTATTACATGATACACATTTATTTCTCAGAAGATGACCCCATAGACGGACTCAGAAACATATTTCACAGTTGAAAAGCCAGCCGAAAAAAAGGGGAGTATTAATTAGCATGATCATTCTCAAGTCTTACTAATATTTAGCAAACAGGTTTAGAATTTTTAATTCATTCATTGATCATTTGTTTCAGTTACAGTGATTGGAAGAATTGGAGGGGTTATCAAGATGAAAGTTGGATCAAGTTCTGGATGATATGAAAAAGTACCGGAAAATACTGTTACTGATTGTCATTCCAAAATGACTAAACTTTGTCAAGGACTGGGCAACTTGCCATATCCTGCTGCTGCATTGTACTCTTTGGTAAGCCTTTTGAATTGATTTACATGCTTGTTTCATTTATTTCCGATGGCATCAGCACAACAAAATGAAAATGTATAACTGCATAAGTCCAATTAATAATTCTTTAATTTGTATCGATTTCTCATTAATATTGATGCATTTACTTTCAGAAATCATGAAAGTTCCAAGTACGTATACATGTGGATTAGGCCTACTGGGGACACCACAAAAAAAAAAACGCGCCACTTACTCTACCGCAAGGTGGTGTGGAAAAGAGTTTCTGAGCCAAAACAAGTAGAAATACAATTTGTGGCTCTTACTGATATTTCTAAATAGGCACGACACAGGGAATCCATTTGGAAACAAGTGTCCAGCTTTATGTAGTAGTCCTTAATGGAATTTCAACCTGCAATCCCTCAAGCAACTTCACTTGGCGATATGAATGGACAGCGATGCGCTACAAAGCTAGGAAGTTTGAAGAAATTTTGTGAGAGTTACAAGGATCATAACTTCAAAAGGGGCAATGACAGAAGGGCGTGGCAGCACTTCCAGGTTTGTATGAATTTCTTCATTCTCGCTTTAATTTTGAATGAATACCAATTGATAATCTTTGAATATTTCTGCTAGATTATAGAGGGAATATCCGATATGAACACATGAACGACGAATGAAAGTGGAAGAAAAACTTCTAGAAGTTTTGAAAAATTCATTACATAAATGAAATTGTCCCAAGAAAAAGTTTGTGAAAATATACGTCTTTGAATAATAGAAATAAGTTCAAAATTTTCAAATTTTCATACATTTAACAATGTAGTATGTAATGATATTTTCCCAAGAAAAAGTTTGTGAAAAAATGCGTCGATGAATAATACAAATAAGTTCAAAAATTCAAAATCTTAATATATTTTAAATTATAATATTTGATGAAATTGATTGAGAAAAAAAGTTTGTGAAAAAATGTGTTGATTAATAATTGAAATAAGTTCAAAAATTCAAAATCTTTATATATTTCAAATTATAATATTTGATGAAATTGATTGAAAAAAAAAGTTTGTGAAAAAATATGTTGATTAATAATAGAAATAAGTTCAAAAATTTCAAATCTTTCTATATTTCAAAATTTAATATTTGATGAGATTAATTAAGAAGAGAAGAGTGTGAAAAAATACGTCGATGAATAATAGAAATAAGTTCATAATTTTCAAATCTTTATATATTTCAAGATTTTATATTTGATGAGATTGATTGAGAAGAGAAGAGTGTGAGAAAAAATGTTGAATAATAATAGAAATACGTTCAAAATTTTTAAATCTTTATATATTTCACAATGCAGTATCTAATGAGATTGTCCCAAGAAAAAGTTTTTGAAAAAAAATACGTCTTTCAATAATAGAAATAAGTCCAGAATTTCCAAATCTTTATATATTTCAAAATTTAATATTTGATGAAATTGATTGAAAAAAAAGTTTGCGAAAAAATATGTTGATTAATAATAGAAATAAGTTCGAAATTTTCAAATCTTTATATATTTCAAAATTTAATATTTGATGAGATTGATTGAGAAGAGAAGAGTGTGAAAAAATACGTCGATGAATAATAGAAATAAGTTCAAAATTTTCAAATCTTTATATATTTCAAAATTTAATATTTGATGAGATTGATTGAGAAGAGAAGAGTGTGAAAAAATACGTCGATGAATAATAGAAATAAGTTCAAAATTTTCAAATCTTTATATATTTCAAAATTTAATATTTGATGAGATTGATTGAGAAGAGAAGAGTGTGAAAAAATACGTCGATGAATAATAGAAATAAGTTCAAAATTTTCAAATCTTTATATATTTCAAAATTTTATATTTGATGAGATTGATTGAGAAGAGAAGAGTGTGAAAAAAAATGTTGAATAATAATAGAAATAAGTTCAAAAATTTCAAATCTTTCTATATTTCAAAATTTAATATTTGATGAGATTAATTAAGAAGAGAAGAGTGTGAAAAAATACGTCGATGAATAATAGAAATAAGTTCATAATTTTCAAATCTTTATATATTTCAAGATTTTATATTTGATGAGATTGATTGAGAAGAGAAGAGTGTGAGAAAAAATGTTGAATAATAATAGAAATACGTTCAAAATTTTTAAATCTTTATATATTTCACAATGCAGTATCTAATGAGATTGTCCCAAGAAAAAGTTTTTGAAAAAAAATACGTCTTTCAATAATAGAAATAAGTCCAGAATTTCCAAATCTTTATATATTTCAAAATTTAATATTTGATGAAATTGATTGAAAAAAAAGTTTGCGAAAAAATATGTTGATTAATAATAGAAATAAGTTCGAAATTTTCAAATCTTTATATATTTCAAAATTTAATATTTGATGAGATTGATTGAGAAGAGAAGAGTGTGAAAAAATACGTCGATGAATAATAGAAATAAGTTCAAAATTTTCAAATCTTTATATATTTCAAAATTTAATATTTGATGAGATTGATTGAGAAGAGAAGAGTGTGAAAAAATACGTCGATGAATAATAGAAATAAGTTCAAAATTTTCAAATCTTTATATATTTCAAAATTTTATATTTGATGAGATTGATTGAGAAGAGAAGAGTGTGAAAAAAAATGTTGAATAATAATAGAAATAAGTCCAAAATTTCCAAATCTTTATATATTTCAAAATTTAATATTGGATGAGATTGATTGAGAAGAGAAGAGTGTGAAAAAATACGTCGATGAATAATAGAAATAAGTTCAAAATTTTCAAATCTTTATATATTTCAAAATTTAATATTTGATGAAATTGATTGAAAAAAAAGTTTGCGAAAAAATATGTTGATTAATAATAGAAATAAGTTCGAAATTTTCAAATCTTTATATATTTCAAAATTTAATATTTGATGAGATTGATTGAGAAGAGAAGAGTGTGAAAAAATACGTCGATGAATAATAGAAATAAGTTCAAAATTTTCAAATCTTTATATATTTCAAAATTTTATATTTGATGAGATTGATTGAGAAGAGAAGAGTGTGAAAAAAAATGTTGAATAATAATAGAAATAAGTCCAAAATTTCCAAATCTTTATATATTTCAAAATTTAATATTGGATGAGATTGATTGAGAAGAGAAGAGTGTGAAAAAATACGTCGATGAATAATAGAAATAAGTTCAAAATTTTCAAATCTTTATATATTTCAAAATTTAATATTTGATGAGATTGATTGAGAAGAGAAGAGTGTGAAAAAATACGTCGATGAATAATAGAAATAAGTTCAAAATTTTCAAATCTTTATATATTTCAAAATTTTATATTTGATGAGATTGATTGAGAAGAGAAGAGTGTGAAAAAAAATGTTGAATAATAATAGAAATAAGTCCAAAATTTCCAAATCTTTATATATTTCAAAATTTAATATTGGATGAGATTGATTGAGAAGAGAAGAGTGTGAAAAAATACGTCGATGAATAATAGAAATAAGTTCAAAATTTTCAAATCTTTATATATTTCAAATTGTAATATTTGATGAGATTGATTGAAAAGAGAAGTTTGTGAAAAAAAATGTTGAATAATAATAGAAATAAGTTCAAAATTTTCAAATCTTTATATATTTCAAATTATAATATTTGATGAAATTGATTGAAAAGAGAAGTTTGTGAAGAAATATGTTGATTAATAATAGAAATAAGTTCAAAATTTTCAAATCTTTATATACTTCATGATACAGTATATCTAATGAGATCGTTTGAAAAGAGAAGTTTGTGAACAATACTTGAATAAAAAAAATCGTCATTTAGTAAAAAAATCATTCATTCATTATCCGATTATACAGAATAAAAAACGGAAGAGCATGTAAATATGGCAATAAAGTTCAACGATCATAAAGCTCTGATTAATAATATATTACAATTTTATACTTTGCTATTTTCAATTATTGAAGCATGTAACATATCATCTGAATATAAAACAAACGATGAATTTTTTCGTATTTTCAATCTGCTATACCCAAATGTACTTTGTCTTTCATTCGTTCATCCAACGTATTGTAATATTCCATTCATTTGATCATCATATATGCCCATTCAATGTCTTCATTCTCAAACGCATTTGAAATCTGTCTATAGTAATAAAATTTAATTATTCTAAATGAACTGATTATAAAAACCAATAATTGATTGATCAATTAATCAAACTAACTTTTATAAGTCTGTCAATATTTTATTAATTTCGGCACTCAACAAAGATAATGCAATAAAAAAAATAAAAAATAATTACAGATATTCATTTAATACAATTTCAATTATCATGGAAGATGTTCAGCTGTAGATATGAAGTGCAGTTTAGAACATAAGTACAAAGATTGTAATGCGAAATACATCAAGACAATGTTTACAATTGATACACAGTAATACATCAAATGAAAATTGATTATTGATATAATTATTTGCCGACAAGACTCATAAAAGTAAAGTAATTTCAACCAAGCAGTTATCGATATTTGTTATTTGCTAACAAGACTCAAACCAGCAAAACAGTGTGTGAAGCATAGTTTTGAAACTTAATTTGTAGATTGCAAAGACTGCAACAGTTGATGCCAATATGTGTACACAACATTATTCCAACAAATCCGAGTTCATTTCTTGTTCAAGTAGATACTCAAAAAGTATGCGTTTGAATAACGACAATGAAGTTGCACCAGTCACATCCTCAGGGAGAGAATACCAAAAGTAAGTATAACCACTTCAATGAAATGAATTAGCACATATATAGCTGTTCGATGAAGTGGAATGTCAAATGTGGCTTGAAACGCATCATGTGACGAACACCTGCTGCCTGATCGTCTTCTCACAAATATATCGTTAATGGATTATGGTGTACATTATGATAGTATTTCGTAGACCTGCATGCCGATGAAATAGCGTCTCCTATTACAAACATGTAACCATCTTTACATCTTGCGAAATGGTGATGTTTATCACGCCGTAGATTATAAATGAATCGTATGGCACAATTTACAAGACGCTATAAATTCAGATTAAGTTCCTTTGTAAGGTCATTTGTTTATATACCACACAACAATTATCCAGTATGGGAAATATGAGAGATGCCATCTATTTTACTCTCAGTTGAACTGGTAACGAGTTCTTATGGTGCTTGTACTCGGCTCGACACATACGACATATGCTTTGACCAAGGTGAATTAGTCTGAAGAACAACTCCCAAATTACGTGCATAAGTAATGTACGGTATGACAGTGTCATTCAAAGATAAATTCGACAGCATATTGTAGTTGACTGTACTCGTGTGGGTTGGGCTACCCAGCAAAAGTATTTTCATCTTACAAGGATTTAATATCAGTTGATTTGAGGTTGCCTAGGTTGCAATCGTTTGTATATTTTGTATTTTATTCATAGCTTGATTCAACTCAAACGGCAGACAGTCCAAATAAATCTGAATATTATCCGCATATTTTGAGAGGATTAGATAGAGTTGTGTATGGTTTATTCAACATAGCTCATAAATTTTCTGAGTATTCTCTTTTCCTCTAATAAATTTTAGAAGTTTTGTAAAAATATGTTCCCATGTGAAATCGCTCACAAAACACAAAAAATAATTATTGTACACTTTATTTATAACTCTAATATAATAATATAAGGATCGATAGAAAAAAAAACAAAAAAAATATACAATCAGAGGACCTTACTGTTAATAAGGCCCTGGAATTATCGTTTTATTTAATAAATTTATTTAAAAAAAAAAAAAAAGAAACATATAAAAAAGGAATTAATTACTTATTACATTTGTTTAAAGAGTCAATTATTTTGAGGTAATTTCACAACAATAAAAGGGAAGAGAGGAAAATATTTCAGAACATTTGACGTTTAACAAAACGAAAAAAAGATAAAATAAATGAATTGTTTTTTTGAAAACATAATAATAAATTTGATACACAAAAATTAGAAGAATAAAAAAAAAACTAATTAGTGTTTCAATCTGGACCATGCAGGACTTTCAGGTTCAGTGAGCAATTTGTTTGATTTAGCAACAAGTGGTTTATATACAGGCATTGGTCGAGCTCTTATTTCAGCTTTTATACGAATTTCAGTAATTTCAGCTTGTTCATTTGCAAGTCGATTTTCCTGTTCTTTTTTACGACGTTGCTCCTCTTGTTTAAGTTTCAATTTAACTTTTTCATCATATTTCCGACGCATTTTTGCTCTTTTATCGCTATGCAGTTCAATAGGAAGTGGCTTTAATTTTGGTTTTAATGTCGGCATAATTGTTGGATTAATTTCCTTTGATGCAGGAATATTTGGTGTAATATTTTGCTGATTATTAATTTGTCCGACCGAACTTTTTCGTGGTTTTATATCATTTGATATATTTCTTATATTATTACACGAATTAATACGTCGAATAGGCTTCAAATTATCTATTGATGTATTTCGTGTATCAATTTTCGCAGTTAATTTAAGATTCTCTGTGAATTTACCGCAAATCATACCCACAAATTTATCATTTTTTCCTCCATAATTTATTTTCCCATCAGTTCGTAAATTTTCTGCCGATTTAGTTTTCGATTCAATCTTGATATTCTCCCTTGATACTGATCGAACAGCAACTGGTCTGAATGTTGGTGCTGGATTAGCATGAAAAACATATGTTTTTCGTTTCTCTTCTTGAATTTTGATTCTTAATTCTTCTTTCTTTTTCGCCACCATTTTATCTCTACCTTTAAAACTAAATGGCGCCAATTGTACATGAGATACTGTGGCTTTATATAATTCTTCCTTTGTCCATTCAGCACTAGATTGTTTCTTAACAGCAGCCGGCACTGGTCGTGCATGAAATTCATATTTCAATTTTTTCGCTTGTTCGCTCTGTAATTTTTTCAATTTTTCTTCTTTTTATTCAAAAATTCCTTATGACGTTCCACAAGTGGGAATGGCTGGGGTCTAGTTGTCTTTTCCTTTGAATCAGGTCGTGCATTATTAATTTTATCCACAACTGGAATACCAAAATTAAAAATTTCTTGATTTTCCAATGTTTGACTGTCTTCACTGGGTGTCAGTGTCATCACACGTTTAGATCGATTGATAATCATATGATGATGATGATGAGATGTTGATGCCGAGGATGAAACTGATGAAGAAACTGACGTTGGTTTAGGTTTACCTGATAATTTAAATGGTCTGGGAACAATAATTGGTTTTTTTTGAAACAGCTTTTAATGTTTCTGGTGCTGCTAATATTTCTTGACTCACAGGATTAGCATGAATTTGATGCTCTCGCATATTTTCAATTTCAATTTTCTCACGTTCAGCCTGACTTCCTATAAAATAAAAATTTTAATATCAAATTCAATTTCATATTTTCATTCAAATTAATAAAATACTGATATAATCTCACCTAACTTTTATTTCCAAATCTATTTGGATGCAATAAATTTCACGATTGCCTATATCAATCATGTATTTCTTTATCATCTTTATTAAAACTTTTAATAGTTCATAAAATTTTGAAATAATCTAATTTTTCTTGTGGTTCTTGCAGTGTTTCACACATTTGACAGAATATTTTAGATTTAAATGCCAACACTTTTTTGGAATGTCATTGGAGTACAATGATACTCATCCGAATCTTGATTGAAATTCATCATCTATTTTTGCACAAACAGCATGAATTTTTTGATTAGATGACTGACAACAATTCACTATTTGTGTACAATTATTTGCACAACGATTGAGGTTATGGCAAAAAATTCTCATTCCCATTTTGCTCTAGCAACAACAAAAATAAATAAAATTATGTAACCTCAATTAGTAGAAAATATAAATCTTTTAGTATAAATAATTCTATTTCACATAATAAACAACATACATATTTTACCCTTATTATAAATAAATCACTTTATTCATATAAGAAAGCGGCGATCTCATGCTGCTACATTGAAATCATTCTAATACTAACCTCTGATTCAATTATGTTTATATTTAGTTCGAAGTGACGTTTGGCTTCCACTGAGTGGCCCACTGTGTTATCACAGGAGGCAGGCACCTAGCGTGCACGGTGCAGGCACCTAGTGCACTAGGTGCACGCCCGGTGCACGCCCGGTGCGCGCACTTGGCTAATGGCCCCCCAATAGCCTTTGGTGCACGCCACCAAATTCCACTCCGTGCTGTCAGAAGTTGTTACCACTGTGAGACCAGAGTATTTCACGATGTGTAATACGTCGAAATCATGTGAATTCTATTAATATAAGTTATATACGCTAGGTGTCACAATAGACATCGATATTTCGATGCCGTATAATAGACATGACTACTACGCGCCAAAACTTGTGTTCTGGTTACATTTTTTCTATTTATATTAATGAATATTATATATAATTATGAAATTTAATGATTTTATATCTATTTGACGATTTATTCTATTGCAAACATAATCAATGAGGAGGTTGCCGTAGTAAATCCCGTTGTTAAATTTTCTACATTCAACTTTTTTGTTTCTGCTGTTATTCAATTTTCTGTGTCGCATGCTTTCTCTATGCATCTGTGTGTCTCCCTCTCTGTCAGATATTCAGATCCGATATACTCAAACTTTCCTATGGCAACAAACATTCGTTTCATTTGTTTTTAATTGTTGATCGCTTTCTCATGCATAAACTTTTCATTCTTTATTGAAACGTTCATTCGAGCAGTCATCAATTTAGAATTTCTTTGCGATAAGCGTCTTTGTCTCAAAATCAAATAAAATCAGTATTTTTTAATACTATCTAAAAATTAATTACAAATTTTAAATTTCAGAGAAAATTATTTGAGAACTAATAAAATTTTTTTTCAGTATTCACCAATTTTTTTTTGTGAGTGATTTTTTTTTTGTGAGTGATTTTTTTTTGTGAGTGATTTTTTTTTGTGAGTGATTCTTTTTTCAGAGATTTTTCTTTTTTTGTCGGAGTTCAAGTGATTTAGGTTTTTGTAGGAAGAGGTCCAGCCCAACATCGAAAATCTTCGAGAAAAGTGAGTAGTTTTTCTTTAATGAATTCAGTGAGATCATCGGTAGCGTCTTTTTCCAGTGCACATTCATATATATATATATTTATTGGTATGCGATTGATACGTTCACTCCGAAAAAAATAGTTTGAAATGTCATTAATAAATAATAAAATCGAGAACATAATGATGAATTATTTGCGAATCAAAAATATTGTCTTAATTTGAAATTATATATTTTTTTTCATAATTTTCATTAAAGTGTTTGAAAGCGTCTTTTTTCCGTGCACACATACACATTTGTTGGTGCGCGATTGATACGCTCACTCCAAAAAAAAAAAAAAAAAAAAAAAAATAGTTTGAAATGTCATTAATAAATAATAACATCGAGAACATAATGACGAATCATTTGCGAATCAGTAAAATTATCTAAATTTGAATTTATATATTTTTTTCATAATTTTCATTAAAGTGTTTGAAAGCGTCTTTTTGCCGTGCACATATTCACATTTGTTGGTGCGCAATTGATACGCCCATTTCATCAAATGAAATTGTTTGAAATTTCATGAATGAATAATAAAATCGAGAACATAATGATGAAATATTTGCGAATCAAAAATATTGTCTTAATTTAAAATTATATATTTTTTTAATAATTTTCATTGAAGAGTTTGAAAGCGTCTTTTTGCCGTGCACACATACACATTTGTTGGTGCGCGATTGATACGCTCACTCCAAAAAAAAAAAAATAAAAATAATTTGAAATGTCATTATTAAATAATAAAATCGAGAAAATTATTACGAATTATTTGCGAATCAAAAATATTATCTAAATTCAAATTTATATATTTCTTTCATAATTTTCATTAAAGTGTTTGGAAGCGTCTTTTTGCCGTGCACATATCACATATATTCATTATAGCACGATTCATATTCGCTCATTTTACAAAATGAAATTGTTTGAAATTTTTTTTACGAATGATAACATCGGGAACATTATCATCAATCAATCGCGAATCAATGAAATTACCTGAATTTGATTTATTAATTTTTTTCATAGTTTTTAGTAAAATGTTTGAAAGTGTCTGTTTGCCGTGCACATATCACATATATCCATTGGCGCACGATTCATATTCGCTCATTTTATAAAATGAAATTGTTTGAAATTTTTTTTATGAATGAGAACATCAGAAAAATTATTATTGATCAATTGCAAATCGATAATATTGCCTAAATTTGAATGTAAATTTTTTTTTATTATTTGTAGTAAAGTGTTCGGAAGTGTCTGTTTGCCGTGCACATATCACGTATATTTATTATAGCACGATTCATATTCGCTCAATTTATGAAATGAAATTATTTGAAATTTTTTTTATGAATGAGAACATCGGAAAAATTATTATTGATCAATCGCGAATCAATAAAATGGCCTGAATTTAAATAAAAATTTTTTTTTATAATTTGTGATAAAGTGTTTGAAAGTGTCTGTTTGCCGTGCACATATCACATATATTTATTGGAGCAGGATTCATATTCGCTCATTTTATAAAATGAAATTGTTTGAAATTTTTTTTACAAATGATAACATCGTAAAAATTATTATTGATCAATCGCGAATCAATAAAATGGCCTGAATTTAAATAAAATTTTTTTTTTATAATTTGTGATAAAGTGTTTGAAAGTGTCTGTTTGCCGTGCACATATCACATATATTTATTGGAGCAGGATTCATATTCGCTCATTTTATAAAATGAAATTGTTTGAAATTTTTTTTACAAATGATAACATCGTAAAAATTATTATTGATCAATCGCGAATCAATAAAATGGCCTGAATTTAAATAAAAATTTTTTTTTATAATTTGTATCAAAGTGTTTGGAAGCGTCTTTTTGCCGTGCACACATACACATTTGTTGGTGCGCGATTGATACGCTCACTCCAAAAAAAAAAAAAAAAAAAAAAAAAAAAGTTTGAAATGTCATTAATAAATAATAAAATCGAGAACATAATGATGAAACATTTGCGAATCAAAAATATTGTCTTAATTTGAAATTATATATTTCTTTCATAATTTTCATTAAAGTGTTTGGAAGCGTCTTTTTGCCGTGCACATATCACATATATTCATTATAGCACGATTCATATTCGCTCATTTTACAAAATGAAATTGTTTGAAATTTTTTTTACGAATGATAACATCGGGAACATTATCATCAATCAATCGCGAATCAATGAAATTACCTGAATTTGATTTATTAATTTTTTTCATGGTTTTTAGTAAAATGTTTGAAAGTGTCTGTTTGCCGTGCACATATCACATATATCCATTGGCGCACGATTCATATTCGCTCATTTTATAAAATGAAATTGTTTGAAATTTTTTTTATGAATGAGAACATCAGAAAAATTATTATTGATCAATTGCAAATCGATAATATTGCCTAAATTTGAATGTAAATTTTTTTTTATTATTTGTAGTAAAGTGTTCGGAAGTGTCTGTTTGCCGTGCACATATCACGTATATTTATTATAGCACGATTCATATTCGCTCAATTTATGAAATGAAATTATTTGAAATTTTTTTTATGAATGAGAACATCGGAAAAATTATTATTGATCAATCGCGAATCAATAAAATGGCCTGAATTTAAATAAAAATTTTTTTTTATAATTTGTGATAAAGTGTTTGAAAGTGTCTGTTTGCCGTGCACATATCACATATATTTATTGGAGCAGGATTCATATTCGCTCATTTTATAAAATGAAATTGTTTGAAATTTTTTTTACAAATGATAACATCGTAAAAATTATTATTGATCAATCGCGAATCAATAAAATGGCCTGAATTTAAATAAAATTTTTTTTTTATAATTTGTGATAAAGTGTTTGAAAGTGTCTGTTTGCCGTGCACATATCACATATATTTATTGGAGCAGGATTCATATTCGCTCATTTTATAAAATGAAATTGTTTGAAATTTTTTTTTACATATGATAACATCGTAAAAATTATTATTGATCAATCGCGAATCAATAAAATGGCCTGAATTTAAATAAAAATTTTTTTTTATAATTTGTATCAAAGTGTTTGGAAGCGTCTTTTTGCCGTGCACACATACACATTTGTTGGTGCGCGATTGATACGCTCACTCCAAAAAAAAAAAAAAAAAAAAAAAAAATAGTTTGAAATGTCATTAATAAATAATAAAATCGAGAACATAATGACGAATTATTTGCGAATCAAAAATATTGTCTTAATTTGAAATTATATATTTTTTTCATAATTTTCATTAAAGAGTTTGAAAGCGTCTTTTTGCCGTGCACATATACACACTTGTTGGTGTGCGATTGATAAGCTCACTCCAAAAAAAAAAATAAAAATAATTTGAAATGTCATTATTGAATAATAAAAACGAAAAAATTATTACGAATTATTTGCGAATCAAAAATACTATCTAAATTCAAATTTATATATTTCTTTCATAATTTTCATTAAAGTGTTTGAAAACGTCTTTTTGCCGTGCACACATACACATTTGTTGGTGCGCGATTGATACGCTCACAAAAAAAAAAAAAAATAAAAATAATTTGAAATGTCATTATTAAATAATAAAATCGAGAAAATTATTACGAATTATTTGCGAATCAAAAATATTATCTAAATTCAAATTTATATATTTCTTTCATAATTTTCATTAAAGTGTTTGGAAGCGTCTTTTTGCCGTGCACATATCACATATATTCATTATAGCACGATTCATATTCGCTCATTTTACAAAATGAAATTGTTTGAAATTTTTTTTATGAATGAGAACATCAGAAAAATTATTATTGATCAATTGCAAATCGATAATATTGCCTAAATTTGAATGTAAATTTTTTTTTATTATTTGTAGTAAAGTGTTCGGAAGTGTCTGTTTGCCGTGCACATATCACGTATATTTATTATAGCACGATTCATATTCGCTCAATTTATGAAATGAAATTATTTGAAATTTTTTTTATGAATGAGAACATCGGAAAAATTATTATTGATCAATCGCGAATCAATAAAATGGCCTGAATTTAAATAAAAATTTTTTTTTATAATTTGTGATAAAGTGTTTGAAAGTGTCTGTTTGCCGTGCACATATCACATATATTTATTGGAGCAGGATTCATATTCGCTCATTTTATAAAATGAAATTGTTTGAAATTTTTTTTACAAATGATAACATCGTAAAAATTATTATTGATCAATCGCGAATCAATAAAATGGCCTGAATTTAAATAAAAATTTTTTTTTATAATTTGTATCAAAGTGTTTGGAAGCGTCTTTTTGCCGTGCACACATACACATTTGTTGGTGCGCGATTGATACGCTCACTCCAAAAAAAAAAAAAAAAAAAAAAAAAAAAGTTTGAAATGTCATTAATAAATAATAAAATCGAGAACATAATGATGAAACATTTGCGAATCAAAAATATTGTCTTAATTTGAAATTATATATTTTTTTCATAATTTCCATTAAAGAGTTTGAAAGCGTCTTTTTGCCGTGCACACATACACATTTGTTGGTGCGCGATTGATACGCTCACTCCAAAAAAAAAAAAAAAAAAAAAATAGTTTGAAATGTCATTAATAAATAATAACATCGAGAACATAATGACGAATTATTTGCGAATCAAAAATATTGTCTTAATTTGAAATTATATATTTTTTTCATAATTTCCATTAAAGAGTTTGAAAGCGTCTTTTTGCCGTGCACACATACACATTTGTTGGTGCGCGATTGATACGCTCACTCCAAAAAAAAAAAAAAAAAAAAAAATAGTTTGAAATGTCATTAATAAATAATAACATCGAGAACATAATGACGAATCATTTGCGAATCAGTTAAATTATCTAAATTTGAATTTATATATTTTTTTCATAATTTTCATTAAAGTGTTTGAAAGCGTCTTTTTGCCGTGCACATATACACATTTGTTGGTGCGCAATTGATACGCCCATTTCATCAAATGAAATTGTTTGAAATTTCATGAATGAATAATAAAATCGAGAACATAATGATGAATTATTTGCGAATCAAAAATATTGTCTTAATTTGAAATTATATATTTTTTTCATAATTTTCATTAAAGAGCTTGAAAGCGTCTTTTTGCCGTGCACACATACACATTTGTTGGTGCGCGATTGATACGCTTACTCCAAAAAAAAAAAAAAAAAAAAAAAAATAGTTTGAAATGTCATTAATAAATAATAAAATCGAGAACATAATGATGAATTATTTGCGAATCAAAAATATTGTCTTAATTTGAAATTATATATTTTTTTCATAATTTTCATTAAAGAGTTTGAAAGCGTCTTTTTGCCGTGCACATATACACACTTGTTGGTGTGCGATTGATAAGCTCACTCCAAAAAAAAAAATAAAAATAATTTGAAATGTCATTATTAAATAATAAAAACGAAAAAATTATTACGAATTATTTGCGAATCAAAAATACTATCTAAATTCAAATTTATATATTTCTTTCATAATTTTCATTAAAGTGTTTGAAAACGTCTTTTTGCCGTGCACACATACACATTTGTTGGTGCGCGATTGATACGCTCACAAAAAAAAAAAAAAAAAAAAAAA